>QNUK01001134.1:0-113030 GCA_013621035.1 Clarias magur
ACACACAGATATATACACACACACACACACAGAGATACATATACACACACACACACACACAGATATATATACACACACACACACACAGATATATATACACACACACACAGATATATATACACACACACACAGATATATATACACACACACACAGATATATATACACACACACACACACACACAGATATATACACACACACACACACACAGATATATATACACACACACACACACACAGATATATATACACACACACAGAGATATATACACACACACACACACACACAGAGATATATACACACACACACACAGAGATATATACACACACACAGAGATATATACACACACACAGAGATATATACACACACACAGAGATATATACACACACACACAGAGATATATACACACACACACAGAGATATATACACACACACAGAGATATATACACACACACAGAGATATATACACACATACACACACACAGTCTTATGCAAAAGTTTAAGCACCCCTTGATAAATAACAGATTTTTTTTTTTATTGAAAAGATAAGTCTCTCTTGGAAATGCACAATATTCTCATCAAACACTGATGCATAGTTACTTCTAATACCATAAATTGAACAAAAATAAAAACATTATTATGGCACTGGGCAAATGTTTGGGCACTCTAAGAGTTCCAGAGTCTCAGATTCTTTTTACAAGGTTTTAGACCTTAATCACCTCGTTGGATCTGATGCATGGCATCAGCTGTAATTAGTAAATGCCAATTTCAAAGCTTTAAAAATACTTTGACTCTTCAAACTTTGTACACACACTTGCGGACACTCAACAACCATGGGTTCCTCTAAGCAGCTGTGTAAGACTCTGAAAATGAAAGTTATTGATGCCCACAATGCAGCAAAGCGTCGTCAGCATGCAATTTACAAGTGTGTGTGTGTGTGTGTGTGTGTGTGTGTGTGTGTGTGTGTGTGTGTGTGTGTGTGTGCAGTACTGTGGACAAAAAGGTTGGGTGGTTTAGGCAGGTGTGGGGAAAAGGAAAATGAGAAGAAGAGAAGTATGTAAGTAATGATTTACTCTGAGGTGATGTGTTCCTGCTCGTTCCTCAGTCTCTGGTTCTCCTTCTGCATGTTGTATTTCTTTACTTGTAGACGAGCACTGCGCTCTAAGCCATAAGTAATAAGCTCCTTTATGACTTTAGTGGGCTCTGGCACAGGGAGTAGTTCTACCATGCCGAACTTGAACTGAAACAAGAAAAAGAGAATAAACTGTTCATGTGCTAGGAAATCACATGATCCATACAATCCATAATGATGATTATCATACATTATGCCAGTATTATAAACATTGATACCAGAATATCTAAATGTGATAAGATTTTTTACCAATATTATCATTTATATTTTGCAGAGTACTGTATATTAGCTAAAACACAGATCTTTATCCAAGCTGAAAATTTTGTAATGCTTTATAATACTAATTGACAATTAGGGAAGGAAAAATAATACCATTCATATATCATGATATAAAATAATCACTATATGAATCGATTAGTCACACAATATCATTTAACCAAATACTACAAGTGCTATATGTAATATTTTGACCCTGTACTGATTTTAGAAAACACAAAATGATGTATAAAGTGTATTGTATGAGGGGGTATGAAAAAATTCAGAGATTAGTTCTGTTTTTTCGCCATGTATATTCTCTCTAAGATGCCTTAAAACCTCCCAGTAGAATTCGCTACTGACGGTCTGGCCCCTGGGGAACTAATTCTTGATGCACAATGCCACAAATGTTGAAAAAGACAATGAGCATGCACTTGGTCGAGCTGCGGACCTGCTTTGACTTTTTCGGTTGTGGAGATGAAGGGCTCTTCTACTGTGATACGGTCATACTCATACAGCCAAAATGGTCCTTGTCTACGGCACGCTGATGGAGCTCTTGGCAGACTTCAACGCAATGTTCCTTCTGCTTCTGCCAGGGACGAACTTTGCAGCAACACAGCGCATGTTTTTGTCCAGTTTTGTGCAGAATTTCACATTTGTTCTTTGTTCTATTGTTGTCCATGATAAAATAACTGGCATGGAAACGCATGTGGTCAGAATAGCATCAGTTGCACAGCTCCTGATGTACACAGACTTTTGAAGGTTGGCAGCATAATGTATATAATGTATATACATTTTTGACTGTGTGTGTGTTTGGTTGTACAGCCTTATGCTGCCATCTCTTGGCGAGTTACAAACCTAGTCTCAAATATTTTTGATACCGCCTCGTAAAATCTTTCTGCCACATTGTAAGACAAGTTTAAAATAAAAAAAATTGGAAACCCAATATAGCCATGACCATGTTCATAACGATGTATGTAAATTTCTGATCGCAACTAAATATACACTACTATGCATTAAATATATACATACAGCATAATATACATTATGCTGTATGTACAGTATATATTTATATGAACGTATGGTGTAACCATTAAGTGACTAAGCATACCTTAAGTATGCATTATCTCTCCTGTCTGTTCCATCCTGATGCCCTACTTCTGTAGAAGATTTATACACTGTGGCAGTAAGATTATGCTGGACTGGTTAAATGAAAATACTTACTCCTTGTCTAACCAATGTTTAAGTAAACACACACACGCACGCAAAAAACGGGTAAAGAGTTTATAAAAAGAGTTAAAAGGTTAAGGCTAAAAATAATTTCGATCAGCTTTAATGTTATCTGTGATATTATTATTGCAGGTCCCAAGTACATGTCTGCCTGTCTTGCTGTACGGCAGAACTCTCTACCTAACTTACTAATACAAATAAATACAAGTATGAGTATCTTATGCCTTGTTTACACTTTATGCCTTGTTTAAAGAAGTTGTACTTCTTTTGTACATGAATTTTACTCACCATATTGATTTCACTGGTGCAGGTTAAACTTAAAGCAGACATCCAAGTATTGCAAATGTTTCAATAAATTCTGTCCAATTTTGTGATGCTGGCTTATTAATCCAATTGCTACTGCATATTATTTCTAGGACTAACATCGTTTTGTACCCAAGTCTCAAATGTTGATAACTTGAAAACATGCCACTCACCGACATGTCACTCTGTACTTTCTCATAAGACAGCTGTAACATGGGACTTCCGGATTGCTTGGGTGCGAGATGAAAACTGTAGCTCTGGTCAGTTTGTCCCACGCCAGTCAGAATCAGCTGTAGGTCATTGACATACCTTTCTCTTGGCATCTCCATCTCCTGGGCCTCCCTGGTAACATCCTCCTCCAATACTAATGATAGCACACAAAGTTACAGATGCATGTAATTGATGTGAGGAATGGAATTATGTCGAGGCAACTAATGCGATATCAGTAAATGAATATACCTTCACCACTCCATGCAGAAACACCATCACAGAGCAGAACAACAAAACCAGCTCCCAGGTCTTCAGCCCATTCTAACCTGAGGTAGTACGTGCAATCAGGTTCAGACGCTACAGATATTTTACGAACAGTGACCTTCATGGCTAATTGTTAAAACCTTGGAACCTTGGAACTGTTAAAACCTTAAAACCGTGGCTTGTTAAAGACCTAAAAGACAAATAACAAAAATGTCATGAGATGAAAAAATTATATCCATACAGACCACAATACTCATATTTTTAACCTTTCACACGTCTGACTGTATTTGTACTGATCCTTTATCGATTTGAACAAAAAGGGGCAATGGTCCCAACGTATGACAAGATTCTACTGAGGTGTCGAAACCCAAAAGGACGTACTAGATACCATACTCGAACCATATACAGTGCTAAAATCCTTGAAAGCTTTAGTTGGATGAATGATTAATTGAAACACTTATAAATATGATGTCAAAATTATTTCACAAAGATATTTGTAATGGAGATAAGAATACTGGAATTGGAATTGCTCAAACCCATCATTTACAGTATGAGAAATCCCATAAGCCTCTCTATTAAGATTATTGTACATGCAAAAGCCTTTATGTGTCTTCAATAGTATTAAAATAAGTAGGGTTTAATCCTGAGAGGAAAACTCTGCACCTTTAGTCATTTATCACAGGAGAATTTGCTTCAGCCTCAAGAATGACTGAGAGATAAGGTCTAAGGAACTTATAGACGTCAAATATAGACGTCATAAAAACAAATAACTGGCAATGGACTTCAAACGTACGACCTAAATCTCCTGAAATGGCCGAAATAACCCGAACATGTCTCAACTTTCCACACGCTCAACACTGGAATGCCCTTGTTTCTGTCCTGAGCCCTGCTGTACTCACTGTACACCTATGACTGCAATGCCACTTCCAACTCTACTCTACCTGTCTTAGAAAAGAATAAAAGCATAGAGAACTGGTGCCAGGAGAACATCGAGACCATATCACGGTCACGTCAAATAAACACAATGATGATGGTCCGTTCTGCGTATTTACCGCGTTGGTTTACCGCGTTTAGTTTGCAACCCTACATGACTACACCAAAGCAGAATATTCATATTTAGGATTGAGGTGACGTTTTCTTAGATTTTTTCCTGGTTGGAAATTACAAGTTGCGAAATCGAGTCGAAAGCATTACTGTATATTACACACACGTTTCCGACATACAACAGAACGTTTTAATGTTTCTAAATTATGAACATTTTCCCACATTGAGAACCCGCTGCATTTAACATAAGGAATTTGCTCAATGACTTTTCTCAAACAAACATTATATCAAATTTCTCCATATAAAATATAAGCAGTAATTACCTATCTGATAAATGTTCTGATGAAGTGTCTGGTGTTGATATTTTAAATAGAACTAGCCCAGTTAGCTACATCAGCTAGAAGTTAGCTACATCACATCGCATCTTTGGTGAATTTTCTGTGCGCGCTATCGGCACCCGTAGCTGCGCCATTTCCTCCTTACACAGGAAGTGTGAGGTGGCTGGTCAACGCTTTCAAAATGGTAAGGTGTTGAATGTTTTTTTTGTTTGTTTTCTTCCTAAAATGCTAGTAGGTTAATGGGTTAATGTTTTCGTTACAATTCCTACAAGGTGTTTTTTTTTTATCATTATAGTAAAAAAAAACCACAGACGTAAAGAACTTAACCAGTGACCGTTAATGTTGACTTCAAGCTGGTTTAAATGTGTGTTTATAGGTTTGACAATATCAGCACTCTAGTCATATAGACTTAAATTAATCGAAATGCAAGACACTTCAATCTGAAGCATGGTTTAATTAACGTTAGAAGCTGCAGTATGCAGTTGCGGTGTCTGTACAAACTGCAATTCATCGTACTGATTTTTTTTTTTTAGCAGAATTGTTAAACACATTATAATATGTCAAGGTAAAATAGTTAATAGAATTGATTCTGCACATTTAAATTAACTTACATGAATAAGATTCGCATAGATCTGCGTCACGTGACTGTTAAAAGGGCGCTGGGTTTAGACTTTAAGGTAGAAATATGAAGTTGTTTTCTTTTTGGAATTTCAGCTCAATAACAAATGAACGGTATGTTTCTTTATATGTTTGATATGATATTTTACGATATGTTTATTGTAAACCTTATCCTAGATAAGAAATAATGGCACCCTATCATGGGTAATCTAGTTGCCCGTATATTTTATGGACCTATTTTAGCTACTTGGTTTTTTGAAGGTGGCATCGTAGTATAGGTAGTAATGCCTGGGGAGTACAAAAATATGCTGGGAGGCTTTCGTGCATTCCCATGGTAGAGCATGCCAAACTGAGACAACGACTACTTCGTTGTTTAATGGCGGTTGGAAGTAGGTTGCTTTGTCTAGTGCCATATCTAGCCTTTCTTTTTGGTGTTTACTGAACTGTTATGAATTTGTCTGAGAAATTTTAACAGTAAACACTACCATACACAGTGTAGTATATGTAGTATTTTAGTATTTGCAGAGGTGGGATTAGCAATTTTATCCAGTTTGCTCTACCTGCCGTATGAGAGGATTTTACCAGCATTCTAGTCATGATGTTAACACACAACAACAAAAAATTGCCATATTTGGAGATTCTATGATCCATTATAAAGAGGTACGAACAACCTACAAAGTCTATAACCACCCAACAAACTGCTAAGATCCCACTTGGAGTAACTTACAAACTTCCACAATGTTTGTATTTAGCCAGAGATTAATAGCCCCTTCTTTTTCCCTAAAAGAGCTCAAACCCACTCTCAGCCAGTTTTTTTTTTTTTTTTTTTTGCATCTATATTTTTTATGTATGTAGAAATGCTCTTGTTTTCCCTTTTTTTATTGCAGAAGCTTTTTTTTATTGCAGATGCAACTTGTTTAAACATTTTTGTGATCTCAATATTTTTTAAGCACACTTCCACAAAGATTGCAATTCAGCACCATCATTGCAGGTTTTTGTAACATATTTGACAGTTCTTAACCATATTCCAGTAGTTTAATAGTTTCAGCAATCTCATTAATTGTTTGCTTTGTTTGAAGCAGGCCAAAAACGTAAGTCTTCTGAAACATTTTAACAACTTCTCTAAACCCAGGGGATATGTTTTCTGACCCGGATGTTTAGAAATGAGAAGCTTCTCACTGCGTTAGTTAGGGTTTAAAGAATTGTTGTCAGTAATTATTCAAATAACGGCTATAATAAAAAATTTCATACTAAAATCCAAATGGTGACTTTATTTATGTGTTAGTTATTTTTTTGGCCTAACATTGTATGAGGAAAAATAATGTGTTGCATTTCAAGTGCTGTAAATATAGATGCAAGCAACAATTAAGGTGTCCAAGCATTTTCTGTCCCCACTTTGCAATTGCAATTTTTTTTAATACTTGCTCTTAAAGGAAATTTAGACACAAACTTTATCAAAACAACTGCCTTCCTGAAACTCAATGATAAGTAGGCCCTACTGAGCCCAGAAAGAGCTGTTTGTTTCCTGAATATGTTTAAGCATGGAGAGAATGTCTCAGATGTTTTAGGGTTCGTTTGTGACCTTTTTGGATTGTGACCTTAATTATGTTTCTTTTATTATTTCTTCTGAGCTATATTGCGGTGGAGCTTGTACCACACAGAAACATACAATTTTCTTACATGGTGCAAAATTACTCGTGCCAGTCTATGAGGGATAAGTGGCTTAGTCTAATGGAGGCACGGGGCAGCATTTTTATGTTTTGTCCTATATGTGTCAAAATTGTATGTCCTATAGCAAAAAATTTTGCCCCTGATTCCTTAACTTGTACCATTTTTTTTTTTTTTCAAATTTTTATTTATTTCTTTTTAAACTATTTTAAGCTTTAACTAGTTTTGTTCATTTGGAATAATACATGTAAGACATTTTTAAAAAATTAATTGAATTAAAATGGTTGAAAAAGAAGCAAAATGGTCTGCTAATAGAATAAGAAATTTTCAAACGAATAAGAAAAATTTGCTAAATATTTTAATTTGAAAAATTAAATATACATTCAATAGTCTAATATTTGGTTTACGGTAACCTTAGCAAACGTTAGATAAATTAGCAGAGTTGCCACAGATTAAATTTACTCATTTGTATGAACTAAGGAGAATTATTGCCTGCCTACTGTTTCATGAATGCCATGAAACATCATTAATAACTAATCATGTGTCTCAATGTTTTTGCAGTCTGCCATATTCAATTTCCAGAGCTTACTCACAGTCATCTTGTTGCTTATCTGCACCTGTGCCTACATAAGAGCTCTAGCACCAAGTTTGCTTGACAAGAATAAAACAGGGTATGTATCTGATGTCTTTACTACAAGGTTATTATCTACTGTATCTTACAGCAATTACTTGGTCGGGCGTCGTTTAAGTTTGTGGAGGTAGGGTGAAGTGTGTATTTGTTTCATGCGGCAACATTTTTCAAATCACTTTTTCACAGGTTTCTTGGGATATTCTGGAAATGTGCAAGAATAGGTAACTATTTTCTACAGAGCATTATGAATGATGATTAAAATTGTTATTAAACTAAGTATTATATTTTCTATTTTATTCTTCTAATATGTTTAGGTGAAAGAAAAAGTCCTTATGTGGCCATTTGCTGTATCATCATGGCTTTCACCATTTTATTTTCGGAGTAGCTGCAGCTGAATAAATGTTTGAACAGATGTCTCCACACCAACACATTTATAACTTCTCAATTGTTTTTAGATTGCCTGTTCTGTTTACCACAGTATTTAAGTATCCTGTTTTCCTGCCTTTATTGACTTTTTTTTTTAATTCAATATAATGTGTGTTCTTGCTAATAAAAAATGTGTGGGATTTTAGGAAGAAGATGATGTAACTTGCTTTGCAGTCATTCTGGTCCAAGTCAAGTCTTGAGGCTTTAAGCTTGAGGCTTTAATTCAAGTCCATACTTAACAGAATTTACATGAGGGTATATGAGGGATTTTAAGTGTGTAGAATTATAACAAACAGTATTGATTACAGAAAAGTAAAGAAAACAATAGATCAGTTTTGTGCATTTGTTGCATTTTTTAAAATACATTTTTGTTTATTTCCTTTTTAATATATAAAAAGAAAGGCTAGCCATGAGGCATAAAAATATTTTGTTTGGATCTACACATTTTTCCACACATAAAGAAACATTAAGGTCCACCAAGACAATCCTTCTGTAGTCCCGACTTATTTTTCTTTACAATTTTTGAAGAAAAGAACAAAGAAATAAACAAAAAACCCAATGATAGTCACAAGACCACATTGAGTTTCATTCATTAATTTCATTGTTTGTTCTCCTCTGATTTATTTATTTATTTTTTTGTTTGTTTGTTTTTTTGAGGGGCACCATTCTGTGTAAAGCCTAGAGAGTGTTGTGTGTAGAATTCCCAGATCATCAGCATTTTCTGACATGCCCTAACCAGCCCATCTATTACCCACTCGATCCCTCTCAAGATGTGGATACAACCTATATTAAGTTATGGTAAATCAGTGACCCAGCTAAAGTACAACCATTCTTTCCAGGACTCTTTACTGTGTACAGGGTAGGCTTGGGAAAGAATGGGCTCTGCAGATCCTTAAAAAGTCTTAGAATGTTTGAAATTTTAGGAAGGTGTCATTAAATTTAATCTGCAGCAAAATTAATTAGCTTGTCTATTTCATTTGTAAGTTTTCGTTCATATGTATTTTGTCTCACAACAATAATCCTTTTCACCATATCCAAAACTTTTGTTTGTTTGTAAAAATTAACTAGGGAGTGTACACTCTGCTTTTTAACAAATCATATGTTTACCTAAAAATAACATGCTCATCCAGACGCAGTGGCAGGAAAAACAAGCGCATGATGCTGCAAGCAAGCAGGACAGGCTCAGCTGTGGGTACATCTAGATACAATGAGAAGTGGTTGGAGGATGGCATATACTGAGGCAGGCTGAAGAAATCCAGCAATTTTTTATGAAGCATAAAGTATATACTAAGTACTATCAAATGTTTCAAAGTACTATGCCTGTCAAGTATTTACTGCTACTTCTAGTTGGCTGTATACTGTATAATAGAAATTATTTGTCTACAGTACTATGAATATGTCCGCTCAATTAAAGTTTTCAGGCCCTAGGATCATTGGCATCAATAAAATTCAACAATACTGTATAATGTAATCTAATTTATCATTGTCTTTTGCCAGTTTAATTATGTTTTTTTCCCTTTTAGAAGTATTAAAAGTAATTTCATTTAGACCTTAGAATGTGCAAATGAGAGTGAGCGTTCTACATCAGGTAGCTTAATCTAGATCAATGCAAACATTCAGGAATCAGGCAGCACAGTTGTAGTCCAGAACAGGCCACTTTGCTGCTACGCCACTATTCTTAAATGGAATAACAGTGGGCTCTCTGTAGGCGGCACATAAAATACTGCACTCCCATCTATCATGTGATTCTAAATACTTGAATGAGAAATATCGAGCGATCCAGTGGACTATTATTGCTACCATGACCAGTTTCACTGCAGACATGCTTGAAATTGCAATTGAGCATGGAATTAATATTGTGGGCAAGTGTTCTAAATTTTACTAAATGATCATTTAACATTAAGTTTGCTATAAATATCACTATATCTGTTAGTGCACTATCCTTACAAAATAGTGAATGTTTTGATCTGGGTCATATGACTGCAAGAGCTCTATAGTAATGTTACATCCATGAACGGTGCAAACAAGCACTGTGATGTTGCTGTATTTTCTTTTTTTTATCGTATGTTTGTGTTACAACATTCCACTGTGTCCCCCCTTATATTTGAGGATTTCACCCTTGTATATGGTAATGGATTATAATAGCAGCCATTATGAATTTTACGATACTCTCACACCCTGGAAAACGGCCGATGGTTTTGACTGTTTTCTGTGTGGGTTAATACTTACGTGCACATAAAAGATCCACCAATGTGCTATTTACTTTAAACTATTCCGCCCTAAACTTTATGCAAGAGGCAAGAATATTTTATGATAATTTCCTTAAATATATCTTGATTATGTACAAGTATAATACTTTGAGATTTACTATAAGATGTTGTAGATTGTAAAATTCGGCCAACCAAGTATAATGCCTTAAATGTTTTATTATATATTTCCAATGAAACTCTGGCCACCACAGTTGCTGATAGTTTTCTGTGAAATGGAACTTTGCAATAAAATACACTAATAAATCATACAGTTGCACTGTGTTTATCACTGGAACAAACTCTAATTTGGTTCACAGTATGTTTACAACATTCCAAGTTTTAAACCTGGAGTGTGCTTTGGGATCAATGAAGTATCTATCTATCTATCTATCTAAAATTTAATTATAGCTTCTCTTTTGAAAGGTAATTACCATAAGCACCATATACAGTGTTTGTGTTTTGCATTTAGGCCAATTTTGGTTTAATCTAACTAGAGCACCTAATCTCTCTATTCTCAATCTAACTTTAATCTAACTAGAGCACCTCCCTCCACATGTCTCACATGACTTCTTTTTTTTGTGGAATAAAAGTGTCGCAAATTGCAAACAGGACTTCTTTTTTTTCAACAATGGCTTTATTCTTGCCACTTTTCCATGAAGGCCAGATTAGTGGAGTGCATGACTAATAGTGGTCCTGTGGACAGATTCTCCCACCTGAGCTGTGGAGCTCTTCAGCTCCTCCAGAGTTACCATGGGCCTCCTGGCTGCTTCTCTGATTGATACTCTTTTTGCCTGGCCAGTTGAGGTGGACAGCCATGTCTTGGTAGGTTAGCAGTTGTGCCTTACTCTTTCCATCATTTTTCAGATGTTGGATTGACCAGTGCTCTGTGAGATATTTAAAGCTTGGGATGTTTTTAAAAATGTTTTTTATTTTTTTATATATAACCTAACCGCTTTAAGCTTGTCTGTTGTGTTCCTTGGGCTTCATGATGATGTTTTTACACTAATGTTCTAACAAACCTGAGGGATTATACTGAGATTAAATTACACACGGGTGGACTCTATTTAATAATTAGGTGGTTTCTGAACGCAATTGGTTCCACAGGATTTTTCACCTTTTTCATGTGCAAAAGTTCAAAGGGTATAAATACTTTTGCAAGTATTCCCGTTTATACCATTTTTTACTGTGGTTTAAAAGTGCTAATTTAAAAGTCCTAAATTTCCTTACAAATCGGAATTTAAAAAAGTGAGGTAGTAGTGATATGACAGTTTGATCATTTAAATAAGCTGATTTATAAACTGCACATTTTTGATGCTGTCCTTTGTTTATTGTTTCTAATGTTATGTATTTAATGTCTGTTTAAAGAAAAGAAGGAAAAGATATAAGATAAAGCTATGGATGCAAATGATACAACAGCAAAAATGAATCAGTAGGTGTGAGTAAATTCTTTGACACAAGACCAATTTTAGGTGTTGCAATAGCCTTGTAGTAGCTTTGCCCATATCTTCATTCTTCATTCATTCTTCTTTACCAAGTATGCAGACGAGAGGCATGGCAAGTTTAGACAGATCATACAGCTATTTAAGCTCTAACAGATCAACATGAAATTAAATCAGTCAGGAGCAGTCAATGCTTTGTGATAGCTAAGCGGCACGTCCAATCCCACCACAGGCCCTACCACACTGAGCCATGTGGCAATGTAGTTTACTTTCCTGTAACAACACAAAGTATAAAATAGTATGACAAACACTGTTAGTAATCAGCTGAGGCTGTCATGTAGTTTCAGCACAGTCCATATGTTATACTAGAAACATTTTCAAAAGCCTAGTTCAAAAATTAGTCATATGTTAACAATGTAATACCATACAGAATTGCTGCCATCTATAAACAGCAGTTTATTATTTATAATAATTAATATATAATATAATATAAAAATGTATTATAAATAATAAAAAGCAAAAATATCACAATTTGACAATCACTGTCAAATGATAATTTTAGTACCCTATAGTATTAATGTGGGGAAAAGAATAAAGCAGCAGGATTCACATAGTGATAGAGTAGGAACAAATTGTCAACATCCACTGCTTGATTGACTTCTTGACGTCTGACAATCACACCTAACATTTGACATAATGTTGACAAGACAGAATTGTTTAGAAGGTTATGAATGTGCTGCAAGTACATTACAATGCCCCTGCTCAAAAAGCAAAGTCTGTAAATACATGGCTTGCCAAGGATGAAGACGATGAGAGGCCTGTACAGAGTCCTGACCAAAAATCCATCAAGCCCGGATAAAATGCCTGGTACAGGAGAGTACAGCACAGCGCACAGGATCGACGCCTGGTGAGACGCAGGAGGAGCCCGGCCCGGAGAAACCCCACAGAGCCCAGAACCTCCAAGTGCCAAACAATCCATGTCCAAGCAGAGTAGTCCCATATATCAAGTGGCCTCCAGTAAAGCAGCACAAGCTGTGGCACCAGTTTGATGAGGATACATCTAGAATCATCAATGTAACAGCAAAGGGTGATGTGGAAGGACAACTCCTAAATCTGACCACAATCATCACAAGTTTCGCGACTGAGAGGTTAGGCATAGAGGAGCCCAAGGTGAGTAGACATACCTATACCAGGAACTGCAGGTCAGATAAGATCCATCAACTCAGAAAAGAGCTGCGGATTCTGACGAAGCAGTTCAGGAAAGCAGGTGAGGAGGAGAAGCCACCTCTCATTGAGCTTCGGCAGATTATTAGGAAGAAGATCATTATGCTGCGCAGAGCAGAATGGCATAGGAGACGTAGACTTGAAAGAGCCAGGAAGCGAACCTCATTTGTAGCTGACCCCTTTGGCTTTACAAAAAGGCTGCTGGGAGAGAAGCGGAGCGGACGTTTGGATTGCTCTAAGGAAGACGTAGATCACTTCCTGCACAACACCCTAAGCGATCTAGCAGAGAAGTTCAACACTTCAGAACCCACCCGGCAAGAAGTACCATATAAGGTGTATAAGTGTTGCCAGGACAGTGGAGGCAGGCAGAGGGCGTCTGGATCCCTAAGGAGGACAATTCAACAAAACTGAATCAGTTTCGAACCATCTCACTCCTCAGTGTGGAGGGCAAGATCTTCTTTAGCATTTTAGCTAGAAGGATGACAGACTTGATTATATATATATATATAACACATCAGTACAGAAGGGTGGCATTCCTGGAGTGGCAGGGTGCCTGGAACATACCGGAGTCCTCACACAATTGATAAGGGAAGCATGTGAGGGAAATGGAGATTTAGCTGTGCTTTGGCTGGACCTTGCCAATGCATATGGGTCAATCCCCCACAAGTTGGTTGAGACGACTCTAGACCGACATCATATACCATGTAAGATCAAGGATCTCATTCTGCATTATTACAGTAACCTCAGGCTGAGAGTTACATCAGGGAGCATTACATCAAACTGGCACCGGCTTGAGAAAGGGATCATTACTGGCTGTACAATTTTTGGGATCCTTTTTGCTCTCGCGCTGAATATGTTGGTCAAGGCTGCTGAAATGGAGTGTAGAGGCCCTCTGTCCAAGTCTGGGATCCGGCAGCCTTCGATCCAAGCCTTTATGGATGACTTGACAGTCACCACTACCTCAGTGCCTGGGTGCAGGTGGATTCTTCAGGGCCTGGTTTAAGCTCATTTCTTGGGCCAGAATGAGTTTCAAGCCAACAAAATCCAGGTCTATGGTACTGAAGAGAGGGAAAGTGGTGGACAAGTTTCGCTTTTCAGTGGATGGCGTAGTAATATGATCAATCAAAGAGAAACCAGTCACTAGCCTAGGGAAGAATTTTGACTGCAGCCTCAGAGACACAGCATCAGTCCAAACAACGATTAAGAAGCTAGAAGCTTGGTTGTCGGCAATAGACAAGTCTGGTTTACCTGGAAGATTCAAGGCATGGATATACCAGCATGGCATTTTGCCACGGATTCTTTGGCCGCTGTTGGTCGAAGGGTCTATGTCTATAGTAGAGGCCCTGGAGAGGAAGTTCAGCTGCCATCTCCGAAGATGGCTTGGCCTGCCTCGCAGTCTAACTAGTGCAGTACTTCATGGCAGAAGCAAAAAGCTACAGCTTCCCATCAGCAGCCTGGAGGAGGAGTTTAGGGTTTCTTGTGTTAGAGAGGCCCTAGTCTACCAAGGCTCCGGAAATTCCAGAGTAAAAGCAGTAGGCATTGAAATGCGAACAGGAAGGAAGTGGAGAGCACAAGAGGGACTGGAGTTGGCAGAGTCCCGGCTGAGACACAAGGAACTTGTGGGGATTGTGGCAACAGGACTGGGAGCAATCCCAAAGCCACAGTACAACAAGGCTCAGGATACGGGGAGACGCGAGTTGGTCCTAGAGGAGGTCCGAGCAGGTGTCGAGGTGGTGAGAACCAGCAGGGCGATAAGCATGTTGCAGCAAGGGGCATGGACGAGGTGGGAAAGAGCGCTGGAGAGGAAGATCACCTGGAACAACATCTGGAAGGCAAAGTTTTTGGTCCAAGCTGTTTATGACGTGCTCCCCAGTCCAACTAACCTGCATGTCTGGGGCAAGAGTGAAGTTCCAACTTGTCCACTCTGTCCCGGACGAGGGTCCCTGGAGCATATTCTGAGTAGCTGCCCATCTGCACTTGGAGAGGGTCGATACCGCTGGCGACACAATCAGGTGATCATACCCTGAAGTGTATAGCAGAGGCCATTTCACATGCAGTGGCCAACAATAAATATATTAGCAGCCAGAGGACAATTGCCTTCGTAAGGGCAGGTGAGCAGCCCCAAGCAATGCAAAAATCTATCAACTTACTCTCATCGGCAGCAGACTGGGAGCTGCAGGTTGACCTGGGCAGGCAGCTCATAGAGGACTGCCGGAGGAGGGGCTGGAAGGCTTGCTGTGAGCCCATAGAAGTAGGGTGCAGAGGGTTTGCCGCTCGTTCCCTGTGCAAGGTCTTTGCCAGGCTTGGAATCACAGGAGCTGCAAAGAGGAGAGCCATCAAGTCAATCACAGAGGCCGCTGAAAGAGCCTCGAGGTGGATTTGGATCAAGAGGTCCGTAAAGTGGGCCAATGCTGCTGGGACACAAGTTGGGGCGTGATCAACCCCGGCTGGGTCACCTGAGAGAGGGTGTCTCATGTTGTGAGACCTGAAACACCTGAAAACATCACTGATGATGTGTCCCAGCGCATCCAGAGATGTATCTAAGTACTGTACTGCTAGGACTCCTTGCCAAACATCAGTGCCTGACCTCACTAATTGATGAATGTGCACAGATCCCCACAGTCATGTTCCAAAAGCCAATGGGAAAGACTTCCCAGAAAAGAGGAGGCTGTTAGAGCATTAATATGGAATTAATATGTAATCTACTCCATATTAATGGCCATGGTTTTGGAATGGAATGTTCAACTAAAACATATGGGTCAGGTGTCCACATACTTTTGACCAAGCAAATAAATAAATAATAATAATGACACAAAAAAACCCGCCACATCAATAACCATGTCCCCAGTCATTTGTGAAGAATGTGAGTTCTAGGGACTTGATATGTTCATAGTATATACATGTATATTCTGTACATATTAGGGGTGAAGTGATTGACTCTAATGGTGACTCCAAAGGCTAAATCTAGTTGAATGTAAAATCAGTATCTTGACTGAGGTTTTGCATTTGGTGAGGATTGGAGCTAGAGTGCAAGGCTCCAAACTCCAAACCTTAATGATAACCTCCTTAATTTGCACTGACAGCTCTTTGGACTACATACTGAAAGTTAGCATGAATAGCTAACAAATGCAACTTTAATACAGGGAATCAGTTCCAGATCGTGTGTCTTTTATTTACCCTTCATAATCTTTCATGGAAAAAATGAGGAAAAAGCTCACACCTGGCCATGAAACTGCTTATCAGTCAATTGTCCGATTACTTTTGAACCTATAAAAATGGAGAGATGATGTAAAATATGGGAGTAATTCCTTAATGGTTAATGCCAATTTTTAAACTACACTTCAATCATATTTGGAGGTCTACGAAAGCCAAATTTCATAAATTGTTTAATTTTCCAAATATTTACGTACCCAACTATAGAGATCTGTATAATCTGTTTAAAGCCATTGCATGCTGGTTTTCCCTCCAATTTTTACCGGTTTCACACTGTTTCATAATTTGTCTTAAGCCCTATTCGCACAAGATTAGTATTACCTACAGTATATATATATTTGTTATGTTTGCGGAGGTTGTCTATGATCTTAATCCCCTGCGAATCGGCCATGTCTGTAATTTGTAAAGTAAAAATTCCCCCACACACCCTCCCCTCTTTTCATCGCAACACACTCTTATATAGATACACTTTGGGATATGCTGATTTATCCAAGAAATAAATCAGTAAATTCAAGTAAAATCGCAGGCTTTGCTTATCCTGTGCGAATGCGCCACACAAAACGCAGAGGGGTTAATTTCTAAATCACATGAGGTCCCTAGGTAATAATAATCTCGTGCAAATAGTGCCTTAGTCCTTTTTCCTATTTGTCCCAAGACTGTATTTTCCTCCAAGACCTAAAATTTAAATGAGCTTTTTCCCAAAATATAAAGTTGTACAGTACAGTAGTGAAATGTTACCGTTTTTTGACAAGTGGCTTCATAAATTCTTCAGTGTGACATGGATGAAGCATAAAGAAGGGTTGGCCTAGTAAAGGGTGTTCCTGCACAAACACGCACACAGACATACGTACACACAAAATATTTTTAATAACATAAGGTTATGTTCCACCTTATCTTATTCTTGACTAGAGCCAGTAGTGTAGTGCAGGGTATACGCAGGTGTACAGCATATACCTACTTATTTTTCTGTCAGAACTGCATATTCCTATGCTTATCCATATATTAACTGCATACACATTTTGGACATTCAAATGAGACTCCAGTGAATGTCTGCATAAACAAAATAGAAAAAAAAATATTTCCCATTCCTTTCATCCCTTTTACATTTTGTTGTGATTAAACATGGCATTAAAATTTGGCCATTTGATGATGTCATTTCAGGCAAGAAAGTTGAAGGGAACAATTTGCATAGCCCTTCCTCTGGCTTAATAGTGGTGCCCATAAGACCTGCTTCATGCATTTAGGTTTGTTAGAAAAAATGTGCATTTTCAAATTTATGGTTTCAAATAGCTTCTGAGGACTCAATGTTCGGGATCTAAATTCCACAGGTAAGTTGAGCTTTATACATTTATCTTTAAAGAATGTCCCTATGACCTTGCCAACTGTCTGTGAATCAGATTATGTGATATAACTGAGGCAGTATAATTGTAGTAACGCAATTTTACTCAGACATTTTTGCCAGAAGACTGGGTCACTGGGCAGTTACAGTACAATAATTTGGATGGTTCCCATCATACCAATTGCACGTGCCATACTGACCATTTTAACATTAACGGTTTTATCTGATCATACACATTTCACTGTATACTAAGTGTAAAACAATACACATGAATAAACAATAGACACCCACACAATGCACATAATACAATTGAAAGGATCTAGTGATGACTGGCACCTGTTGAGTCAGTGTATCCCACGGTCCTTGTGGTTGTTTGTGTTTGTAGTTTGGGTGAACATTCCTCCAAACCTCTTCAAGGGTCAAGGGCTTTCCATCTATGCCATGGAAGAGTACAGGGCAAATGCAAGCATCAGACTGCAACTAATCAGCTGACAAATCAGCTTATTTTAATAATCTCAACCCCAAAAAAAAAATCTGTATAAAGTAATATCTTACCTAATGTAGATGCTCTGAAGTATAGAACAGGAACCTGATGACTGAGGGAGTATAAAACATGATATTCGTATTGCATTAAAACCTGGGATGCACCTATTGTATAAGCCCCAGCTGGCTCATCATCCATCTAGATAAAGGAAGAAAAATAGAAGAGAGCCGTTTTATTGTTCTTGACATTGTAGACAAGATTCAATAGATTGCTATTGATTCAATGATAATATTCAATGATATGCTATATTAACTAGTCAGTCTATTAGATTCCAATTAGATGTATATTGCAATGCCGGTCATATTTTCAAAGAAAAGATAATATTGCAAAAAGTTAAAATATGGCAATTTAATTTGGCTTAACTTTAGCAATTATCAGGTATTTATTTATGGAGCATATATCATGAGAGATGCTGTAGTATGTATCATTGCGCTCTTTTCGAGATTCAGGGTTACTGTGTGTATGGAGTTTCTGTGAATCTTCCTGAATCTAGTTCAGTCTTTGAGGATTTTGTTTTTCATGGTCTGAGGGTCCTTTGTGTACTCTACCTTATAGGCCTAATTGGAGTCTCTCCCATTTCCACATAAGAACTCACAATCTCATTTATAGTGACCCAATTTACTCGGTTTGGCTGGGTGGCCAGATCTGGAAAGACATGTTGCCTGTTCCAAATCACTTCCATTTGAGAATGATGGAGGATATTGTGTTCTTGTGTGCTTTTAATAAAGTGTTTGCAATTGTTTGTTCACCTAGCTTTATAGTAACACGATAATGCCTTCTATATAAAACTGAAGCATACTCTATGCATGAGAGAAGTATTTTTGTCATTCACAGCACATCATAAATCTGTTTTTTATAAATCATAAATGTGTTTTTTACCCTATTGTACATTGATAAACCACACATATTAACATGAATTTACATAATGCAGTAACCAAACTTAAATAAAATATTATAATTATTCATTGGCATATACAGGTGTGTACTTTCAGCTGTATTAACTAACTGCTGTATAAAATACTTCTGAAGCTCTTTCATATAAACTAATATTATTAAATTATAGGTTGTGACTACACCGTCGCAGACTGGAACTCTGTCCAGCTTTAACTAACAACTCCTTTGCTCTGACAGCAGTGGGATGACCCTGATTTTACTAGATGGAGCTTTTTGTCTTTTTAAACCTATATCTAAGCTTTCAAGGCTGTCTGTGTTAAAAAAGATTGATTGCAGATTTCTATGGTTCTGTCTGATAAAAATATTTTTGAAAATTAAGAGTATACAGTACACATATGTACGAGTAGATGAAGGGGACCGTTAGTAGGTTGGATCTCCGAAATGTGAAATTAATAGAGATTTCAAATAAATCTAAATATTGTGTTAAAGGTCATATGTATTTCTTGTTTGTGGTATGTAGTAGACCACTTTTGTGCAGGTAATGCCGGCCTGTTCCAAATTCAGGCTACTGCCGCAAGAATATTTCAGACCTGTGGGAAACACTGAATACCAGTAAAACATGGAAGAGCAGGGGTTGTTTAGGCTTACTTTTGCTGCCACAGGATCTGGGACACTTGCAGTAATGGAAACAGCATTCAACTTCTACCAGAATATTCTTGATATTGATATACTTGAAATTATATATAAAAATGCGGCCATCTATCCAGCAGGTTAAGCCGTGAAAAATGGGTCATGCAACAGCCCTCACAAATACTGCATGTCATTATCATTCTTGGCCTGATGAAAAGTTGTCCATAGGATTTTGGTCTGATAGTGTATTTGTGCTTATGACAGTCTAATTCTGTTTCAAATCAATAGTTGGATGCAGTGGTCCAAAATATGCATTAAAGACATCCTACCTTTTTAATATCTATGTCAAATAACAACAAAAATGCTCAGATTTGTACCTCATCTGCTCCTGTCAGTGCATTCATCCCATCATCATCTTTGTCATTAAGCAAAGAATAGAATCTTCCAGACATTATGACAGTCTTTTTCAAGTATCTTTCCTCGCAACCCTAAATCATAGAAAGAATAGAATTATATTGTTTATAAAAATTAAACCATATCTTACATTTCAAAGTATTTCAAAGATATATTTAATCGAACAGCTCTGCTTTCAAATTATTATCTGAAAAAAAGTATTTTACCACACCTTAACCTCAGTCCAACTCCATCCATCTCTGATGACATCAGACTGCTGTAGAAAATGCTTGCAGCAGAGTTGGAAAGCCTTCTCATCTAAGTGGTAGCTAGAAAGGTTTGATCCTTCACTTGACATCTGTAAGGGTTACAAACAGGCAACACCCCAAATCAAATTGATATAAAGATATTTTATAAATCATACAATTGACCAATAAAAAATGCTGAGACAGCTCTATGTTCCACATTTACTGTACACATTCATTTGCTGTCCTGCCTGTTAAAAGGAAGTGATGCAATTACAATGGATCAAAAATAACGGGTAACTGTATTGCAAAAAAACAAAACAAAAATTGGCATGAATATTACTTAAAGATAAATCTAAGCAGCAGCAAGACTCCCCACAGGAGCAAGTAAACACCTTTTGTAATGAAGGGAATGAAAACTTTCACTGTGGGGTGTCACTACAGGCATCCTCAAGTCATCATGGAGAATTTATTGGGAACAACAGAAGTTGCTTTTTGCATTATTCTCCCCAAATCCATGATTAGATAGAGCTTTTCAATAATAATAATAATAATAATAATAATAATACATTGGTACCTAGGCATGTGGATTTAATCAGTTCAGGTGAAAATGTGTTTGCAAAGCGCATTTTTCTATATGAACCAATGTAAATGCAGGTATCTGTTACAGCCACCCAAAGGTTGGAAGGTATAACTAACGGAGGTGCCAGTGAGTGCCGATGACACATATATGTACCCCTCTAATTTTAAATGTGAAGTTTACATGGCATTAGGTTGTAAGCAATACAACGCATGTGAAAAGAAATTATATTGGTGTAAGTCTGAAACTGATTAAAATCTTACCCGATTGTACCGATATTATAATTATTACATTCCTTAGGATGCATAATCACTATTGAAGACATTGAACGCATCTTAGAATTTTATAAAGATAATGTGAGAGAATTACTGTAGTGTACGTGTAGAGGCTGAATCTGTTTTTTTTTTTTTTTTTACTTACAGTTCATAATTCGAGCTTAACATATAAATGTAGCAGAATAATCCTTATGTTCACTTCCTGGTGCAGGCCGGAAAATTACCAGAATATCGATCTTATTTAAACAAAATTAATGAAAATGTCTTATTAAGATGGAATTCCGTTTTTAAAAAAAGTGATACCATGTATCAAAGGGTTCGTTCGGTCGTCTTCTTTATTGACAGTTTACAAACAACAAACTGGTGCACTACCGCCACCAACTGGTACGGAGAGTGCATCAGCCTTTTAGTACATACGTTTAAAACAAACAAGAAAATACAACTTCGCATATCCTGCACTGAAACTAAAAAAGAAACTGATAACTCTCATGTTTCGAAACATCTATAATATAGTAATTATATATTGTCTTCTTCTCTCTTTCATATTTCTTGCATTTTAACATGACGAGTTCTAATATCTCTTCTTGCCCCAAATTCTGTGTTGGGTTGAGTTATGGCTTACATGGAGGATAATTTCAATAGATTTATTTAGTAGTTGTACTACCATCAACGTGGTAGTTGATTCCATAGTGTTAAATGCTGCATAGAAAATCTCTTATAACTTACAAGAGAAAATACATGGCTCTGCGGCTTTCACCGCAGACAATGTTGCCTACTGTTACATACGGGGAGGAACACCTGTGACACAATCACAGGATGATATAAAAGTTGATAATGACACTGCCTACCATTACTTTGACACATTACTTTATATATATCATATATATAACATCTATACAAACTCTTGATCCTATACCATATATATATAACATATATAACATCTGGCATAAAACCTGTGCCAAGCTTGTATGTGCCCACTCAAATGCTCCACTGTGGGTGACCCCTTGCTGGGAGCAGCCAAAACAACAACATAAACATGGAAGTAATTGCAAAACCAGAGTTCAATGATTTGGATGGGTGAGTGAATACTTTTAGCAATATAGTTGTGTGTGTGTGTGTATATATATATATATATATATATATATATATATATATATATATATATATATATATATATATATATATATGGCATGTAAAGTTTGAGCTGAGTCCCTCTGGAGCCACTCTATTGGGGCATTAAATTTTTTCGGATGATTTGTGCTGCATTGGTTTTTCTGTGGGATTGGGCCAGAGGCATGGGTGAGACTTGGGTGCCGATGATCCTGTATATATATGTGTATATTTGGTAATTAGTGTTGTTCATTTCACCTGGCGGTGACGTTAATGTTATGGCTGATCGGTGTATATACAATATATGGTTAGTTATATGGGCGGCATTATAGCTTAGTGGCTAGCACGGTCGCCCTGTACCTCCAGGGTCTGGGTTTAATTCCCGCCTCGGGCTGTGTGCATGGAGTGCATGCTCCGGTTTCCTGCAGATAGGCGTTCCCAAATTGCCAGGAGTGTGTGAATGAGTGTGTGAGTCAGTGTATATATTCAGGCCCCCATAACTCTCTGCCCTCTCCTGGGATAGGCTCCAAGCTCCCGCAACTCTGTGCACAGGATAAAGCTGTATAGACGATAAGTGAGTGAATTATACTTGTATTGTTGACCCAGATTTTGATCCAGTGATGTGCTGTGGCGGTAATGCACCAATAGGTTGTTTGCCCACCGCCACAGCACATCACGAAGAAGAAGAAGAAGCCGGAGCCGAAGAAGAAGACGGCGGGATTCTAAGCGGGGAATAATAAGTTCTCCTCGAGAGCAGGAGCGCAAGCACGCTTAAACAGAAAACACACCGACAGGAGCCGTGTCTATGTCTTGATTCCTCCGTTTTTATTTCCTGCAAATGGTCAAAATGAGTGTGCCATTAAGGTAGTGACTTTCTGTATTTTCTAGCTAAGAAGCGGCTGATCTAGCTTTTCCTTTATTCATTTCCCAGAGTGTTGGATTTAACAGAACAACTAAGACTAACAATGCATAGCTAGTCTTCATGTTAGCTTTGGCGGCGATGCGCTTGTAAACGGGTATATATTTTTGTTGTAAGGTTAGACGCTATTTATGTCTTCCTAATCAAATGTTTGACTAACTGGCTGAAATAATCCAACAGATGCTAATAAGGCCTTATCGTGTCAAACAACGTATCTCTGAAAGCAGTTTCACCTGGTTGATATTATTAAGTAAATTATTGGTAACTAAATGAATGTTGTTTCCTCGTTGTCTTTAGGGCCGAGCTGTCTGCTGAGAATAACAAGAAAAAGAGGAGAGAACTAACTGATGAACAGAAGGATGAGATTAGAGAAGCATTTGAACTCTTTGACACCGATAAGGATAAGGAAATAGACTATCATGAACTAAAGGTAACAGTTTAAAGATCTTATAACTGTAAGGTTTGATTTGAAACATTGTGGAAACTGTATTATGGATGTGTGCAGGTGCATCCTGGTGCGGTGCATTAGATAACATTTCTAATTTACTTTGTTTGTGTTTAATTTATATTCTTTTTGTGCACTTACTCTGTAAGTCTTTGTTTTAATTAGATGTGATATTAAGTGTCACGTGGCAACAAGGCTGCATCACTGTCCTTGAAAGGCTCCTAAAATTCGACAGCTTTTTAAAAAATAATTCATGGATATTGACATAATTCTGCCCTGTAGACATCATTAATGGTGTCTCTAGCAATGGTCCGTGTTCTGTTTCCTCAACCAATTTTATTTATTTATATGATGACTCACTGACATCTAGATCATAATGTGGTTTAAACTAGACCACTAGAATCCCCCCCCACTCCTATCTCACCTCTCTCTCTTCTCTCAAACTTGGTGGCTGATGTATTTGACATTGTTTGTGCAGGTGGCTATGCGAGCTCTTGGTTTTGATGTGAAGAAAGCTGATGTTATGGCGATCTTAAAAGACTTTGGCCAAACAGGCACTGGAAAAATAACTTATGAAATTTTTAAAGAAGTTGGTAAGTAACTCACATTACCATACTTGAATGTCATGCCGCTGACATCCTGATGCCAGACTCCACAAATCCAGGGGGAAGAGTCCGTTTTGCTTAGTTGTTCTTAATAAACTAAGAACTGTCAGAGATAATTTGTGTGCATATATTTTCTCTTTTAGTGACTGACAGGATATTAGCTCGGGACCCAAAAGAAGTTGTTCTGAAGGCATTTAAGCTGTTTGATGATGATGAATCTGGAAAGATCAGCCTGAAGAACCTGCGGCGTGTGGCCAGAGAGTTAGGAGAAGACATGAGTGATAATGAGCTGAGAGCTATGATTGATGAGTTTGATACTGATGGAGATGGAGAGAGTAAGTATCTGAGATGGATTTATCTTTTTCTTTAGGGGAAAAAACTTTATTTAAGCTTCCTGTACATTTTAGTTAAGAATATTGAGCTCTAATTTCTCTTTAAGCTTAATCAGGCTAGGTTGTAATGTGTCACCTCTTATACATTCCATAAAATTATTTGATTATTTTTTTTCTTGTTAAAGTGAAGCACCAAATTAGAATTGACAATATCTTTCTTAATACATTTCGACCTGTATCTTGTTTGGTATGGACCTACTGAAAATTTAAATTATGTACATTTATTTTATAGCCAACAATCAATTATCATTTTAATATCGGTCAGAAAACAATTTTGCTATAGTTTATACACAAAAAAATGTTTTTTGGTGTTGGGCTTTTTAGCTAATAACTAATTTACTGAATACATGGTAGGAGCCAATATGATCTCTTCCACAGCACTCCAGGTTTACAGCAGTACCATCTCAGAGAATAATGCATACAAAATGCTTTCCACCATATAACTTACTTCAGAACAAAATATCTATATTTAAAGTCATGTCAAAATGTGCGTTACACACATTTCTGTACCTGTCTTATATCCCAATTTACATTTTAAATGGGTATTAAAATGGTCATACATAAACATCTGCGAGGTTTGGCCTTTCTGTAATCTGATTAAAATCTGCATGTTATTAATAGCACCAACAAATCAGTTAAATGTGCTTGAATGTACTTATTTACATTACATTTACATTAAAAACAAACAAAATAACTAAACAGGAAATTTAAAGTCTAGGTCTAAAAGTCTAGGGCATCAGTTATTGAACTCTTAAATGATCATTGCTGATATAGGGAAAATACAGGAAATTGCATTATTAACCCAAACCATATTCTTTTCCATCAGTTATGGAATAAGGATGGCAATTATTGCTTCATAACTTTGAAAATATGTCTTATAATATTGTACTGATTCTCTTTCCTAATGTGTTTTTCTTTTTCTTTCTTTCAGTTAGTCAAGAGGAGTTCCTCTCTATTATGACTGAAGACTCCTGAGCTTTTCAGCACAGTCAAATCTTACCAAGTATCCTGTAGCATATGGACAGAAGTCATGGCTTCAAGTTTGAAAAAGGCGCTTAAAAAATCACTAGTGTGTACACCATGTAAAGCTTTATTTGACTACTTGATCACTGTTTCAAGAGATGTTCGTGTTGTAGTACTAAATGTTCTAGATGTTGAATATTTGTAAGCATTAGGTAATGTAATTCCCACACACTGTCAGTTATTACCCATCAGTTAGTTACTAATGAATAATAACTTGAGCAATTAAATCTGGTATAATTTATCTAGTTTGGTACATTGCTGTTGAAGTTAAATAACTATCATGCATGTACATATTTACTTATACAACTTAGAAGAGATTAATGTATATACAGCATTACAGAGTTTAATTGTTAATGTTTACATGTTTGCATCATTTATGTGAAAAATTACTAATTAGATTTATCAAATTAAATTAGCCACAACAGCTATGCTAATGCAGTAGTATCCCATCACTAAAAACTGATTATAAATGATAAATTCTTGAAATAGTCATTTAAGTCCAGTGCCCTGATGATTTTTTTAACTATAAATGGTCCAGTAGATCTATATCCATACATTAAAAAAGCATTTTTTTTTTGAGAGATCACTTGACTGTAGACATTTAGGCATTTTAAATAATGAGGTGCCGTTCAAGTGCCAGGCTGCTGTCACAACTCAGTTTATTGTATTTTTTTGTTTTATTTGTCAGAGTTTAAAATATATTTTTCTGATTTAGTCATTTTGCGTGCACCTTAGTGTTTTGCGTTATTTTTTTGTATGTCATTAAACAATAGCAGAATTCCGACATCTGTTGTAAATCTGACAAACCTCAGAGACAAAAATGAAAAGGAAACCATATCCAAAGACAAGAGTGTTTATATAGCCCATAGTAGAGACAATGAATTTTGAGCATGTCAGATACCAAACAGGAAATTAAAATGGTAGAATAATGTGCTTCCCTGAGACATGGCCATACCACATGGCAACTTGTAATCCCTAACCACCGAGTAAAAGTGGTAAAGCTGCCTTGCTAAAAAGTGCTTTATTAATATAATTTAATTAGGCCAAAGGAAACCATCATATGTTTGCTTCTGCCTGCTACTACAATTAAACAGTGGGTCAATGGGTTCTAGATTTTAGTCATTGACTGCAAAATGTCTGCAGTCATATGTCAAACCTAATCCTAATATTTATGATTATTAGTTTAATCAATTACTTTTGAGTGAGAAAATACATGGTCCTAATTTCTAATTGATTAATGCTGAAAGTAGAAGAAAGTCTATACTTCATGCACATCTTAATTGCTTACTGCACAATAGGATTACTGGCCAATGTGCAATACAAGGGCAAACCCACTGTATTTACACACATAAAGGCTTGATTGTAGACTTTACTGATGATATGCATACATCCTCCAGCATGGTATGAAAAACATATCCCCTTGCGCAAGTGACAGCTCTGTGAGTGGAAATGTTTTGCTATTAAGAGAGGTCAAGGGAAAATAGAAGATATGCGTACATCCTCCAGCATGTTCTTGACTAGGTGTTGTAAAGGTTTAGTTTTTTTTAATAAATAAAAGAATTCTGAGACGATCTACTTTAGTTTTCTTCCATGGCTTTTTTGTTGCCTTTAAGCACACTTGTGCATTATTTTGTTTAGAAATTGACCAAATATTTGATGTGGGCACTCCTACAATGTCTCCTTTATTGTTTTGTGTTTTTCCTGCCTTATTTACTCGGTGTTAATAAATCAGTTATAATAATGACTGCAAAAGGAAGGAATTTGTAAAAAAAAAAAAAAAAAGGCTGTAATTTCTAAATGGTTAATGCAACATTTTTGTTAAACCCCTTTTAATTAAAGTTGAAGATCTAAAGTTAAATTACATTTTAATTGCTTCATTTAAAATCCATTGTGGTGTACAAAGGAAAGAATATAATTGATTCCTTGTCCAAATATTTTACAATTTAAAAAAAATATATATTGTTTCTCACAATGTTGCTGAACAACCACCTGCACATTATTTTTATAGTAAGTAGATCTCAACAAAATTATACATATGCATGTTATAGTGTAGTATATGAACCTTGAAATTTATGTCAGAGCAACAGAAGTCAAATAATTTATATATATTGCATGTGATGCACAAGTACATACATGAACCCATGAATGCCAAGAGCTATAGTGAACAGATTAAATACTGAAACTCGGATACTGAAGAAAAAGAATCTATTAAATTCTTAATAATTTATTATTGTTAATGTGTTCAATTATCAAAAATTACAACCCTTATCTAATTGCCTTATTTATTCACAATTTCTTAAAAGTAAGGATATCGTAATTATGTGCAACCAAAACAAATTTAAGTTTCTTAAGATAAATATTCAAATAATCCTTTTATTTATTAGAATCCTTCCATTATGATCTTAGAATTTTATTCAAGAATACAGTGAAATCAGATCCTGCACTGACAAAAACAAGTAGCAAAGGCACTCCTGCCCCCTTGTGGAATTAAAGAATGTCTCTGAGGGTCCCACGGTGACTGCTCTTCTCCAAGTTGTAATCAGCCTTAAATATCCAAAAATGACAGCATGGACAAACCATTCAAAAGATCAACAATCAGAACGTGTTTGGGAGATTGTACGCATCCCCAGACACTCACGGTTATTCTAAGAGTCATTTATGAATGTTGATGAGTTGTTCATTTGACATGCTTTGCTGCATACCATCCAGTTATTGCTGATATTCCTTCAAAATATGGTTTGCAATGACAAGTCTCTGAATTTCACTGGTTCCCTCGTAGATTTCAGTGATGCGGGCATCGCGGTAGTGTCTTTCAGCGGGCATGTCTGTTACGTAACCCATTCCTCCCAATACCTGAATGGCCTTCATATGGAAACAACACAATGATTAGACACTTACTTCTCCATTACCTATATATAGTGTGGGCTTGTGTCGTACCTGATGGGAAACAAATGTTGCTGCTTCGGATGCAGCCAGCTTGGCCATAGCAGCTTCCTGCAACAAAAAGGCAGATGGAGATGAGCATCTCATAACGTTTCATATAAAAGAAAATGTGGAGTATATGCAACAGCAAAAAGGACCAGCCTTGGAGAAGGGTTTCTTTCCATCTCGTAACAGAGCAGCTCTCCAGGTGAGTAGACGAGCACTTTCTATAGCCACGGACATGTCGGCCAGCTTGAACTGGACAAGATATTTCTGTTAGAATCCAGTCTAGTGTTGCAAATTCCTAACTGTAAGATGATTCAATGAGCTCACTGAATGAAGATTTACTTTTTTTGACTTACAATAGCATTAATTATACAGTATGACACCAGTAACAAAATACTTCATGTACATACCGTGTACACTAAAATACACTCACCATCCACTTAAAACCTGGACATTCATGCAGTTTTCTGTTCAGCCCATCATTTGGCAGCAGTGCACTGCAGTAAAATCTCACTGAGCTGCTCTGTGACTGACCTTAAGAATATTGCTACCTGGAGGGCTGGCTTGAGGATTTCTGCTAATCTGCTGAACTTCTGCAGTCTCTAGAATTTACAGTAATGGTATGAAAAAACATAACCCCTTGAGCAAGTGACAGCTCTGTGAGTGGAAATATTTTGCTATTAAGAGAAGTCATGGGAAAATGGTCAAATTAAGCTCCCAGGAACGATAAAGTAACTAAAATTAATGAGCTTTCCAAGAAAGAACTGTCACCTCACCTAATCTGGACAGACATCATACTTTTTTATTCTGATATTTGATGTGAACAATAAGAAATACCTTCAACCTGTATCTGTTTGTTTGTTTATCCATCGTGCTTTTGCAGATAGCTGCAGGAATGTCTAGGTGTTCCTAATAAAGTGGATGGTTAAGAATCTTTCAGAGGTAGGTGGTATTAGCTGGAACCCCTAAAAGCGTTCTGATGACATATTTAGAAAGAAACTTGTTACTTGTGTACTGCACCTGTATTGCTTGCAACTTTGCAATCGGAGCCCCAAAGGCTATCCTTTTCAGAGCATAATCAGCTGCGCAGTCAATAGCCGCTTGTGCAATCCCAAGAGCCTGAGATGCTATACCAATGCGCCCACTGTCCAGGGTTTGCTGTTAAAAAAAAAAAAAAAAAAAAACCCTCATACATTACATATTTCAATGAACAGTTAAACATACACATATTACAGATTAAACACAAAAACATGATTGTGTGGGGCCAATGTTAAATATATAAAAGTGACAATCATTTCTTTAATGATTTAATACTGATATAATAATTAAAAACTGTTTATATTTGTCTTTACAGAACATTACTCTAGTAGCATTATTGTATGAATTCAACAACTAAAATGGTCATTTAAAAGTGGGATAAAACAAAAACTATCCAGCAGAAATGACCTCAATTCAAGTATCCTATGGCTATATATGTATCTTGTGACTACAGTGGACCTAAATGTTACACAGGAATAACATTTTTTTTTTTTTTTGCCATCTTCTCATTCCTGTATCAATGGATACAAGTCATTTTTATTTTTAGAATGTCTCTTGATTGTATGTTACTTTGTCTGATGCTGGATAGCATACAGAAAACCTCCTTCCTTTATTCTTGCACTTTCTGTCTCCCTGTGTTTCTAACATGAAGCCAAGTGATTGTGTACACAGACATGTGTTTGGGACTTAACTCTCTGTCTCTAAATATATCCTGTACTTACAACAATTAGTCATTAAATACCTGATGTGAACTAAAAAGTGGACATTTTGTAAAAAGGTTAAAAATGCCTCGAAGTCTCACCATGGCAATCTTGAATCCCATTCCACGCTGGCCCAGTAAATTTCCCAATGGGATACGACAGTCTTCCAGAATCAGGTTTGCTGTGGATGAGGCTCGGATTCCAAGCTTATCCTCTTTCTTTCCAAGAGACAGGCCTGGGTGAGGCATAGGTACCAAGAAGGCACTGATTCCCTTGGAATAACAAAAGCAAAAGTATATTCGCTTTGAATTCACTTTAAATGTAAACCATGTAAATTATACTTTATTTGCATTTTAAATAAACAGGCTTGAAATTATTAAAACAAATTCAACACTGGTCATTAGTGGTCATTTTCCTTCACTGTATGACCCCTTTATGATTACCATACTGTACCTAGCAGCATCTACAGTAACTGCTGTTGATCTACTGTAGTATACAGTCAAGGGAAAAAGTACACCAAAATATGATCATGTGACAAAGGTCCCAAGCACAGCAGCAAATTGACAATTAAATTAGACTTCAACCACATTACAATGCTGCAGCAGGATCTCAAACGAACCATGCGCAACACAAAAACCCTAAATACCGAATCACTGAATAATACAGTGGACATTTTTTTTCCAACAAGATTTCTAGATGTTTGTGGGGAAAAAAGTAGTACATATTAAAATCTTTTGTTGACAGAGAAACACATTTGGTATTTAGGCTCTGCTAAATAAAATCACAAATTAAGGAGGGTGTACTTCTTTTCTCCCCCCATGACCCAAACGGTTAAGGGACTTTGTTACTGATTGGAAGGTCACCGGTTCAAACCCCAGCAACACCAAGTTGCCACTGATGAGCTCTTGAGTGAGGCCCCTAACACATCCGCTCTGGGGAGCTGTATTCTGGTTGAACCTGAGCTCTGACCTCAGCTTCCTCACTGGGATATATATAAAAAATAATAATTTCACTGTGCTGTAATGTACAGGTCACAAATAATGAAATTTTAATCTTAATTAATCCTTGTTACAGGATTAGCTACTCTTGGTTGTTATAGTTCAATTTGAAAAGTTTCATAGTTGAGCCATTTGTACCCAAACAAAGAGTTTAAAAAAATGGTGGTGAGCTAAAAACGATATGACACAAAAGATAGTACCTTATGTTTTAAACTCTTATCTGTTGTGGCAAAGACAACTGCAGCAGAAGCATCCCAGCAGTTAGTAATCCAGGCCTTGGTGCCATTTAGTACCCATTCATCTCCCTCTTGATGAGCCAGCGTGGAGGCAGCACCTGCATCACTCCCATTCCCTTTAAGAAGAAATACACTCATACAGCTAAAGACATAGTCAGGGATAGTGATGGGACGGTTTTATGAAATATAATCATAATATAAAATATATTACATACAGTTAATATATAGACAAATCTATATAATGAGATTTGAACTGTACAGTAGGTCCTGGGATGGAGATTTATGAATGCATGGCATTCTTAAGTCATCTACACATTTTTTGATAGCAATACCATCAAGGCATCTAAAAATACTAATCAATGATTATCAATGCAGCAAGTGAGCATTACATGATAAACAAATGACATTCTCTGTTAGGATGCTTTTTAAAGCATGGAAAGATATACAGTACCTGGCTCACTCAGTGCAAAGCAGCCTACTTTTTCTCCAGTGGTAAAGGGGGTTATCCATTGCTGCTTTTGCTCTTCTGTGCCAAACTTCAGAACAGGGCCCAGATACAATGACTGAAATAGAATTAAAATTAAATTAAAGCTTGTTGCCTTCTGTGTAATTTCATACATTTAGACGAAAAATTCACGCATATATCACCGCTTACATTTGTTCACAAGTGTGATATATAGAAATAGTAGGTTAAAGTTTTGTTGCATTCAATAAAATTAAGCTCATTTTGGATACGGACAAAAGTCTACGAACAGACTAGTCATCTGGGCTTTGGTGTGGATCGTGTGCCAAACTGTGTGTCGATAGGACTGGATTGCTGTCCAGAAAGACCAACAACAAAAACACCCAATAGCCCAGTCTTTATCTGATGTCTGCAACAAAAAAAATGTGCTTGTGCACAGCATAGTGCACCAACTAAAATATTAGAGATTAATTTAAAATTAATCATATTTAAGCAATATCACACCTCCAGACAAGAGAGCACAGGCAACAAATATCCTTCCACGCCTGGTGGAACGAACCGTCACTGATGAAACTAGTGACTGACACTTGTAAGTGTAATTAACAGCACTGAAAGTAATTTTAATTTCCTACTGTTACTATGCAGCAAAATGTGAGAATAATCAACCATGGAGAGGGTGGGCAGTCCTGTAAATCTTCTCTGTTTCTTTTTATATTTCCACTTATTCTGCTTTAGAATATCAGCCACTTTAACTTCAGGGTTAAATCCCAAACAGCTTTAAATGGAAAGCTAGTCTGCTAGGGTGTACAATCACTTGTTCCACTAGATACTAGAGACTAGATACTCAGACATTGTTCTTAATAAACAGAGGTATGTGTTATGTGCATTTCTTTTTTATAAGTCTACAAGTTACATTAATAATAATAAAAATTATTCCATGTCTTTTTTTCACTTCTCTACTGAAAATGTACCGAACCATGCCTTCTGTGGACTTTTCCATCCTAACAGACAGACACATCATTTGGAAAAAAATATTTTTGCATCCTGACATTAGACCAGTGGTTTACAATCTTGTGCAGCCTGACTTACGTTGTTCACACTGACGATGACTCCAGTGGATGCACAGCCTCTGCTTATCTCTTCAACAGCCAGGCTATAGGCCAAATAATCCATTCCCGCTCCTCCAAGGTTCTCTGGTACCTCCATTGCCATCACACCCATTGTTCCAAGTTCCTGAATCTGCAAACCAAGCTATAACTGAAGCACACATTATAAGAACACCATGCAAAAATTTGACTAGATTTGCCAACAGTTTTACTATTCTTAAGAAAAAGAAAAAAACTGTGCCATACAAATTATAAACACCACATCAATCATAACATTAAAACCACCAGCTAAATGTCCTGGCATAAGGTCCGTTATAGATATTGCTAGCAAAGCAGACTTGGTTCGTTTACATATCCTTAGTCTGTGGCGCGTTCACATTTTAATCTAACCACACCAATGTTGGGTCATGCTGCCTCGGTTCGCTTGCTTGGTGTGCATGAGGTTCGGATGGCATCATTCACATTTATTCAAGTGGACTGTACGAACAGAGCAACCGCACCAGAGTTTATTTCAACCAAACAAAACATGCCAAGTGTGAATACACCCTTATTGTTTGTTGAAAAAAATTGCACTCATTTCAAATATGGTGGCTGCAACAGGGCCAATTTAAGACTTAAAACAATGTGACAAGTACAAATTACAAGGTGATGAGAAACAACTGCCCTTGTGTGACAAAGTCAAAGGCATGGTCCTTCTACAGCAAGGATGGGATGAGCCTCATCAATTCGCCAAAAGATGCACCAGCAAATTAGACTATTAGTTTAGCTCTGATGTGGACTCAGTCGCCTGTCTGTTTAGTGGCCATGGTTAACAACATTGCCAATATCACCGCCCTACAGTAAGACTGTTGAATAAACAAATGAGTAAATGTGAAGCTGTGTTTTCTGGATAAGAAGCATGATAACTTTTACAATCTAGATACTGATTATAATCACACTACACCCAACTGCATTTAGGCTGTTGATAATATATCATACTGCTGTGATATTCTGTATATTATTCTAATAATGAATCTCACTTTATACGATATCACACTTACATTTTATATTATTTAAACTGTACTATATTTTAACTGTTTAAATGCATTTTATAAACATCGAAAGCGGAATCACTGCCAGTGTCTATTTATTTTGTTATTGTTCCATTTTTTTGTAAAGTAAAAGCAGGATTTTTTTACCTACAGTAAAACAAAGGAAAAGCTACAGTGGTGGAGACAAAAAAAAAGCATTTCCACATCATCTAAAGTTTTCTGTCCATTATGTGTACGTTGAAACACACTTACACCATTATATAGGGGTCACCACAGAAATTAAGCCAGAAACATGAATTTTTGTAAATCTTTAAGTTTAGTCTTTATGTCACATATACAGTACATTACTTCACAGTGAAATATTTTTCTTTGCATATCCCAGTGTACAGTCACTGGGGTTAGAGGGCAGGGTCAGCCATGATACAGTACCCCTGGAGCAGACAGGGTTAAGGGCCCAACAGCAGCAACCTGGTGGAGCTGGGTCTGAAACCGCAGACCTTCCGAGCAGTAACTCACTGCCCTTAAATCTTTATGACAAATTATTTCCCACCACATAAGGAATGTTTGTACTATATCTAGCTCATAAATACTTGAATGTAAAAACTACTCACTGAAATCAGTGAAGAAACATAAACGTTATCTTGTTTTTATCCAAGAAAACTGTAGCTCCAACGTTTACTCATATTTGACTTGAACTGAGACCAACTGCCAAGGTGGTCTCACTTGGATTTGTTTTAGATTTTGTTTGCAGTGTTCCCATGTGTGCAAAAAAAAAAAGAAAAAAAAGCTGACTAATCGGTCTCAGTGGTCTGTTTTAGCAGGATAATCCTTCCTCCAACACTGCAACAACTGTTCAGGAATGACTGAAGGAGCATGACAAAAACATCACAAGAGTTCAAGATGCCCCACGTCAAAACTTACAGGACATAAACAATCTTATGTTCATGTCTGAGTGCCAGGTACATCAGGACACATTGAGAGGTCTTGTGCAGGACATCTGATCAGATCGGTTTTGGTGGAAAAAACCGGAACACAACATTAGGCAGGTGGCTTAAACATTGTGGCTGATCAGTATAAATATATGCACCATAATGATGAGTGCATATGAGTCCATAAATATTGGGATGGTGAAAAAAGCTTTAGAACTCGTCTCCTCTTTTCACCACCATAGTGAATCTAAAATGAAGCTACCAAGATTCAACAAATGCTGGGATTCCTTCCTTGAGCTGCTTTTCCAGGCCTGTACCATAGTTGCCGTCAATTGCTATTTGTTTGTGGGGTTTTCTACCTTCAGTTTTATCTTCAGTTAGTGAACAGCATGCTCAAATAGGTTGAGGTTGGGTGACTGAGTCAGTAATTTAACAAAGTTTTTTTTTTTTTTCCCTTTGCCTTGAAAAAACACTTGGGTTGCTCTCACTATGTTTCAGGTGTCATTATCCATCTTTAAATTGTCAAGTTACATCCTATCGGTTTTGCAGCATTTGATTAAATTTGAGCAGCAAGTATATCTCTATACACATAGAATCCATTCTGATACTTTTATCAACAATAATATCAATTAACAGTGACTCCATTACATTTACAGCTACACATGCCTATGCCAAAACACTACCCAAACACACTGAGCCATGAAACTGCTTTTCATTCAACTGTTCTGAAAGTCTACACCACAAGCACATTGTAAATACTGTGGCTGTGTCCAAATACTTATGGACCCAGTGGCATTATATGACTACGTTGTAGAGTATGCTTTCTTGACTGATGTGATATTTTGCTTACAACAAAGGCTACGTACTGCAGTTTTAGGTTACTTAATGTACCTGCTTAGCTGGAAAGGAATGACTTTTGTCAAGTTGGGCAGCAATCGGGGCAAGCTCTTTTGCTGCGTAGTCCTGACATGTCTGCCTCAGAATTTGATGGTGTTCGGGTAGTTCTGCAATCTGAGAGAAGTAACGAGTGCCGCATCTCACAACCCTGCTCAAAGCTGAAATACACACAATTGATTATTTTAAACTCTCATAATGAAACAGAGAACAGACCTTGAGGGGGGGGGGGGGACTGTAGAAAATTCTGATGAACACATTGCTAATTAAATACACATCAAATTAAGTGTTGCATTGGTATAACAGCAACTGTACAAACTGTTAGAGCACTAATTTGTTTTCTGCATCTAAATAAATCAACAAAATGGGACAATGTAAGCATTGGTGTATGGTGCTTTATAATTATCATCAATTGATGATACCCCATTTGTATATCATGACGTCAAATCAGCAAGGCTGTGCACACTATTAACATGGTAATGTAATCATTTCTATCTCTAATTTTAAATTGTTTAATATAAATATTGGCTTTGGATCAGTGAAAACACGGAGCCAGTACTTGGTTTACTCTATTACTGTACACTGACTATATTAAATCGCTGTTTTGAGAAGATTTACTTACAGTATGTTTGTCATAAAGTGCCATTGTCTGCTGTTACTATTGTACTGAAACTGTACATGGTCCAAAATGTTGTGTAAACATTAAAGTTCACTATGACAGAAAACCAGCCACTCGGGCCTCTAACTGTAAATGTGTTGTTAAAATAACTTTTTATGAGCGTTACGTGCAAAGATAGAGCAAACAAAATACGCCCAAAACTACACATTTAGGTAGATGGTGAAGATAGGTTAGAGGCAGATTTGAACTTGTTTTGTTTAATATTCTACAACAATGCAGATATAAGCGAAATACATCTAATAATTACAATTAGTGTATCCGTAAAGAACAGGAATCTTTATGCAACTTCAAATTCATCATCAACATGATACTGGTTTTAATGGAGAAGGTGTAGAAAAACACTATCATGCCATGTTGTATGTTACTATGTTGACCTGCCTAAACCGTTGTGTTGTTTGGGCTAAAAACTTATTAAATCAGTTAACTATAAAGGAAAAGGAAAGCGATGGAGAAGATCAAAGAGAATGTAGAGAAGAGAAGTCAAGCAATGTTATTTGGACAACCTTGTAAAGATAAATATATTGTATAATTCATACTAAAAGCCCAAGACTGGATTATACATCCCGGTGCACTACCTCCACACACACAGACATTGTAAACCCTCTCACATTTTGAACTGTGTGCATACACTTTGCAGGAAGATAAAATTTTACTATAAAAGTCATAAAAACTTACAAGCTCATGAACAGGTTTGCTCGTTGACTATCAGCCGACACGCCTTATTGTGTCCAACTCATTAAACCAAACAAAATGCAAATAATACAGATACATTCAGTAATATGATTTAATTTAGTTATAAGCTGTGAGTTTGATCAGTCGCATTATTTCTAAAAATGATTTACTATAATCTTGGACTTGTGGATTTAAGATGAAAAAACACTGTATTTCATTCTCCCTGAACAATGTAACCAAAATTTTCAAAATCACGCGGAAACTCAAAACACAGACTGCAACTGTGAGACAAAGACAGCAGGATTCCAACAGCATGCAGTGTAAAAACGGTACAATCCAAATTTCAACACTGCAAATTGATTTTCTCTGTGTCTCCATGATCAGTCGCAGAGGGCACATTTTTCCTATTCTGATGACTGGTGTGAACATGTGAAATGACCATCCTGATGTGCATCTGCATGATACTGCTCCTAATAAAGTGAATAGTATGTATGTATACTTGCAGTATAATAAGAATACACTTTTGCAATCTTGCATGAGAAGTAAATGTTGACCCAAGATTGTCAATGATGTGTTTAATTTAATTTTACATTTTTTTTTTTTTATTAAAGTGTAAGCGTAATATAAACATTGGCAATTTAAAAAAAGCCCCGTTCATGTTGCGGACACAAAAAGTGGGTCAAAGGTTGTCTGTGCAGTGCGCGTGATTCAACTGGGTAATGTCCAGAAATTCTTCCCGGCTGATCAGAGCAGCTTTAATGAAGTGCACCAGTACACAAAGTACACTTTGTTATAACTGACTTTATTATAAGTTATGTGCATGAGCACTATTTAATGTCATTTCAGTTTAGATACTTCTCCGACCAGCCTGGAGGACTGTGTGCCAGTGTTCTATACAGTAAATTCATCCTACCCTCCAGTCTCTCCTACTCACGCTTACCACGAATGCACATACTGTAGCAAAAATACATAATGTTTAGCTGCTTTAGCACCCGATCATAAACCCATGCCTCTACTCCCTGGCATTTGTGGGTTCATATTTAATAATATTGAGTTTTTTTTATTATTATTATTATTGTTGTTTTGTGTGTTACCGTACATTTTGTTTGCACAGATTTTATAGCAGTCAACTAGTAGATTAGTGGATAACATCAACTCCACAAGTGATATCAGTAACGAAGCAATAGTCACAAAGTGCTACCAGTATGTCAGGAAACGTTACCTCCCATAATATTATTAATATTAAAATTATTCATCTTTTCGCATTGCCATCACCAATCTAGAACTAGAGCTAGGAGATCCCACTGATTTAACGCTAACATTTCTACTATGGGGAGGAAATTCTGCCTGGGTAGGAAAAAGTGAGGGGAATGGTAAAATAAGAAAAGTAATGAGTCCTACATTACATCTTACTTAATGTTTACTCAGTGGCACTTACTGGTTTTATTATTTTGGTGTTGGTCGTGTAAATGGGCAGTAAACTCAACCCACAAATGGTTTCTTTTTCTAACTAAATATCTCTACAACACATGGCGGGAGCATGTCACCCAGTTAATCAGGGATATTTTAAGATTTATTAAATTTTGAGGAAATTAAATATCTGCTCAGTTACTTTTATATATATATATATATATTGCCATCACGCACAGACCCAGTTTCATTGTCACTTTCATGCCTCTTCTTTACACAAGTATTACTATTTGCACTGTTGTCACTTTGCCATACATAAATTTGCACTTACTTATTAATCCACTTATTAGTTCTAACTATTAAATCTGTCATTAAACGGAGACAGGCACTGTGCAGGATGCTTTACAATAAAGCATGATATTGTACTAACCGTATAGAGGACTAAAACCAATCAGTCAAGTGCTAAAAGCCAGCGGGATGGCAGTGAACATGTCCGAGATACTTACATTCGGTAAAACTCGAAAAATATTCACTTACTGACCTTTCCGAGCCGTCAAAAGTGCTGCCATCTTAGAGCTTTTTCTTCGCCGCGGATATACTTCCACGCTTTCGGCGGCCTTGGCTCTGTCCCTGCCCCCTGGTGGACATACTTTGATTTGTACTGCGAAACCATTGAGGTAAAATAGCGGAAGCTGACATGACTTCATTTCGCTGAAACCTTGCGGCCATATTAGTATACTTATGCTCAACATTGTGCCATGACATTAATTTCTCCTCTATATTCTCTCTCTCTCTCTCTCTCTCCGGACACCCTGTTGCCCCACTTCTGGTTAAAGTTCTCATCACCTGGAGGACTCTAGCTTACTACTTAGAACGGCCCAGTATGGTCTGCTAGGGTTATGTGTGGTGACTGGGACGGTTCCACTTTACCATGAAGATGGTGTTGTGTTGATGCAGACAGCTCTTCTCTGACGCCTTGTGACTGCAGCCACTTAATAGTTCAGGACTGAAATTCCTACAAAGGTTTTGTACCTGAGCCTCCAATAATGAGACTGAACTCCATATTAACTTCAACAGCTCTCCTGAAACTTACTAAAAATACTAAACTTCCTGCCTTCTAACACACAGTATGACTGCAGAACAATCCCTGCTATCCGTTATCCCTCAAATGAGAATAAGTCCCCTGTTGAGTCTGGTTCCTCTCAAGGTTTCTTCCTATTGCCATCTCTGGGAGTTTTTCCTTGCCACCATAACTCTTGGTTTGCTCAGCTGATAATTCTGATTTATGCATATTATTATTATTTCATACTCATTTCCAAAAATGTATTTTGATTCTGTAAAGTTGTTTTGCGACAATGATTTTTTTGGGGTATTCAGGGTTTTAACTCTGAATATTTTGTTATGGAGGTCTTTTTTAGCCAAGCATCAGACAGACTTGGAGAGGTATAGTTTGGAACTTTACTTGCACTCATTGTCCTATGCCATCTTGGTATAAGCAGGGATATTGCAATCTCTCTCTCTCTCTCTCTCTCTCTCTCTGGTTTGTCAATGGTGGCAAAACATATGCCATCCATGTAATAGTTGTCCATGTGATGTCACTAGCCTTATTATTTATCTTTCTGCAGAGTTGTGCTGATTAAATCAAATAAGTTGTAGGGCTTTTACTTTGTAAAAATTGCTAAAACTAGGTATTTTTCAAGCAAATTGGGAACTTCTGTGGCAAATGTCTCTACTTGATCAGGAAGCAAGACAGAGTGAATGTCACCTGAATACTGCAGACATCTTCCTGACTCTGTGCCCAGCCGGATCCAGCAGATTTTAAAGAATAAAGGACTTCATACTAAATATTGATTATCATGGAGCAATTTATTATTTGTTATTTATTAGTAATTTATTATTATTCAGAAATTATTCCTAATATCTTGATTGTCATTATTTTGAAAATGTGAAAAGTTCATTAAAACCCTGAATTTCACTTTGCCTCAATATGTTTGTCCTAATTTTAGGTAGAATCACCGGTTTTCAAAAGGTATCCCACCAAAAGTCTGCTAATACAATTTATTTATATATTAAGTACATTGGTATATTTGGTTTATTGTGGTAATAGAAACAGTTACATTTACGACTCCAAATTTAATGATCTGATGTGTTTGTGTGTGTATGCATGTACATGTGTAAGTGTGCTTAACTGTAAACAGACTAATACCTTACTGAATAATATTGTCCCTAGACTTTTTGTTAAACGATTGATGATTTGTAGATACCAGGTAATCAATCAAATAAAATAACAAATATCGTAATATTTAAAGAATATTCTATGTTTTCACCTTTCGCTTGTACATTATATAACATACTTGCCACAACATTACTTCTGAATTTTTTTCTTTCTTTTTATTTTATTTCCTTCACAAATTGTAATGTGGCCTGTTTGTTTAGAGTATACAGATATGGCGCCAGGTTCCGTTCCCTGTACGCAACCAATCTTAATGGCAAAGACCTACAGTAGCTAAACTATTTAGATCCAAAAGATAGTAAGATCATTTAAAAGAAAGAAAAAGACAACTATAATTTGAAAGTACCTTTTTTCAAAATGTTTATTATTTGCATGACAAGAAGTGAGTCAGATAAGTCTCGTATAATTTATAATTTCTTGTATAATTTTTAGGGTTAGATATAAATTAAATCAGAGCCAGGGCAGAAAGAGGGGATAACAAGCACCATAAGAGCTCTTCACTCCATAGAAGCTATAATTCAGTGTTTTGCAGCTGTCAGGGTGAAGCTACCACGCTGGTGAAATTGCATGTCCCTCACACGTCGAATTGACTGAATCTGAGGCTGGAAGGCACAAAACTCATTATAGTGTCTGTAGTCTCCACACTCGAAAAGATACTGGTAGCCTCTGTAGCCTGGGTACTGGTATCCCACCCAACTAAAATGAAAGACAGTAGGAATTACATCAGTAGGAACTTAGAAATAATAATAATTCTCTATGTAAGGAATAACCCATGACAGACCATACTGTTAGGCGAAAATAATCCATGCCTAGTTGGTTGTGATCTCATTATTACATGGAGCATCTATCAAACACATCCTTGTGAATGAGGTGTTACTAAAGACACAGTAATGTTTTCAAACTAATGTATTAAAATAAATATATGGTTTATGATAAAGCCAGAACTACTGTAAATGCCGTGACAGATCTAAAGCAAATACTTGAATACTTCTGAGTTCACTCAAACACCTATTGTCTATACCGCTCTATTCTGTATACAGGGTCACAGGGGGCCTGGAGCCTATCTCAGGAGACTTAGGGCATGTGGCAGGCTGGGGTGCCACACACAAACACATCCTCACACACACATTCACACACTACGGGCAATTTGGGAACACCAATGAACTTAATCTGCATGTCTTCGGATTGTCGGAGGAAACAGGTACCCGAAGGAAATCCACTAAGCACGTGGTGAACATGAAAACTCCATGCACATAGACCCGAGGCGGGATCGAACCCAGACCCTGGAGATGCAAGGTGACAGTACTAACCACTACGCCACCGTGCTGCTTTGAGGGAGATTTAATTGTCATTATTAAAGCAATTAAAATCTCTACATAAATTCAGCATTAGTGAGGAATTATGCTGCATCATAATTAATATAGAAGTGGAAAATTAAAGCTTGTATTGTATTCAAATTTTCAATCTTGGTGCACTGGAACTACAAAGCGAGAAAAACATGGATACCTTCATGATTAGCAACAACCTCACCAGCTAACTGTGACTTATGTATACTCCTGTATATCTGTACTGTGTAACTGTGATCTTTAGGTATGCTAAATTGTGCCTATGTGTAAATATATATATCTGCATGGATGTTGGACTGGCTTTCCATTAGGGGTGAATTCTCACACCTTTCACCAGGGTTTTGTGTTGCCAGGGTACATCACTGCCCTGGCCAGGATAAAATGGCTATTAATGATGAATAAGACTCACGCTCCACCAGGAACTCTCACGCTGCCCACTCGGTCACAGAAACCATGTGCCCACAGAGTGGGGACATCGTCCTCGTGAATCTCCATCTTGTTACCCTGGAAATCAGACAGCTCGTACAAGCAGATCTTGTGCTCCTTTGGGTCCTGTGTAGTGGAGATAAAAAAGAAGACATTTCTGATATGTAATTCAAACATATACAATAGAGCCAAAACTATGGCTCTTGATTCTTAATTCTTGAGGTTTTTGCTAATAAATACATTAAATCAAGCACATAACCATCCCATTTCCATAGACAAACACCAGCAATACAAATGCCACCTATGCTACAAGTCAGTTCGTGGTAGCTTAAAAAATTTCTAAGGGAATGCCCTTTCTTGTTCCAGCATGACTGTTCCCGTTGTGCACAAGGTGAGGGACATGATGACCTGCTTTGACAGGTTTGGTGTGAAAGGGCTCAAGTGGCATACACAGCCCTGACACAATCCCACTGAACATAGTTGGGATGAATTGGAACACAAGTTGTATTGCCAACAATTTTGAAATGATATGTTCAACAAGTGTGATGCTAAAGTATCCACATATTTTTGGAATGAATGAGTGCTTTGTGATTTATTGTGCTATTGTAAAACTATTGTACTTACCATACGCACAGGCCTGAATGACATGAGACAGTCACTGCGGTAGCTGTTGGACCAGGTGTCCCAGCGAGGATACTCACCCTTCTCCAGAATAAACATCTCCCCACGGAAGTTAGTCTGCTCAAAGGCAACAAAGCTAAACAGAGAGAGAAGAGCAGATGTGCCGGACTTGAAGAACATACACATACACAAGCGACATATCAAGATCAAGATTGAGGAGAGGAAAAAGAACAATCTAGGCACACATAGATCAGGATTTGTGGCTTTGTCTATCTATTTTTATAATTAAAATTTTCATACAATATTGATCCTACATCTTTTATACAGTCTTCTGGTGAGAAACTTACGGGCCACACTCCACAATGATACTGCGTACTCTGTCAATTCCATGGTCACAAATGTTCATGCACTCATTATAAATCTCCATCATTCTGCCCTGGAAATTCTCCTGGTCAAACAGCATCATCTGTAGGACAAAATGTAATTCATGTTTTCAGCTATCATATATATGATTAGGAAAAAAGTAAACCAAAATAAACCTCTATATTTTGATAATTGTTTTGAGTTTCTTTTAGATGAGTTTAAACCACAATGTTGCGATTTCCTATGTGCCATTAGAAGGCTTTTCTTTGAAAGAGAAAGAAAACTTACTCTATATTTCCCCATTCCAGGATCTCCAGTCTTGGTGGCCTTGCTAGATGCAGGAGGGGCAGGGGTTCCCTTATCCTTGGCATCAGTGCCCTGGCTTGAGGCAGACTTTGTCTGAGACATGTTGATGGGGTTTGAAAAGGTCTGTGTAAAAGAGGGTAAAATAATGGGATTTTGTGGATATATTCCAAATACCCATAACGAGTCGACATAATGACTGTGAATTTGTGTGAGGAACTGGTTAACTCTGATTGGTTGGAATGAGTAAATATGATTTTGGTTTTATGCAGTATTAAAAATAATATATTTAAATCTCTAAATGCCATTCACTTTTGTGTCAGTGTTGTATGTGTTTGCATTTGTTGCCCTCTTACCTGCTCGAGTACAGCTGTACCGTGGAGTGGAGTTTTTCCTGTGCTGCTCACTCCATCCAACACCCAACCTTTTATACCCTGGCAAGGGGAGCATAGAGGGGTTTGGTGTACAATAGAAACATCTCTGTCATCACAGTTCCTGACTTCTAAAGCCATGAGGTTATCCCACTGTCTAAAAAGCTCTCTGCACTTGGCTGTTTACACTTTAGTGTCAATGGAAAACCCTGACTTTGTAAGTTTGCTCAGTGTTTTATGGCAGTGACTGCATTTGGGTGTATAGGCCTGTAACAGTTTGGGTGTAACAGTCAGGTCATGTTGTTGCTACACCTTTGTTCTGTAGAATTTTACTTTACAGATCCTTGGATGTAATAAGACGTATTTATATAAGACGTATAAGACATATAATATCATAGAAATTAAAGAGAAACTGCCTAGATTACTGATTATTAAGTAAAAGGGTCAAATACATATATCAAGTTGTTTAGTGGATAAAACACACACATAGACTCAGGAACACACAAGGGTTCAGGACAGGATAATACTGAGCAGAAGGCCATTTTTTAATCATTCAGACAGTCACTGAGATAAATAACATTAAACTTTTTTTAATTTATTTTTTTTTTAAATCATTGCATTTAATACGTTGATAGTTAAAAAAATAATTTGTGTTAGATATGTACCTTGTTGAGAAACAAGTTTTCTGCTTCTAACGTGGTCATAGCCACAAGTACATGAGAGTCAAAAATGATCCGCGTTCCAGTTACTGTGCTGTATATTAAAACTTCTGTTGATCGCTCTGTTTTATCAGCACTTTCCATTCAAGGTTATTGTTTCCCCAGTCACTGCTGTACAGGTGTGAAGATTCACTTCTGTTAAAGAAGTGAAGACAGCGGCGAAATTATGCCTCGTAGCTCAGCAAAAAACATTTGTTTTATGAGGGAATACAAAAGCTTTTTTAAAGATGGACAAAGTTTATTGAAAAGCAAGGAGATAATGTCAAAAAAATGATTTATTAGCCTTTCCTAATAGGTAATTAAAATCAATTCTACAGCCAAATTGCGGATAATTTTTGACTCACTCACATATGTATGTATGTATGTATGTATGTATGTACTGTACAGTGTGCGTGTATCATAGTGTTGTAAGCAGGATATACAGTCAAAACATTTGAATACACCTTCTAATTAGGTGTTTTTTGTTTTGTGATATATTTACTAAATTCTAGAACAATACTGTTCAGTGGAATTAGGAAATTAGGAAATTAAGTACCAACAACAGTCAGTTGATTTTTTTTAAGATACGAAGTTCAGCTGCAGTGGAATAGTTCTTGCTAGAGCAGTATTGTCAAGTGCATTTGCAAAACTAATCAAGCACCATGATGAAACTGGCTCTCATGAAGACCATTCCCGGAAACCAAGACCAAAACTTACCTCTACTGCAGAAAGGTTTATTTAGAGTTATCAGCCTCAAGAAAACATCTATTTACAGCCTCAGGACAGAGCCTTTATTAAGGCTTTACAAGAGCATAGGGAGCAGATACATCATAATATCAACTGTGAAAGGAAATTGGTGTATATTTTGGGTGCCTTCAGCATTGTTTTTACATTTCAGCAAATGTAGAAACCTGAGCGACTTTGACAAAAGGGCAGTTTGTGATGGCTAAAGGACAGGCTCAGGGCAACTCCAAAATGGCAAGCCTTGTGGGGTGTTCCTGGTGTGTGGTGTTTAGTGCCTACCTACCAGCAACAGGGTCATGTGAACCGAAGGCTCATGCAAGTGAAGGCTTGCCCATCTGGGCCAATCTTAAAGAAATTGCTAAAAACGTTAATACTAGCAATGATAGAAACGTTTCAGAACACACAGTGCATCACAGCTTCCTGCATTTGGGGCTGAGCCTCAGACTAGTCAAAGTACCCATGTTGACTCCTGTCAACATCTCAAATCAGTAGCACATGAGCATCAGAATTATACCATGGATCAATGGAATCACTTTATTTTTAATTATGTGGATGGGTGGGTGCTTGTGTCTCACTTACCTGGAGAAGAGATGGCACCAGGATGCACTGTCGAAAGCAATAAACCTGCTGGATGCAGTGTGATTTCCTGCTGGGAAACCATGGGTTCTGGCATTCATTTAAATATTCATTACATACACCCCCTACCAAAACATTTTTGCAGACCAGGAGACTGCAAGACACCCTTTTCAGACAATGGTATCCTAAAGGAAGTGGCATTTTTCAGCAGGATAATGTACACTGAAACACTTTGCTCATTAATGGTTTGAGGAACATGACAGCCAGTTCAAGATTTCTCAATCGAAATGTCTCAGATTCCAAGATCTGAATCTGGTCAAGCCACTGTGGGATGTGCTGGACACCCAAGTCCGATCCATGGAGGGTCCATATTACAACTTACAGGACTTAAAGGATCTCCAGATACCACAATTAAGAGTCCATTCAGAGTCTGTCTTGTTGAGTCCATGAGGTTCTGAGCTGTTTTGGTGGTACGAGGGAAACATACACAATATTAGGAAGTTGATTTTAATGCTATGGCTAATTGATGTACAGAATCAAGTCTCATTATTAGGCCCATCTACTCTACATTTACCTTTAGGGCTATGACCAATATATACATTAGGTTGGCACTCAATAGTTGTCGACTTTAAGCTTTCATTTAAGTTTGTGTAGTTTGGTGTTCAGTCTGAATTATATCAGTAAATTGCAGTTAAATAAAAAATGTTTGTGTCTAAGTTGTGACTGTACCATAATCATATTGATGCATATTAATTGTTCTTTTATGAAATATACAAAATTCTGTTTGTGATTAAACTCTACTGTGGATAGTAGGGTTGCCTTTTCTTTGGTAGTCAACAAAAGTGATTTAAGGAACACAAACTATAAAAAAAAATAATTATTCATAAAAGTGTTATTTATATCATTTGTAATTTCACAGACCAGTGAAGGTTCTGCTCAGGAACATGATCAAATGAGACAGTACAAATGTACTTTTTTGTGTGCTGTATTTTGAAAACCTTGTTGGCTCCTGCACATGTGTATTTTGCTCTATGGGTGACATTTTGTTAGCATTTTAGCTAGCTAATATTTGTCAGGGTTTTTTTGTTGTTGTTGTTGTTGTGTATAACTGTATAACTGTGTTTTCCGTAAATGTAGCTCACAAAAGCTTTCATAATTGCTAACATGTCACCAAGAAGCACTTGTAATTTTCTGTGTTCTCTAACTATGTACATGTACAGTATGTGTCTAAAAGGAAGGACATTACAAAAGGGTGTGCATAAGGACATGTTTTGTACTTGGGATATGTGAAAAAAAATTATTTCACCATGCTGTAAGGTACATGTGACAAATGGGGCATACATGTGTATTGTGTTTGCCTCTGTACCAAAATGATCCCAAAGTTATTTTCATTTCACATACTGTATACTTATTATCATGCTGAACATGTTGAATATTACTCTTTTAGTCTAAAAAGGAAAATGGCTTGATATCTGTGTAATTAGGCATGAAAGATGCATAACAGTATGAAAGCCTTCAAGTGACTTCTCATCACCCACACATTTTTATTCCCACAGTGTTTACATTCATACTGGAACAATTAAAATGATAGTGCTGGCTGCAGAGCAAAGATGACATGCAAGCATACTACATCTTCACATCCCTGTCCATGGAGCCTCCAGGCATAATGTAGCCTTTACACATCTGCCAATCTAGACGTATCCCTGCCTTTGTTAAGCAGCACAATGGCAGCCAAGCCCATGGTTGCTGAGTTGAGGCTTTTGGCTCGGCCCCTTGCCAGGGGAGGCTTTAAAAGGATGGTGCTCTGTGCCAGGTTTCACTCTCAGATCAGGACTTCTTGAGCATAATTGAAGTGAGGTGAGTTCTTTTCTGCTCTCTCCCCAAGCTCTCCTCCTCACTACTTGTCTAACTCTCTGTCTACACTAAGGGGCTAAATTTTAGGCAAGGCTGGTGTAAGCAGTGAGAATGTAGTACCTTCAGACTCCAACACTCAAATCATATATTGCCTTGAGACTTGTATTTATAATTTGTTCATATTTGAGCAATTCTGTTTATGACCAAAAAGTATGCTGATAGTTTATTTGGGCATTCTCCTGCAAATTTATATTATCTGACTTTATATCAGATACAAGCATTGCATTGGTGTAAACACAATGAATTATCTTTTGTATGCTATTGAAATTTTCAAATCTGTGTTTCCAGCCACATTTTACTCTAAAAGTTCCATTTGAAATTTATTCATTCTATTAAATTCCATATATTTCTGCTGCAGACAAAATGAATCATCATTGCACCAAGTTTTCTGGCCACTGGAAGGTATGCTTATCGATGTGTCATAGATAATTTAAGGTTCCTCTGCCTAAATTAGCCATGACCATAACGAGCATCTTTTCTTAAATGTGCCTAACTCCTGTCTTTTAGATTATTGTATATGATGAGGAGTGCTTCCAGGGTCGCCACCATGAGTTCACCTCGGAGTGTTGGAATGTCATGGATTTTGGCTTTGAGACCGTTCGCTCTCTGAGGATAGAAAGTGGAGCGTAAGTGCACACATTATCTTATCACAGGAAACTATGTTATATGTTTATATATGATTGAGAGAACTGCTGCAGACAAAATGTTTTATATCATAAATGTATTATATTATAACATAAGTATCACTTTTTCAGGCATAAACATCTCGGGACAGATTATGAAAATATGTATAACATTAGATAGTGGTTTTTCAAATAAATCTATGTTTCAAAAAACTGCTGATTTAATTTGAAGGTGTGTGTGTGTATATGTTTGAATACCAAATCTAACTAATGATGAAAGTATTTCACCCAACAAAACTGAAGTTAATAAAATCAAAATGAATGGAATCTGACCTAAAATTACTTAAAGTTGTTGCATGCGCTGGCTAGATAGCTGGCTAACTGATTTATTCCTTTTTTTAAATGGGGCCAGATTTGATGTAAAACTGGAAATAGCTGATGGGTCACCTATTGTTTTAATCACATAATTATGTTTTCAACTGCATTGCAATTTAACCTCTGTTTTCAACTACTAGTTTAGTGCTTACCTTGCGTAAATTCTCCATAGGTGGGTGGGCTACGAGCACCCCTCTTTTCAGGGCCAGCAGTTTGTGCTTGAGCGTGGTGAGTACCCTCAGTGTGATGCTTTTGGAGGAAGCAACGCTTACCATATTGAGAGGATGACCTCCTTCAGGCCAATCTCATGCATTGTAAGTTTCCAAAGCCGTTACAATTTAAAATTGCAATCCTCTAATATACAGTATGTTAAGTTGCAGTCTCAGGCAGTGAAAAAAACTGGAAGAAACTCTGAAAGAGATCCTATGTGATACCTAGATTATCTTTAAAAAAAATCATTCTTGCATCATTCTATGGAAGAAAAATGTTAGAGAGCTTGTCACAAATATTTATTCTTTTTAAAAAAAAAATTACAGAATCACAGGGAGAGCAGGATGACAATCTATGAGAGGGAGAACTACCTGGGCCGCAAGGGGGAGCTGAATGATGACTACCCCTCATTGCAGGCAATGGGCTGGTGCCACAATGAAGTAGGCTCCATGCGCATCCATTCCGGGGCGTAAGCATCAGTTCAATTTCTAAAATATGGTTTTATATTAATCAACTAATAATGTTTTGCAGATTTCTATGACGAGTTCCTACTATGCCTTATTGTAATGGTTATGGTTTTAATTTCACTTTTTTTTGTAATTCTTGCTTTTTTTTTCTGTGATAGGTATGTGTGTTATCAATACCCTGGCTACCGTGGATATCAGTACATCATGGAGTGTGACCGCCATGCAGGCGAGTACAAACATTTCCGGGAGTTTGGGTCTCATTGTCAGACACCTCAGATCCAGTCCATCCGGCGCATCCAGCAGTAACCTGACCAATCTCGACCACCCTACCCCACAAACAAACAATCTTTACTCTCCATTGATCTGTGCTGAAATAAAATGTCTTTCTTAGAGCTCAGACTATAAACCTTCGACTATTGTTTTCTGTCAAGTGCTCAAACATACCATAACATATAACGCTGCAGCCATATCGCCAAACACTGAAATGTCAATTCTTCTTATTTTGATAAATCAAAGAATTAAAAAGAAATAAAATCGTAATCAATGGAAGATAAATATGAACTGTAATTTTTAAATGTTAATACAACTTCTTTTCATTATTTTTATTGTGTAAAAACATAATAAAAATCACCCGACTTTAGCTGGTCAGTATTAGACAAATAGAACCTCAGTTGAACAACAACATTTTCACATACACATTAAACTTATATCCTAAATAAAATAGTAAGCCACTGAAAAAGCAATGTCAGTCCTTGTCCTTCCATCTAGGAACCTCTGTAGTCCAACTAGGGATCGTGGTTTGTATTTTTATGACCATAAATAGATAGATAGATACCACAAAAGGATGCCACCTGCAATAATTCATTTTGGAGCAGGAATGGGGCATTTCCAAACTGTTCCCACAAAGTTGGGAGCATGAATTTGTCCAAAATGTCTTGGTATGCTGAAGCATTGAGAGTTCATTTCACTGGAATTAAGGAGCCAGTGTACCAGCATGTACCAGTGCACAAAGCAAAGTCCAGAAAAACATGGATGAGTGAGTTGAAGTTGACTGGCCTGCACAGAATCCTGACCTCAACCCGATAAAACACCTTTGGAATGAATTAGAGTGGCGACTGTAAGCCACGTCTTCTCGTCCAATGTCAGTGTCTGACCTCACAAATGCATTTCTGGAAGAATGGCCAAAAATTCCCACCAACACACTCCAAAACCCTGAAGAGGTGAAGCTGTTATAGCTGCAAAGATTCGGATGTTATATAGTTATATAGTTCATATGCATGCGAAGACAGGCGTGTGAATACTTTTGGGAATATAGCGTATCTCTATGTTAGACCCAAAAAACAAACATGATGTTACTTCTTTGCCATTTTAAGGCACTGCATTTCAAAATGATGTAAGCACAACAGCTGAGCTTATCTCTTTTCAACAAAAATGGAATGGAAGCCAACCTTGCAGTCAGTGGAAGAGGGAGAGGTAGAAATAGAAGTATTGTAGACATGGAGGAGGATGTGGCCAAACAGGACAAAGACTGAATTTGTCAAATTAAATCAGAGCAACTTCAGTCAACCATGTTGTTAATTATGGATGGACAGAGAGTGCAGCCAAACCTGAGCAGACATGTCACGAGCAACCGAGGGATGAACAGAAAAGCCTTAGCAGTTAGCCCATGTAGCGTGGATGGTAAACCCAAACGCGGAAGCAGCGCGAGTAGGCAGGATAACCTTAACGATTAGTTTAAGAACTCTCTTACACGAAGAGCAAGGATCTACACAAATAAACCCGCGTTCTAGCAACACACACTCAATCAAAGAAGCAACCAGAATTGGTGAGTACTCACAGAATAGTCGGCGTAGCATCAGCAAAGGCATGGGCGAACTCAATGACTGAGCAATGTGAAGCGCCATTTTGTCTCTTTTTATACTTCCTGAAAACTCAACCGTATTAATTCCGGGTCCTAGTGCCGGTCGTGTTACGAGTGTGCATGACAAGACACATGACTGCAACAAATCAAAACATTTCGACAAAAGAACAGAGGTGAGAAAATTTTAAACCAAATACTGTAAACCAGGTTTTAGCCACTCACTCACTCATCATCTATACCGCTTAATCCTGTATTCAGGGTCACAGGGGCCTGGAGCCTATCCCACACAGACATATCCCATGTGTGTGTGGCACAGACACACACACATACACTCACTCATTCACACACTACAGGCAATTTGGGAACGCCAGGTAGCCTAACCTACATGTCTTTGGACTGTGGGAGGAAACCGAAGTTACCCAGAGGAAACCCACCAAGCACGGGGAGAACATGCAAACTCCATACAAAATTGGTTCCACCATCATTCATTATTTTGAGTTCAATCTCTCCCACCATCCGTTCACCCCATTAAGGTGATTTATGATGCCCTCATTCAACTGATGACAGATCTATCCAAGGGTGGCTTTTAAAGCAATTTTTAAAGCGATTTTAATGCAAGTTAAAGCTATTTTTTCTCTTACTGTCTTGCTAGAGAAGCTATAGCATGGGACATTGAAGTATTATAGCCAGATCTAGCAAGGAAAAGGGAGGTTAGGTTTTATTAATTTATTTATTTACTAGCATTAGTACAGTACATTGTTGACAGGGAAAGAGTTTTTAGAAATAATTAAACCTGAAAATAAGCCGATCATATCAGCTTTAATGTAATCAGTGATATTATTATTTCAAGTTGTGGCCCACATACATTTACAATACTCGGAGTATTACGGATATGTCGTTTTAACTCATAGTGACGCTTCACCATACTGCTTTTTATTAGCACCACAGTTTTGGAACATATGAGACAAACTGGTTTTAAACTTCCTGCAGGAAGAATAAACATACAATGTTCTGTTCATACACCTTTAAAGATTCAGTTTTCAAAAGTTACATATCTTTTTTTTGGAGTAAGCCATACTGTGTCACGTGTCTGTTTGTGTTATGTTTGTTCTGCATACTCTATGTATTTACAGCAAACTATCAATTTGATTGGCTCTGTTGAGTGACGTGTATAGCCACACCCACTTCGCTATATATTTATGCAAAAAGCGATGGCTGCTGTGAGGAAATCTGGCACAAAACAGCTTATAATGTCCCTCCTGTTCCACATTTTGATTTCATTTATGGCGGAGATTTCAAACTTCAGGCAAACACAGAAGAACTGGCAAAGTTTCATGAAATTCAGTTGACCCAATTTTGTGTGATACTGTGACAGAATCGGCTGGACATACAGATATACAGACAGACACTTTTTCTGAGACTGTTTTTGCGTCCTCCAGTGTATTAAACTTAAAGATATAACTTAAAGAAAGAGCGAGTTCTGACCGAAGTACAGACAAAACCTTTCTTTAATTTATATAGATTTACTTATTCAATTTTTAACATTCATGTGTTTTTTTCCCTACAGATTTTTCAAATATTTTTTTTGTGTTAAATGTTCAGTTATCCTGTAATCTTTCAAAGCAAAATCAACTTCTGTGTGGATGTGTGGATGTACTGAGTAATGTGGAGGTAAATGAATATTCTCATCAGTGTACAGTACTGGTCTTGTGTCTTGTGTTTGGTCAAATTTATTCTAATGCTATCATAAAATCTAACGCAGAATACCGTTTAAAATGTATAGAAGTGTTTTAGATTGAGAACAGTATTGTGTAACTGATTCAAACAATCAGATCATATGAACCATACAGTATGGTGATATTACTGGGTTTTTATGAATAATTTTATAGTATTTATTTATCTTTATATTTCGCATTATATTTTATACCTAAATTTGAAAGAAACTCTGAAAGAGTGAGGCAACTGCACTAAGAATCTACGCAAGTTAATTACTTTTTCATGTACAGTATATAGATCACTTTACAATATCGGTACTTTATTTCAGTTTACTGTATTTTTGCGCTACACCACAGTATATGGACTGATATTCCTTTCTTTCATTTCTCTTTCTGAGAATCCTAAGTCTTGATGCTTTTACAAGCTTGCACTTGTACATATATTTTGAAGAGGCTGACGACAGTGTATTCACTGTTTCCTGCATTTGGGTTATCTTTGTGTAATATGCAACTTTGTTTGATGATCAAAATCATTTAAGTGTGATAAATATATATTTAAAAAATATAAATAATTCAAGAAGGGGCAAATACTTGTTTATAGCACCGTACCATGATTTGAAGAAAAAAAAATCATGGTTAGACAGCTTTACTTGCTATTTTGTTGTGAAACTTATCATATTCACTACCAGACAAAAGACAAAAGACATACTCATCCACTCATCCAAATATTTTTAAAGCTCCCCACTACACACACACATATGCACACACACACATATGCACACACGCACACGCACGCACACACACACACACACACACACACACACACACACACACACACACACACACACACACACACACACACACACACGCGCACACACACACATAGCCAATAGAAAGTGAAGAACATAAAGAGACCCTCTGTTGGGTTTGCAGGAGCAATATGCTCAAAAGTTCATTAATTAAGGGACAACAAATAACTACAAAACAAACAAAGAACTAAGGCGGCATGGTGGTGTGTTGATTAGCAGTGTCATCTTTCACCTCCAGGGTCCAGGTTCAATTCCCAACCAGGCTTGATTCCTGTCTCTGTGTGCATGGAGTTTGCATGTTCTCCCTGTGCTGGATGGGTTTCCTCCGGGTACACCGGTTTCCTCTTACAGTCCAAAGACATGCAGATTATGTCATACACACTCGTAACACGACCGGCACTAGGACCCGGGAGTAATACGGTCGGGTTTTCAGGAAGCATAAAAGGAGACAAAATGGCGCTTCACACTGCTCAGTCATTGAGTTCGCCCATGCCTTGTCTGACGCTTCGCCGACTATTCTGTGAGTACTCACCAATTCTGGTTGCTTCTTTGATTGAGTGTGTGTTGCTAGAACGCGGGTTTATTTGTGTAGATCCTTGCTCTTCGTGTAAGAGAGTTCTGAAACTAATCGCGTGGTTATCCTGCCTACTCGCGCTGCTTCCGCGTTTGGGTTTACCATCCACGCTACACGGGCTAACTGCTAAGGCTTTTCTGTTCATCCCTCGGTTGCTCGTGACAGAATGACTGAGCCCCAAGCAGTAAACCCAGCGGAGTTTGCTCGCCTCTGTGATGTGGTTGACCAGCATGCCGAACTGATCAATAAGCTCCGTGGTGAAGTCGTGTCTCTCCAAAAGGACCTCCAAGACGTTGCGGCCTTGCGCCGCGAGGTGGCGGAGCTACGGCAGGAGAACGCGATCCTCCGTGGGGTGGCTGCTCAGTCGGCTGTTGCCACACCCGTCGCAGCGGCTGCGGCGCCGTCCCCCCCCTTCTGATGTGTTTATAGCTCTACCGGATAAGTGGGATGGCACAGATGGGAAATGCAGTGTTTTTCTAACCGCGTTGGATCTTGTGTTTGAGTTCAATTCCACCAGATACTCCACAGACCAACTGCGCGTTGCGCTTCTCGTCTCGTTGCTATCCGGGCAGGCAGCTGAGTGGGCCACGGCGGTTTTCCGATCAGATTCAGATACTGCTTATTCATATGGAGAATTCACCCGTCAACTAAAGCTCACATTCGAACATCCTGCTGCTGAGGTGGAGACCGACATGAAATTGTATCATCTGCGGCAGGGAAGGTCGTCCGTGAGCCGATACACAGCGGATTTTCGCACTCTCGCCGTACAGACCACCTGGGGAGACGCCGCCCTCCGGACGGCCTACTACGAGGGACTGGCTTCACGTATTAAAGATGAACTCGCCGGACGGGAGCTTCCGACCACGCTGGAGGGACTAATCCAACTCGCCCTCCGGATTGACCAGCGCCTGCTCTCCCGTCCGAGGCCAGCCCCCCGGACCCTGCCACCCATCACGCCATATTTCTCTCACTCCACGGCCCCCGACCACCAGCTTTCAACACCACCGCCATGGCACCCGTCAGATCTCCACCTCCCGCCGTGGTTGACACAGGAGCCAGGGAACCCATGCAATTAGGACGCGCCTCCTTGAACGCTGCAGAGCGAGAACGACGCTTCAGGGAGGGACTCTGCGCCTATTGTGGGTCGGCGGCGCATCATAGAGCCATATGCCCTATTCGCCCGGGAAACGGCCAGGCCCGGTGAACCCTGGGAACAGTTCACCGGGCTCCCTCCATCTCTCTGCCACCACACCCAGCGTCTCTCGCCTCATGGTTCAGGTACACCTCCAGTTTGGCCACACACGGGTCAGAAGTACCGCGTTCATCGATTCTGGTGCTGCAGGTAACTTCATTGACTCTTCTTACGCCAAGGAACTGGGGGTGGAAATCGAGGCGTTATCCCAGCCGGTTCGGATCACCTCTGTAGATGGTCGGCCCCTCTCCTCCAGTCCCATCACCTCCCAGACCCAACCGATCACCGTCACAATCAACAAACATCAGGAGCAGATCCGATTCTACCTCACCTCCATTTCCTCCCCTCCCATCATCCTTGGACATCCTTGGCTCCTTCAGCACGACCCGCTCATCTCCTGGACACAGAATCGGATCCTTCAATGGGGGCCGGCTTGTACCGAGCTTTGCCTACCGGCTCCGGCTGGGACGTGTTCTAGGGTGTCCGAGGCCCCCGATGTCGACACCAACGCCATCCCAGCCACCTATCGGGACCTGGCTGAAGTATTCTGTAAGCGACGCGCCACCCACCTGCCTCCTCATTGCCCTTACGACCTGGCGATCGACCTTCAGCCTGGTTCCATCCCTCCTCGCGGCCATCTCTACTCACTCTCCACCACCGAGATGCAGGCGATGGAGGAATATGTTTCCAATGCCCTCCGCCAAGGTACCATCCGGCCCTCCTCTTCGCCTGCCGCCGCGGGGTTCTTTTTTGTGAAGAAGGGGGATGGTGATTTATGCCCCTGTGTTGACTATCGGGGGCTTAACAACATCACAGTCAAGAATCGTCATCCTCTGCCTCTTACCAACTCTGCCCTGGACGCCCTCTCTGGTGCCACCATTTTCACAAAGTTGGACCTCCGGAGCGCCTACAACTTGGTGCGAATCAGAGAGGGTGATGAGTGGAAGACGGCCTTCATCACACCTACTGGACATTATGAGAGCCTGGTCATTCCATTTGGACTTTGCAATGCACCTGCAGTTTTTCAACAGTTCATTAACGACGTCCTGAGAGACATGCTAGGTAGATGGGTCTTCGCGTACCTGGACGATATTCTCATCTACTCCCGCTCCGTCAACGAACACATCCAGCATGTCAGAGCGGTACTTAAGAGATTGCTCGCCCATCAATTGTACTGTAAGTTGGAAAAGTGCGCTTTTCACAAGCGCTCCACCACGTTCCTGGGTTTTGTCATCTCGCCCCAGGGTGTGGCCATGGACCCGCAGAAGCTGGAAGTTGTGCGTCATTGGCCCCTACCCAAGACACTTAAGCAACTTCAAAGGTTTCTTGGGTTTGCGAATTTCTATCGTCGCTTTATCCGGGACTACAGTACAGTTGCAGCTCCCTTAACCGCCCTGACCCGACCATCTTCACATCACTTTCACCTTAACTCGGCTGCCATCTCTGCATTTCATGAACTCTGCCATCGATTCACCACTGCTCCGATTCTCCTTCACCCCGAAGCCACCAAACCGTTCGTTGTGGAGGTGGACGCTTCAGACGTGGGCGCCGGGGCGGTTCTCTCCCAGCGAGGTCCAGATCATAGGCTACACCCTTGTAGCTTCTTCTCCAAAAAACACGGAGTAGGGGACCGCGAGCTGCTGGCCATAAAGTGGGCTTTGGAGGAATGGCGACACTGGCTCCAGGGCGCCAGAGAACCATTCATCATCTGGACCGATCACCAAAATCTAATCACTATCCGGAGTTTGAAACAGCTCAATCCAAGACAGGCGCGGTGGGCACTGTTCTTTGAACAATATAATTTCCATCTGTCTTACCGTCCGGGGTCGAAGAACACCAAGGCCGATGCCCTCTCCCGACAACATGAGGAAGACGGCCCCCAGGCGGACCCCGCGCCTGTTCTCCCACCATCCAAAATCATCGCACCACTCTGTTGGGATTTGGAGACGAGGGTCCGCCAGGCACAGGCCACGGAGACCGAACCGGCAGGTGTGCCACCTGGACGACTCTATGTCCCCCACGCCCTAAGAAGTGAGGTCCTCCAATGGGGCCACTCCACTCCGTTCTCCGGCCACCCGGGCGTGGGGCGCACCCAAACATTTATACAGCGTGCCTTTTGGTGGCCCACAATGACAAAGGACATCAAAGAGTTCGTCCAGGCGTGCCCAGTGTGCGCCAGGGCAAAGAACACCAACCAACAGCCGGGGAGCTCCAACCACTCCCCGTCCCCCGTCGGCCCTGGACGCACATTGCCCTCGACTTCATCACGGGCCTGCCGGCCGCCGAGGGAAAAAACACCATTCTGACCATCGTAGATCGGTTCTCCAAAGCTTTGCATCTGGTAGCCCTCCCCGGACTCCCGTCAGCTAAAAGGACAGCCGAGCTGATTTTAGAACACGTAGTCCGTCTGCATTGGTTCCCCAAGGACATCGTCTCGGACAGGGGGCCTCAGTTCACGGCACGGTTCTGGAAGGCCTTCTGCCGTCTGATCAATTCCACCTGCAGTTTGTCATCTGGATACCATCCTCAAACCAATGGTCAGACGGAACGGACCAACCAACAACTGGAGCGCTACCTGAGGTGCTTCGTCGCCGATCGTCAGCGCTCCTGGGCCCGCTATCTCATTTGGGCGGAACTTTCACATAATCTCCACATCTCCTCTGCTACCAACCTAAGCCCTTTTGAGATATGCCACGGTTTCCAGCCTCCAATGTTCGAACACCAAGAACCGGAGGTTGATGTACCGTCGCCCCAACAGTTGGTCCGAAGGTGTCGACGGCTATGGAGTCAAGCCAACACTGCCATTCACCGTGCCAACCACCGCTACACCACGCAACATCGCCGTCGACACCCTCCGGGACGGTTGTACAATGTAGGTGACAAAGTATAGCTGTCTACGAAAAACCTGCACCTCCATACAGAATCCAAGAAGCTATCACCCAGGTTCATTGGTCCATACCGCATCCCCCTCCGTATCAATCCTGTCCCCTACCGGCTCCAGCTGCCTGCGGCGCTCCGGATCCATCCGGTATTCCACACCTCCCAGCTCAAACCCTTCATCACTTCTCCAATGGTTCCACCCACCCACCCTGCTCCTCCTCCCCGTATCATTGAGGGTGGTCCCGCCTACACCGTTCGCCGGATCCTTGACTCACGTCCTCGGGGCAGAGGGCTCCAGTACCTGGTGGATTGGGAAGGTTACGGTCCCGAGGAGCGATCTTGGATTCCGGTTCGGTTCGTCCTAGACCCCGAACTCATCCGGGACTACAGTCGTCGGGTATCCTCCACCCCAGGACCGTCGAGAGTCGGTCCTGGACAGGGGGGTACTGTCATGCACACTCGTAACACGACCGGCACTAGGACCCGGGAGTAATACGGTCGGGTTTTCAGGAAGCATAAAAGGAGACAAAATGGCGCTTCACATTGCTCAGTCATTGAGTTCGCCCATGCCTTGTCTGACGCTTCGCCGACTATTCTGTGAGTACTCACCAATTCTGGTTGCTTCTTTGATTGAGTGTGTGTTGCTAGAACGCGGGTTTATTTGTGTAGATCCTTGCTCTTTGTGTAAGAGAGTTCTGAAACTAATCACGTGGTTATCCTGCCTACTCGCGCTGCTTCCGCGTTTGGGTTTACCATCCACGCTACACGGGCTAACTGCTAAGGCTTTTCTGTTCATCCCTCGGTTGCTCGTGACAGATTAGGCAATTCCCAAATTGGCTGTAGTGTGTGACTGTGTGTGCCCTGCGATGGATTGGCACCCTGTCCAGCATGTTACCCGCCTCGTGCCCTAAGTCTCCTGGGATAGACTCCAGGCCCCCTGCGACCCTGTATACAGGATAAAGCGGCATAGACAATGAATGAGTGAGTGACTGAGTGAGTGATAAAATGGAAAAACATTTTTTAAAAATATGTTCAAGAGCACCGTCTACTGGGCATACTGTAATATTACACTACACTTCACTTCAAAAGTGCCTTATTGGCAACGTTGTTAAAAATCACATTGTTTCCAAAGAAAATAATTGAAGTATATTACACCAAACATGATATAAATAATACACACATTTCTGCATTTAATAAATGATCACGATAAAATAAACAAGCAAATATCAACAACGAAAACAGACAGGTAAATATCTCAACATCACTGTTTGTTTAGCATGTGAAGGCCAGCTGCTGTCTTCTGGTCCCTCGGGCTCTCACATTCTGACACAAACTTTACAGCAAAGTCCTTTTGCAGTGTGTTCTTCTTCTAATATTTTATATTTATATCAATATATTAATTTCCCTTCTTCTGTAATTTTTGCATAAATTTGGCATTTTGTGTATACTGTACTTCTCCACAGTCAGAATGTGCTCAGCCGACCTTTACCTGGCATGGATCATCTCTGCTTTATATCTCTGACAGTGAAATACATCCAATACTTTGCTTGATTCTTGTTGAGCAGTGCTGGTCTAAGAACGTTGCATGTTAGTGGTTAGTGTGTTATTGAGTCTCAGCTGACAGAAGGCACTGCGTTTTGGGCTGAAGTCTTGGGTTTTCTGTGCTTCATAGTGCAGCATGGAATATTGTTACTAAATTGTTACTAAAGATGTTTCCAACGATTTTATATGTAATATCACCAGGAAATGCAGCATTCAGTACACATACCCACACACGGATGCATCCAAACACAAACAACAAACTCAAGGTTACTTATGCAGACAGTACAGATTCTACCCACTGAATGAATCCACACACGCTTTTACTGGAGTAGAAATTATTGATCTGCACACAGACTTAGTTAATTGATATGAATATTCTAACCAGTGAGCGAAACCCGAGTATAAAGCCTCTACTGAATGGGAAACTGTTAAAGTGTACTTAGGAATCATATGAAGTTTGGTAAAGTATAATACCTGGATTTTGATATGGTTTTAATATAAAATCTTTATTGGAGCAGAACGTACTGAACTGGACATGGCTTTTCGAGACGAAATGACTTTTTGGAAAACCCCTTCCAAAGTGAGGATATTTAGAAACTCCACTTTCAATGTTGACGTGTGGTGACGTGTAGGCCTGCCTGGCTTTATGGTCAGCGTTATATTGCTGCCTGCTGGTTTGGAATGCTTTGAGGGCATGTTTTTTTCATTTTCATGTGGACAAAGATTTATTTATTTTTTTGGACCAAGGAGGGAAAAATGTTTTTAAAAATATCTATGTAAGTGTGGAGTAGGCCTAGAGCAAATAGCATAAAATGAATCATGCATAGTTTAAATAGATTATGCAAAAAAGTTTCTTTATCTTTATCATTAATTTAATTTATTTAAATAATAATTTTCCAAAATGGAACAGCACAAACTGAGGCTCTGGTGTATATTCAAACAAGAGCAGAATTAATATGAACCAAAGAAAAGCGACATTGGACAGAAGAAGTTGGTGGAGGAAAGGTAATGGCCTGAGTGTGTTTTGGTAGAACTGAAATCAGAGATCTATTGTATACATGAAAAAGAGATCTTGTACAAACAAGGCTATCACTCCATTTTGCAACACCAGGCCATACCGTTTGATTTGTGCCAATCTCCTCCCACAATACACTCTAAAACCTAACTCAGAGAACCTTTTACCGCTACTTGATTTAATACATGGATGCAAGTTAAAAATACTAATTCATTGATTTAGATGAACCTTCTAAGTTGCAGACTTTATTTTTATAGGTTGTGAACAAATAATAATGTTGGTAATTACATCAACGTAATTTAAACTAAAATTTAATTGTTAATGGGTTGAAAACAAAATTTAAGTTGTCTTAGCTTAAAAAAGTTGGCATGATAACTCGATTTTTTTAAGTTTCCTCCTACCCACAGTGGTAAGATTGTGTGTTAGCAGACTTATACGCCAACCAAACTCCATAGAACCAATATTTCATGGTGAGTAACATTTAATATATCTAATAGTTCTACTAAAGTAATGAATTTTCACTAACTATAACCTATGTTATAATTTGTTTTGTTTTGTTTTTTGCTTTACAAGGACAATGATGGGTTTGAAATCAACCTTGAAAGACAAGTAATGAAAATTGCTATCATTGGTGATTGATCTACCCCTGCATTTGACCACTGGATGGCTATTGTGGTGGAGGGAACAAAAGTCCCGGGGTGAAAGGATATCGCAAAGTGCTGTGCTTTGCTGATGGGCATAATATATGTGCTCAACCTGAGCTACTGCAAATGACTGATGTGGGCTTACCCATATACCCAGCTTAGTCTCTTGGAATGTTCCATGACATGCTACTTGGCTTTTGACTGTTATATTTATGGAGGTTTGCCTAACTTTGCTGTGATGGCATCATTTATTATGCTTACTTATGCCTAATGAGGACCAGTTGAAATAAAAAAAAGTTGATTGCACAGAAATAATGGTTGAACTAATGTCTTTTTTTTCAGTCTATTACATTAACCAAAAACAAAAAAACCCTACAAAAAAAAAAGAAACCTGAAAAAAATCTATTTTGAGCCACATAATTTTTTTAATGGTTGCTATTTGAAATTTTGTATACATTATTATAGTAATTAACTAGACAACATATACAATTGCTTTAAAATAATATAGTAAAGCCATTTGGAGCAACATAATTTTTATGAGTTATCAACTTAAAAACATGCCCTTTGTCTAACAGTTAATAAGTAAGAGGAAATTAAAATAATCTTTGACTGAAGAGGGAAAGCTAATTCCCCCAACGCAATCTAGCTTGTTGGTTCAATATAATTTCAAATGAAGTTGTCATAACTCAAAAAGACTAATGCAAAATGTTGCGTTAATTTTTTTCGTTGAGTCTAAACATTTCTTTTTAGAGTGCAGGACAGGAGACTAAAAAACAGAGTAAAAAAAAAAACCAGATCCAAAATATGCAAGGACTATTTAGAAACTATTTATCTATCAACTGATATTCTATCTGTATTCGACTGGCTATGAGAGGTACAGCTTGACCTTATGGTTTGTAATAACTGCTCATTGTGCCAATATAACCTGTGGGAAACACTTCAATAAACATGGAATGAGATTTGCTCATATTACCTCAACAAATTAACAGTTAGAATGCCAAAGGTCTTCAAGGAGGTAACTTCTGCAAAGGGAGGACTCTCTGGTGAAAGAAAAGGGGGGAAAAATATATTCCAATATATTGGCTACATTTTCTGCTTACAGCTTATTTGTATTTAAAGTATGAATTGCTTTACAGACATTTTATAAAGACATAGAGTTTATAATGGTAAATAAAAGCTAGAGGTAAGGCTGTGATAGATGTAATAGTTTAATCTTCAAATATTTAATTCTTCAGGCATCCAGTTAGTTCCTTGCAATGCACAGGAGAAGATGCTACTCCCCGCACTCGCAACCTATGACAGGGAAAGGCCATGACTCGATATCAGCAGTGTTCAGGTAAGATTTCACTTGAGATAGATTGGCAAAGAAATTTTTTATACTAGCTGGACTGAGTGTAGTATAGCACGTGTACAGATAAGAACACAGACTCATTACCAGCTTTCGTTAGCTAGCTAGTTTGGCTAAGCCACTGCATATTTTTTTTAACCAGTCAACATCTATGATTTTAGCGAGCTACTGTACAACTGAAATGTGTTTCCAGAATATGAACAGAAGGAAACCATTAAGATTTGTTTTAGCATTTTCATAAGACTAAAGCCCTTAATCTGGCTACATGGTGAAGTGACTTAGGATTTGACTTTCAGAAGAAAGTAATGTGCTCATTGCTTTTTCCCTCTCTTGCAGGCCGTTCCAGAGAGTTGGAGAGAACCGCACCGTGTTCTGTCTCGACCAGACTGTAATTTTACTGTTGACTGTTCCTCTGTTTACTCGTACTGTTTCTGTGTTATTCTTGTGCTGGAGTTCATTTTGGCATTAAGTCTGACATGTTTCTTAATTTGACAAATGTTTCTTTATTATACACACATGAAATTAGAATTTTCTAGTATATAGTGTATAGTAAATTATTTGGAGTCTGCTAAGTCTGTAAATTATTTTATTTGTCACCATTGGCCAGACACATGTATGCTGTTGGGGATAAGGCCTCATGCCCTGTTTGTTGAAATATGGCCTCTGTGGCTGGTCTTGGTGAATGCTTTTGAATATCAACAACAACAACAACAACAATAGTAATAATAATAATAAACCCTACTGATAACTTTGAGGATAGTAGTGGGAAGATCACTTGACCCAAATGTGGTTAGACCGTTTAACATATTAATTAAACGCTTTCATTGTCCAAACAATTAATTGTTTTCATTGTCAGCCAACAATACTTTGCACACACTCAAAAGAGTGGAAGGGGGAAGCACTTAATTCCTCTGTCAAAATAAAGTTTTTAAAAGTTTATAGTCCCTCCCATAAAAAACACCCTACACTGTACACCCTAATATTTTGTTTGACCGTCTTAGGCTTTGATTGCTCACAATATGGTGGCCGACCCACGTTTGAAAATGTTTACTTATGAACCCAGAGCCACTCTTTCACAATTTGAGTACTGGAATATGACCTCAGGGGGAAAAAAATCCATTGATGTGATACCCTCGTCATTCAGTACATTCAGACCTGACGACTGCAAGTCATGAAACTGTTGTTCTGACAATAAAGCATTTTTCTGATAACCCACACTAAAATGTTTTTTTTTTATGGCCACGCAGCTGTTTATTCCAAACCCTGTGAGCTCTTGTCGCATTGTGCATGTGGAAATGCTGTGCACAAAAATAGCTTGGCTTTCTACTGTTGAATTTTGTTTGTGCACCTTAACCAAGTGTCTAAGTTATCTCTTGTCAGGGTCATTTAGGGTTTCTTAAGACCCAATGATGGTGCTCAAACTTGGTAAAAAGACTATGGCACCATCTGTATATTTCTACCATAGATTTCCAACACTGTGTAATAATAATAATAATAATAAGAAGAAGAAGAAGAAGCTGAAATGGTGATTAAAGATCCAGTTAAAGATTATCTTGTTGATACAGCAAACCAAATTTTAGCATGGTTAGACTTTGGTTTCAGAGAAATAGACATTTCAACGTTATTCTGTCCCATTTAAGTGGTTTTGAGCCAAACTTTTATGTTTTTATAAATTCCATGTGGGCATTTATGAAGTGATTGAGTTAAGCCCACCCAGCGTCATCAAAATTCCAATAACAGATTGCATACTGATAAACTGTACCAACTTTTAGCTTGTTTGGATTTACAGTTCCTGAGAAAGAGCTATTTCTTTTAGCCTCGCCCTTGTAAATGACCACACACCAGTCACTGTACATGACCTTATAATCTTTTCCTGTATAGGCCTTTCAAGTTTAATCTGGATGTAAGCAAGCCTTTTAAAGTTACTTTGAGTAAATTGTGATCTGAGGAAGAAGAAGAAGAAGAAAGTTTAGTGTGAGCTTTGTGGGAAAAAAGTAAAACACCAACATCAACAACATAATATTTGCTGGCTGTCACGTGTTATGTTGAAATGGACTCATTACAGCCTTTAAGTGCATTCTGTGGCAAGCTCAAAAAAGCTATGCATTAAGTAAATTCGTATAGGGAGGCTTTTTACCATTAGTTACCATTAGTTTCAGTATATGTACACTTCTTCTTTATCTCAATATGTGACCCTGAATATTTCTTCCTCCATTATTGCTTGCCTTGACTTCAGGCTGATCTCAGCAACCATGACAGAAGTGCTAGGAATGAAGGCGCCAGATACACGCCTTTTCTATCCACAGTTCCACAGACAGACCATCAGCATTGTTCAGGATGATATGAGACTGCATTGCAGGGATAAGAGCGGATATTAATTGTCTATTTCATATTTATATTTCATTCAGGTCATGTATAGTATCCTGTACAATATATACATTTTATTTTGCCAAGGATGAACAGAAAAGTAAGTGAGTGTCTTTTCCTTTTAGTTCATTCAGGAGAATAAGACTGAAGTGACAGAATACAGCAGGAACTACAACATATGTCCTCAAATTTGAAGAAATAAAATTGATCTCCTTGTTAACTTTCGGAATGTGTTTTGTCAATGCTTTAATCACAGACGTAAATAAAGACATACTTTTACAGTTTTTCAGTGTCATTTTTTTATTATTAATTCATCATTTGCACTGCAGTTGAAATAAACCAAACATGAGAAACGTATGTTGCAAACCACACGCAAATGAAGGAATGATTTTCGAATCAGACCTTTTTTGGGGTGGGGGGAGGCTACTTTAATATTATTATCATTATTATTGCATTATTTTAATATATTTTGTTAAACACCAATATTAGCAGTAAGTGTCATGAGTATTGTGAGTTTTTTTTTACATTATTGATTACTTTAGCTACATGCAAAAGTATTCAACCATTTTATTGTTGTGTATTGTTTGTAGAATGATCATTCATAGATTCCAATATCATTCATCAGTTTTGAGGAAATGCTATCTATAAGTGAAGCCCATGCAACTTGATCTTGATCTTGACATGAAAAGTTGTTTGTCAATGTGTACATAGCTTTGTGTGTTATTGTAATTAAGAGTTGTCAATTTGTTCAGCTACTCTCAACGTATCTTTAAAGACAACCGCACTGTGAGAGTTGATTATCATTAAATCAGAACCGAGCTTTGAATTAAAAAAAGTTATGGACACGACATAAAAGGGCATGAAACTGTATTCAACAAATGTGTTTATTTTTATCTGATAAAAATATAAATGTGAACACATATTCACAAAAAATGAAGCATGTATCGGGAAATAAGAAGTATTAAGTATTATGAAAAATGGTGTTATATGATCCTATTTGAAAATTTAATTTATTACCTAGGCGAGACACTTTTAACACCAATACCATGTGTTGGCCATAAGCTCGTGTGGATCCTGGATAACACCGTGCAGTGGTGCGAACCAACCATCAGAGGGGGCTATGCAACCAAAATCCACAATACCCACCATGGGCAAAGGTGGAGGCTGTAGTTGGTTTTAGAACGAATGTTTTCATACATACATACATATACACACACTGTAATAACAGAAACGGACGTAAATTCGAATTAATCACAACTAAGTGAAAAAATCAGTTTAGAAACAGTGAAATAATTGTGCTCCTGATACACTTTAGTTGTACTTAGACTCGTGTAGGTCTCAGTGAAATATTGTGTATTCGAAAATGTAACTTGCTGTGTGAGCGGGTGATCTGAGCCATAGCTAGTCGTTTCTGTTAGGTGACTATGTGCGAATCAGAAGCTAAACTCCAGTATCCTGTGCACGGATCCAGTTCGCGTTTTGCGGCGCATTCACACTAAGAGGAAGTGCAGCTCCTGAACAGCTTCTGCTGCAGCACGAGAAAATCTACTTCACAGCGAGCTGTGCTTGGTCGGATAACCGAGCAACTACGTTTTCTTCAAGTATTTGTATAGTTTGCTCGGAACGAAGATATAGAAGGGCATTAAAAAAAAAGTAACTCCGTGTGTTTAAAGCGTTTGAGATTGGAGGGATTTTGAGGATTATGCTGGACGACCGTGAAGAGTTTGAAGCGTTTTTCAGCAACTCAAACGCGGATGCGTTGCGCTAACAGCTCAGTCGGAGACTTCAAGATGAGACGCAATAATAACACCACGGGTTTATTTCCTTTCTACTAAAAGCTGGATGTGTGTCAGAGTGTATGGTTTTATTCATTGAGATTTTGGTCTTGAAGCAGGCTAACGGCGTCGACATGAGGGTTTAGTTTAGCTAACTGTCTAGCGAGCTAAGTGGCGGTTATCGTTTTTTTTTTTTTGGATAGCCTGCTAAGTAAGTTAGCCATGAAAATGAAGTTCCGCAACAGTTAGCTTTGTGGTTTGCAAAAGGTTTGTTCGTCAAGTCGATATCATTTCTTTCTTTCGTTTTTATCCGTTGTAGCTCTGTTTATCACATACTGACACCCAAACATTTCAGAAGCAAACGGGAGAACTTAGAAGCGTGATTTAATCGCGTTACCAGTTAGTTAAATTTGCAAAGAAAGCTAACATCGAGCTAATTTCCTTTTGAGCGCCCCCTCATCCTTCACCAGGTAGTCACTCGTAAAGCAATAACACAAAAACATGTATTTTCCCACTGTGTAGCGCTCTGTCAAAATACAGTACATTTGGTATACAGTTTGTTACTCAAATTAGTGATTTGCACAAGGGCGAGGATGGTGTAGTTGTAAAAAGTTAGCTTTTGACACTGTATATTGTAATTTTAAACTTTCTCGACACTCTTAAGATTAATCTGTATTGTAAATATAGAACTATAAATTCAGTAGTTGGATGTGACTGAACCTTTTCTGTTGGCAAGTTTAACATGGAGGAGCGATAGCTGCCTGTGATTGTGTTGATGGAGCTGCTGTCCGCATGAAAATATAGTTAAACCTTCAGATGTGTCAGTGATAGATATCTAGATAAACAGCCAGCCCACACGCCTGTATGGCTAGCTCTCACAGGCGGATATAGTAAGCTAGCGCGTTAACTAGCTCGTCGATTGCCATTATTTTATCTTGTCAACAAGCTCTGGACGGTAAACCCGCGGTTAGAAATCGACCATTTCGGTTCGCCTTCTCCGGAGAGGTGCACTGACAGAGAGAGAAGCGTGATAAATAAGCCTGTCGTTTAGCTGAAAAAAAAAAAGATTGAGTCGAAATTTAAAGAAAACAGCCGAATTAGCTAGCTCACAGTCGGCGCCCGTTTTTTTTTAAATGAATTCTTAAAATTTGAGCTGGTTTAGTCTGTGCCATTTCTTTGTATATACACGTACGGGTCTTATCGTTGTTATTGTTTTAAAGTCTGCGTTATTTTACGCGTTCTGTACGTGTTTAGGTTTTATTTAACGCGAGGCGCACGTTATAGAGCGTTGCATGCTTTACGACTTGCTTATCCGGGCTAGCTGGATTAGCCAGCTAACTGTATTTTGATGTGTGAATTTACGTTTGGCTCGATTCTGACAGGCACAACCAGCAGGTGGGTTTTCGCAATACGCTCATTGCGAGGGGTGGGGGGCCGACAAGGAAAAACTGAATAAAAATTATTATTGTGCTATCCGAGTAGAATTGGATTGATTGCACTTGCGTTCACGGTGCATTTTTTTTTTTATTTTTTTTTTTTACACAATTAGAAGGCCACCGCAACTGCTGCTCGCAGTAGAGACTCCCTTTCCTCTCTTTGCATGAGTCTTGTGTTATTTGTTACTATGACTGTTTTTTGAGGATCGGCGCAACGGAAGAACACGGACGGGCTTGATCGATGCTCGCCCGGGACTCTCGCACTGCCATCGTACTGCTGGTTTTGTCCTGATCACCCCGCTGTCTTTGGCGATTTCTTTGTCCCTGTAACATTCCCGCGGCTGTTTCTACATCGATTCGATTGAGCCACGGTTGAAGATGGCGGACCTAGAGGCAGTTCTCGCCGATGTCAGCTATTTGATGGCGATGGAGAAGAGCAAGTCGACTCCAGCGGCCCGAGCAAGCAAGAAAATCATTCTCCCTGAACCCAGGTAACGGAGACCAAGTACACATTTACCCACAGTGACTAGTCTACTTCTGTTTTTCCTACTTTTGCGCTGTTTCACCATGGGCTCTGACATGTCAGATGGCATCGTTAATCTCAGGGTCACACTACAATAAGCGGATCATTCAACCTGTTACGTTACAATTAAGCTGTTACTGTATATATGCAAAGATTAAGGAGAATAGAGAAAGCCTGAGGAAACTCAAATCATCATTCATCTCTCTCTCTTTAATAAGTCAGTTTTTGTGCTCACTCATCCACGTATGTAATTTTTGGCCCAATGGTTCTTGTGAACAGTCCTGGTGTTTTCCAAGTAGTTTTCTACATCACTTGTAGATTGAAACTTTACCCTAGGTGTAGTGCATATTTGGTGAATTCGTTACTATTGGCATTCAAATCAATCTAGAATGCTATGCTAATGCTAATTTACCCATATCAGAAATTGGTATGGTTAAAGTACAAATCATGTTTTTTTTTAAGTTTCAAAACATGCCAGAAAACCTTTATTGTTGTCATACATCCATATGTACAGCATGAAAATTTTTGCATCTCGGCTTGGAGGGGGTGTTGGGGGGGGGGGGTTCAATACTGTGCAGCCATGATGCACAGTAATGAGCAGAGCGGGTAGTGTGTTCTACTCCGGGGCCCAACAGTTTTGGCTTTGCATTAGTAGGATTTTAAACCTTAAATGACTGATTTATAGCCCATGTCCATGATCACTGATCCACCTCTACCCATGCATCAATAATTTATTAATTTTACAGTTGTTTGCAAGCCCATTGAAGCGAACATGAGAACAGCATTTCTGTCAAAACTGGCGTGCCCTTAAAAGGAAGTGGTTAAATGTCACACAGACTGAATAGTATGGCTCAGAATCAGTTAAGTACAAACGCTAAAGGGCAGTTGATTTTTTTTAGATTTAGAAGTCGTCTGATATTGTATTCCTAGAAGGTGAACAAATAATAAAAAATGTACTAAACTTGTATTAAGTGAATTTGAATGCCTTAATTTAAAAGTCACAATTTCTATTTGAGGCAAAACCATGTTTTTATTCAAAACCCCCAATATTTTATTTTTGGCTATTTATTTATTTATTTTATAAAAACTTTTTTTTCTTTATTGGTTGTGGTGAGGGCCGAGAACACTTGGATGCTAATAAGAGTATTATATTTGGTTTTGCCAATTTAAAAATGTGCCAGTGACTTGGTGAAGTAGACAAGTGGTGAAATTACAGAGCACAGAATCTGTACAGGTAGAGCTTTACTCCATATAGTTTGACCTCATGAGATCCAGAGCGAACAATTAGATGAAACTCATGGCTCTTATCTCAGATGCATGTATGATGCATGTTATGGGTCTACACATGTACTCTAAGCTTTAGCTCAATCAACAGACATGTACATTTGTTAATTTTCTACTCCTGGCTATACAGTTCTTTGATTTGAAGAGGGATGTATTCATTGCTCCTCATAACTAGCTTGCTGCTTACATGCATGGGAGTATCCATGTTTTTATTTTTTTCCTCTTTTATTTCCGGTGGTCAAAAATTATTTCAGTTTGAGCTCAGAGTTTCCACTTCTGAGGTAAGTTCCCAGTTATAATGATGAATATCCTGTTTAATTGCCAAATATAAACTATATATATATATATATATACACACACACACACACACACACACACACACACACACACACGCATACATACATACATACATACATACATACATATTTGGGGATTTTCTCCCCATTTTTAGCCATGTCCAATTCCTCCCCGTCACTAGGAGCTCCCACGTTAAGCTATTACCCCTCAGACGGGTGGGCCGAAGACTATCATATTTTTCCTCCGAACCACGTGACGTCACTGACCGCATTTTTTCGAACTGCTTGCTCACGCACCGTTGGGATCGGCATAACACACTTGGAGGACAGTGCTATCCGCTTCTTCCACTTGCGTGAGCTCACAGACGCACCTGGTTGGTTGTAGAGCCATGGTTAATGTGGGAGCACTAAGAACCTCTCGTCCCTCGCCTCTGGGCTCTCTCTAGACCTCCGGCTGTGAGAGGTTACAGCATCACCTGGGGATCGAAATATTGTGTGTCGTCTTGTTAAAGCATTATTATTATTATTAGGTACTGTTTGGCGTGGTAGTATGCTTGTAAGTATTTTCAACAAAATGCCATACATGATTGTTGAGAGTAAAGGGGTTTCTGCGTGCATCGCAGGGCATAATGCTGAAATCAACAAAACATCTTCACAACTAGGCGCAATTTAGCATAGCCTATGAACCTACCTGTGGGGGGAAAATAGCAAGGAGCCCGAAAACTACTACAAACTTTACATAAATTTCTTAACTGCATATATTACCTTAAATAAGTTGCAGCCTTTAAGGATTTGAAATCGCAGTATGGACCTGTGCAATTATTTAATTACAGAAGTCTGTCTTATTATTTTTTTTGTTTACAGGTTTTATACACATAGTCAGGAATTTATTTAGAGTTTGTCAATAATTTAAATCTTTGTTTTTAAAATACTTTTTCCCCAACATACTCTTAATGAGAATTTGTCCCATTATTTGGTGTTAGCCTAGATAAATGTTTGAAGACAATTTTTTCCTTATGTAAAAGTTATATAATATTTAGTTATTTACCACAGTTTAAATTATTGCAGTATGTGAAAATAATAATAATTATTATTTTTAAATCAAATTGTTCAGTCCGATCAGAAAAGCTGTATAATGCCTAGTTGTTGCCTGATGTTTGAGTTTGCATTTTGTCATAATCTATGAACTCTGTTCACTGTCAGAGTTTGTCATAGGGTGGACAAATTCATTCACACTTTGGATGTGGTGTTAACCTGTTGTTCATTGAGTCTAATGTTAGCTTGCATATTGGTTAAACAACCAGACTCTGGAATAATGGTACTCGCATTAGGGCTCTGAGACAGCGTTGTAAATTTTAAGTTTAAAAAAAAAAATTATCAGTTAATCCGCTGCACATGAATACAAAATTAATGTAATATTTTTACAGATCAAGTAGAGGAAAGAATTATGAAATGGCACAGTACTAAGGAATAATCTACAACCATAAAACAAACCACAATCTGTACTTTGTTGTTCCTGTTTGAGCTTTTATGACTGCCTGAATATCACTTTGAGGCATAGACTTTACTAATCAAGCTGGTTCCATCTTTGTCAAACAGCAGTTGACAGATCAGCTTTCCAAGATGGAGCCTTGTCATGGACTTTTTTGTAAACAGATTGTGATCTGGACTCTTTGCTCAGCATTTTAACTTTATATGGCTTTCCTGGAAAAAAAACAAAAAACAATTATCACACTGCCTCCTCAGTGGCAAGATGCATGACAATGCTGGAAAATGTTTTTCACCTCACAGAATCTGTTTTCTTTTGATGGAATAAAGAAAGTTCAAAATGCCAATGTACACCTGTGTGACTGTGGTGTAATGGCTGTCATATCCCCTGGACATTTACCTGACATTCAATCGTGTCATGAAACAGTGGAAAAAATTTGATTGCATGAACAAAAAATCCATATTATATAGTATCATAGTCATCCATATAAAAGTTTTAAAAGTTCATCTCATTGGCCAACGTAGATTCATAATTCATTACTAAATATCACTTTCATCCAATCATCCACGTATCATGATTGCCTCTCTCTCGCCCACTGTAACCTTGTTTTTTTTTTTTTTGTTTTTTTTTGGTATGCCTCTTGTATATGTAAGTCATATTTAATTCCTGGTTCTTATCCCAGGAGACTTGGGCCACAAGGCAGGATGCACTCTGAATGGAGTTCCACTCACATACTCACTCACACACTATGACAATTTGATAATGAGACTGAATACTGAGTCATTGACCTGAGAACTTTCGATGATCAACTCTGTCTCCATACCGGTGGTATCTGATGTAGAGGACACAGGTTTTGAATGGGCATGTTGGTTGAAATGACTTGTGTTCACGAGTGCTGTTATTGAATGCAGCCTTGCTGTATCATCAAATGCTCGCCAGTACTCTTGTGCCAGGCAGGTATAGGCTGCAGAGGAGATGGTCTATAACAGGATTAATGTTTGCTGCATTTGTTTTTTAGGGGGAATGTTCCCACTGGCAACTATCTGGATGAAACTATTCACAAAATAAAAACATTAGGTGTGTAGATGACCATTTCTGTCACTGACTGGAGCCATGCTTCTGATGAGATTGTAGTCCTGCAAATGTTATCGCGTGTCTAAGAGGAGACCCCGAGAAAATCAATACGTTGTGTGTAGCTGTACAATTAAGTAATACTTTGCCTATTTTAAACAGTATTTTTTTTTTATTTATATTTAGTAAATGGTGGTGGTATATGTTACAAATCAAACGCTACATTGTGCTTGCCATTATCCCAGAAAATTCAATTCTACAAGACCTCTTGAAGAAACCACTCATCACTGGTTTCAAAGTTTCAAAATATTTCTAGCAAAAAACGGTCACTTATCACATCCTCTCTTTAAATGCTCCATCAAAACAGATGCATAAAACACATGATTTGCTGGTGGTGATGAGGTACCACATGATTCTGATATTTGGCCACCAAGCCTTTATTTAAGTGGTGGTGGCTGTTGAGTTTCTTTAAAGGTTTAATGTAAATGGTTTTAAAAGTAAAGCTTATTCATTTAGGGATTTTCATTAGAGGTTCTCTATTTGATTAGAATTTGTTTAATATTTATAAGAATAAAAATAGTTATTCTTAAAAGCTTCACAGAAAATTAGATGATAAAGCCTCCTAAAGTAGAACGTAGGATTATGTAGACATTTCTAAAAGTGGAATCCTAACGAATGAGCTATGTTAAAGCACAAATACCTTAAAGAGAATCAATATTATGCTGTCAGGTCCTGCTGGTCTTCAAAATAACTATTGGATTTGGAAATCTTGAGATGGCATGTGCACATAGGCATGCCACTGTCATTTCCTTAATTTTCTTCATGTGTTGCCTGCAAAACTAGTCAACAGTGATTTTTGGTACAGGTCTTCTGCCTCTGGCAATTGAGAAAATCAGCCAGTGCAATCTTGCTTCTCTCTCTCTCTCTCTCTCTCTCTCTCTCTCTCTCTCTCTGTGTAGCCCTTTTGACACAGCCTGTTGAAGGCGAGAATGTGTCTATCTCTGCAGTGCTTGTGCGATTGTCACTACACCCTTCTTGTGACAGCAGAACAAACAGGTACAGGAGCTGTAGCATCAGGGGAATTGACCTCTAATTAATCGATTGAGAATGACGTTGTTTTCTCGAACAAAATAACACTAACAAGTGGGTGAGTGGTATACTTGCCTTGTCTGTCCAATATTCAGCACCTGCCAGAATCAACCTCAAGCTAAATTTTTAAGACTGATTTCTAAATATCGGGATAGTCAGTTATTAGTCAAATAATCCATCAATTATTTAAACAATGAAAGTGGTTGTTAGTTGCAGCCATATTATATAGCAGAGAGATTTAAAATGTCAGTCTCCAGTGTAAGCCATCAGAACATGTTTTTGTAGACTGACGCATATAGTATTTCTTACTCCAGCAGGTCTCAATCTTCTAGTAGACTGGTTGAGTTGCTTTTGGATGTATCCTAACAGTTACTATGCTTGAGGCAAGTGTCTGAATTATTCAACAATACAAATGTCAGGATTTATAGGGTCATATCATGCTTCTAGTTAGTGTTTTCTTATTAATCACTAAATGAGGAGTGTGTGCCATACATGGGAGGCTAGGCAAATTATCATTCCTCCATTGCCTCTGATGTATTCTTGGCAGTGAAAAGCTACACACCCTTATTAAAATTTAATCTGTGATGTAAATAAGAACTCGTGATAAATAATTTCAGAACTTTTCAGGTCCTCTTCTTCCCACAGATTTTGGTTTTGATTTAGGTCTAAGCTCTGTCTAGGCCATTCCATAACTTTAACCTTCTTATGGTGAAACCTTCATTTTGGTGTAGTACTTATTCACTTTTAACATTCTATCAGATGCCTGAAGGTTTTGTGCCAAATTTAGTGGTACATAGATCTCACCATAATTAAGTTCAATTTGACTGAAGACTCGGCTAAAGAAAAACAGGCTCAAAGAATGATGCTGCCACCATCCTGCTTCATCATGGATCTGGTTGTTTTTTTTGGATGATGTGCTGTTTCTGGATCAAACAACCTTGGTCTCCTCAGACCATAATCCATGTCTCCATTTTTTGGGGGAGATTTGATGTCTGGTTTTGGTAAATATGGGAGATTGTTGTGATCGGTACACAACAAGGATTTTCTGGCTATAAATTCTACAGCTCCTTTATTGCTGTTGTTGGCCTCCTGGCAGCTTACCTGACCAGTTTTCTTCGTGTTTTTTCATTTATTTTGAGATCATATCTTTGTAATGTCACTGTTTGTTAATCTTTTTCCTCCACATGTTAATGACAGTTTTCACTGCGTTCCATGGTATATTTATGTATTAAAAAATATTTGATGCCCTTTTCCTGATTGATACCTTTCAGTAATGAGATCCCTGTGATGTAAGCTCTTTGCAGACCATGGCTTTTGCTGTAAGATACACTTTGTAAATGTTAGGATTTAAAAATCCTATCCCACTAAAATCCCACTAGAACAGCTGTACTTTATTTGGGGTTTCACTTTAATTGATTGCAAGTGTGTCCTTACCACTATTTAACATGAGTTTGAATGTGATTTGGTTAATTGTGAACACAGCCACATCCCAAATTATAATAGGGTGTATACTTAATCTACCACATTATTTTATAAGATTTTAATTTGTTTTGGTTTTAGATCATGTTAAAGGTGGAAAAAAGTTCTGAAATGATTTATTTTATGAGAATAATAATCAAAAAAAAAAAATCTACCATTTTAACAAATCTTTTTATATCCATTGTATGTCGCACTCTTGCAACATGCCCTTGTTGGTATCTACCAAAACATCCACTGTATGTAAACCTTCGATTTGCCAAGAGAGTTTTAGAAAAGCCTGAACAGTTTTAAGACATAGTTCACTGTTAAAATAAATATGATTGCAGGGGTGTGAAGTGGAGGCAAGCCAGTCGATGCGGATTTCACGAATAGAATAATGTAAATCTAGCTCTTGGCTAGTGAAGGTGGCTGAGCTAATGGTCTGTTGTACACAGATGCTAGTCATATTCTTTTTTTTTTTTTTGGATTTTTCCCCGATTTTCGCCCTAATTTAGTCGTGTCCAATTCCTCCCCGTCACTAGGGGGCTCCCACATTAAGGCTACTACTACCACTCAGCCGGGAGGGCCGAAGACTATCACGTGTTTCCTCCGAACCACGTGACGCCAGCCGACCGCATCTTTTCGAACTGCTCGCTCGCGCACCGTTTTTGGGGACGGCGTAACACACTCGGAGGACAGCGCTATCCGCTCCCTCCGCTGCGCGAGCTCACAGACGCCCCTGACTGGCTGTAGAGCCGTGATTAATGTGGGAGCACTATGTACCTCTCATCCCTCCCCCCTGAGAGAGCTCGGCCAATCAGCTCTCTCTAGACCTCCGGCTGCGAGAGGTTACAGCACCACCCGGGATTCGAACTAGCGATCTCCGGATGATAGGGCGAGCGCTTTACCCACTGCGCCACTCGGAGGCTGCTAGTCATATTCTTACACTACTTATGCAAGAGAATAACACTAAAACATATATATGTGTGTGTTTTTAACTTTGACATAGAAGGTTTGCCCCACCATAAAAATACATTTGTAAAAATACTTCCAAGACTCAATGACTTTTGAGGAAGCACAAAAACAGTGTGGAGCAGAGGCGCAAAAACAGTTAGAAAATTAAGAAATATTACACAGATTGTTATTATTATTGTTATTTTAATGAGAATGTATATATATATAAAAAAAAAAAAAGAATCCAACACGGCAAACTCTGCAACACATCGGTTGTGAAGCAGTCTCTCATTAAACATAATTTTCTTAAATAAAAAAATATTGGGTCAACAAACCTTGGTAAAATTGCCTGCCTTTATGACGACATGTGACTGGTGACCTGGGTTTTGCGTTATTACTATCATTTTATGCGACCAGTTGACTTGACTGTTGGCCGGTCCTCATATCCAGCTGATTGATCAGCACATCCAGAGTTCCATAAAATTCCTAGACCTTTCCAGACCACTTCAATCAATAATCTATCTCATAGTTGAGTGTTCTTTTTTTTTTTTTCTTTTAAAAATAATAATCCAGTACAGTGCTTGTGTGTCAGAGCTGGAGTCTAATATAGGAGAAATCATGCAGAAGTGATCTTGGTGAAATAACAAATTTAAGTGACGTACCAATCAGCATAACCACTGACAGGTCAAATGAGTAGCACACTCATTACAGTGGCAGCTGTCATAGGGTGGGATATATGAGGTAGCAAGGGAACAGTCACTACACAAAGTTCATGTATTTGAAGCAGGAGAAATGGGCATGTGTCCGGGTTTAAGCAACTTTCATAATAGACAAACTGCTATGGCTACATTCAATTAAATTTCATTTGTATAGCGCTTTTAACAATTGACATTATCACAAAGCAGCTTTACACAATCAAAGAATTATATAAGTGACTACATGACTATGTCAGAGGATTTCCAAAAATGGCAGCACTTTAGGGAGGATTTCTGGTATCTACTGCTTTGTACTGCATTTATCAAAAGTGGTCTAGGAAAGAGCAACCAGTGAACCAAGGCACATGCCTTGATGCTCATGGGGACTGAGCCCATAAAAGTGCAAATGCAGCACAGATTGCTGAAAAAGTGAATGCTGGCTGTGATGCAGTATAAAGGTGTCAACACACACACTGCATAAATCACAGCTCAGTGAATATAGTACTACGTAGCCCCAACCTTCTTATGAATTTTGAACCTTACCCCTGGCTCCCACTGAAAGTGCCAACAAAAAAACTGCATCATGGAGCAATAGTAGAGTGTGGACTGGACTGAAGTCACATTGTTTTATACCTTGTGGGTCCGTGTGTTTTTTCTTATCTAGAAAAGAGAAGGTACCAGGTTACATGATGTGAAGAAGACAAGCCAATAGAGGCAGTCTGATTATATTGGCAATGTCCTGCTGGGAAGCTTTGCGACTTGGCATTCATGTGGCTGTTACTTTGACACGTACCACCTACCTAAACGTTGTTTCAGACCAGTTACACCCCTTCATGTCATCAGTATTTGTAGTCTCTTTCAGCAGGATAATGCATCCCTCCACACATGCATTGTCCAGGAAAGGTTTAAAAAACATGGTGTTTAAGGTGTTGACTTGGCTTCCATGTGGGATGTGCTGGCAAGAGTCCTTACCTTTCAACTTACAAGTCTTAAAGTATCTCCTGCTAACATCTTGGTGGCAGATACCACAGCACATCTTCAGAGGTCTTATGGAGTCCATGCCTCAATGGGTCAAAGCTGTTTTTGTGGCACACAGCAGTAGTAGTAATGTTGTCTGAATAGTATAAAATGCAGTATAACAAGCACATTTGGTAAACCCTTTTAGATATTTTCAGCACCTGGTTGGCTGGGTGGCTCTTCCTTCATTGTTTGAACACACCTCAATTGTAAACAATTTTAGGCAGCTGAGATAATGCGAAGGGCATTGCCACCACAAGTCATTAGCAACAGCTGCATAGTTCTGCTTTTAATGTGTCACAGGGCAGCATTAAAGCAGTTTGTTCATCTGAGCAAAGTAATAATGGAACTGTCCTAATTTAGCAATGTATGTCCTGTTAAGGTGTTGTTTTTAATGCCTCAGAGCATTTAAGGGAATATTATTGAAACTTGAACTTTATTACTATAGTTTGTCGTAATGCATATTTATTGTGGTCTGATGGGAAATAGTATATTTTCATGTTTATTAAACCAGTACAAGGAGGTACAGTAATAATGCATCAAGTTTGTGTAGTGAATATTTTATCATCACACTTGTTTGGCCATTGTTGTAGTCACATCACATTAAACAGTAATATGTCCTGAAAATATAGTATACCATGATATAAACTCTGCAGTGCTATACATATTTGACCATACAAGCAGTTCTGCAGAAATGGAACAGTTCGATGCTTTTGTGTGGGTTTCACTTCGTCATCCTGAATCCCAAATTGCTGCACAATTGGGCTGTAGCTATCGAATATTTTAGTAATCGAGTATTCTACCAAAAATTTAATCGATTAATCGAGTAATCGGATAAAATTTACTTTTGCTTAATTAAACAGCAATGTAAAATATATAGGAGAAACAAAGATTAATTGATTTTCTTTTTAGAAAAATCTACTTTTATTTTTTAAATTCATACAGCATTTTATCAAAAATAAACGTCATTATTGACAATACAAGGAAGAGCTTAAAGTTGACGGAGGTGATTTAAGTGCATTACAGTGCCATAAATTCTTAATTTAAAGACTTTTCTCAGATGCAAAAACAAACAAAAAAAAAAGGTATCTTAAATGACTAAGTATCAAAAAAAGCTAAGCCAAACTTTAAAATAAATTTTTTATTTATTTTTATCGCTCCCTTCCATTTTGCTGCAAGAGAACGCTCCCTCAAATCAATACGCAGCTAACTGTTTGCGTCTCATTCCGCTTGGTGGGTGACGCAAGCGCTCTTCTTCGTCTGTGTTTACTGGAGGCGTACATCCGGAAGCGCGCTGTGTCACGCCAAACAAAAACATAATGCAAGCTTTTAAAATTAATTAAAAGAAGCTTCAAGGCAGAAGATTTTGCCTCGATCATTTTTTGTAATCGAGTTACTCGAGGAATCGTTTCAGCCCTACTGGACAATCTTACGAAGACTCTAGTCCAGGTGTAGCCAATCAGACCATCTTGTCTGTTTGAGAGGTTATAGTTATGACATTGTTGGTTTGGTCACGCCAGACCTATAAAACCTCACAAAGGAGTTTGGCAGTGACCAACTCATTGCAGGGCAAATATCCTCACTTGAAACCAACCCAGGATGTGGCTATTTCACATGTGGAATGGGTGTTCAAGCCCATAAGAGGATGTGCTCTTTTTCGGGGAATTGGCTAATGCAATGTCAGTGTTCAGTCATCATAAAACAGCAACTGTCATAACTCTGTCCTCAGTAATATAGGATTAGGGGAATCCAAAGGTGGAGGTTTTGAAGGAAGTTTTGTAATGTTAGATTAATGTTATTGAGGAAGATGACTGGGGTTTTGTTCTTGCAGTCCAACACACACAGTGCAATTTAAATTGCTCTTAAATTTATTCAACACGCATTCAGGTATCTATTGTGTTGTCGGCCTGGACAGTGATGGCCTTTTGTATATATTGCATCATGTTCTGCTAAATCATCAGTTATAATCTCATAAAATCATGCTTTAGTCATTGTTGTGTCTTTTAAAATACCACACGTGTGCCCTGAAAGCTGTAATCAACATGCTGTGTGCTTACTGGCTCGATGATGAGACGTATGCTTTAGTTATCAAAAGTTGACATTGAATGATGAGGAATTTTTATACTCCGTGGTATACAGGCAATTTGTTTGGTTCATCTCAAAGGGCATCTCATTTGTTTGCTTCCTGCTGTGACAGATTAATGATCAAATGATGTACTTTGTTGTTGCAGCAAAGTTTTTAAATGATAAGGGGCCAAAAACTTTATTTTCATTTCTCTATTAGCCTTAACATTAAAATCACTCTCCTTATGTTATATAATTCCTTCTTGTGCCACCCACTAAAACAGGTCAGACCTGCCGTGGCGTGAACTTCACAAGACCTCATAAGGTGTGCTGTAATATCTGGCATCAAGACGTAAGCAGCTGATCTTTTAAGGCCTTTAAGAGGTGGGGCTTCTTTCAGTCGGATCCGTTTGTCTGGCACATCTCATTAGATTAAGATCTGGGGAATTTGGAGGCCAAGTCAACATCAAGGACTCTGCCATGTCCCTTAAACAATTTCGGAAGATCTCTGTCATGGAGCTAGGGCAGGTTTTCCTTTGTCAATGTAGCTCAGATTGTTACACGTTTTTCTGGCTTCCAACACATCAATTTTGATAACTGAGTCTTTTCTTGCTGCCTAGTATATACCTCCCTATAACAGGTGCAATTGTAATAAGATAACAACAGTAATGTTATAGTTGATTGGTTCATGTAATGCCTGAATATAAAACCATCCTCAAAGTCCTGTCATAATTATTTTCTGCATTAGAAATTATTGTATAATTTTTTTTCTTCTCGGTTTTCTGATTTTAAATCAGAATTTTTGCTTACATACTGCTTGCTACGGTAGAGAACACTCTTTTTGCAGTAACAGTCTTCATTATTTTGCGGTATATTCCTATCAATTGTTTCACATTGTCCAGCAGTAGTGATATTTTGTGAAACTCGTTTTTCTCCAATATTGTGTGACATATCTGTCCGTTTTTCTCTTCACAAGATTTGATTCCTTACAGATAAAAAGTATCCCCATAGCATGGACAAAGCATTCTATTTTAGTCTCCTCTGACTAGGTGGTACAGTGAAGTAAAAAAAAGAAAAAAGGAAGACATGACATTTCTTTGCATTTTATTATGAATTTAGGTTGTAAAATGCCACCACAGGAGTTCCTTCTTTGTTAACTGAGTGACCCAACATGGCTGCTGTTGTAGTTTGGGAGAAATTATATAGCACTACAAGTAAGCTGCTCAGCTTCTTGCTAACAAAATAAGAACTCGGGGATGTCCAGTTTCCAGCTTCATTTGTTTAACATGCAGAGATTGAAGTAATTCTGACTTTTGAATTATTCTTTGTATGTAACTCAGTGTTGTATTTTACTTCTACTTGTTCATCTGACTTAGTTCAGTCTGTACAAATTTTCTCTCTAGAGTGATATTTAAGTGTAAAAGATCAGTCCTCAGTGACATGCTTATATAAGTGACTCATATAAAATATTTTAAAGTCAAGAGTACAGTGTTTGGGAGTATCCCAGACTGTAGGAGGCGCTGATCAGGTTCAGAAGAGTGTTTTACTTTCGCATTGGTTTAAACCATGTTCTGATATTTAATTTTTCAAGAAAAATGGTTGGTTTTATAATCCAGAAAATAATAACTTTCAAGGGGCTTGAGAACTTTTGCAGCTCACTTTTTAAAATTTGGAACACCTGCTATTTAATGCGTTGTGTAAATTCTGATATTTTAAGTAAACAGAAGTAATTGTCAATACAAAGGTTCTAGGACATCTGCATAAATATTCCTGCCATTGAACAGGTACTGTGTGAATGATCGTAACAAGATGCTGTTTTTATTTCAGGAAGAAAAAAAAAACAGCATATGATAAATAGTAGCCAGTTGTATTTGGGGGTTGCAGAGCTAGCGCTGCCCTGCTACATTCTCTTTGGGTGGAGGCTAAGTCTATTTGGCAAAGAGGTGAGATTTTTACTGCATGCCTGCAAGTGTTTGAAAGCCTGGGAAGAGCTGCCAGTATTGTTTGAGAGAGAAATGTTTAAAAGATACCGGAAAATGTTTGAGTCATTGATGAATACGGCTGGAAAGAAGTGGGACAATGGAAATGAGGACCAATGGAGAAGGTGGACTGTGGAAGGACTTCAAAAATGTAATCATGTTAGTAGCTTGAGATTGCAGTCAAAATGTACAGTATATATATGTTTTTAGCACAAACCTGCTGAGAATGTGTAATGAAGATAATTAAATCGGCTATGTTCTAGTAATCTGATGCCGCTGTTTGATAGTGAAGGTGAAAAATCTTATTATTGTAAATTTTTTTTTGGTCGAATTAAGTTTTTTTATTTGTGTTGCCCGTGTGGCACAACTTTAATCTCCGTTTTGTGCCCGTCAAACACATTTGGTCTGTTTTCTTGAGTTTAAGAACACCACATGCAAATAAATGTTAGTTTCCTGAGCTATTTCTGCTGTTTTATGTGAACGACCTGTTTGATATCTGGTTGTTTGTAGACCACTGATTCCAGATGGATCTCAATTGTTGTATTGGCTTTGTCAAATGCTTGTGAGATTGCGCTGATATTTGATGTGACCTTCTGCAGACAGCTCTAAAGCCTTTTTTTTTTTTTTTTTAATTAATGTTAAAATTGACTGATCCAGGATTTTCAGAGAGGACTATACATGAAAACATATGGTTTCACACCAGTGTTTAAAAAAAAAAAAAAAAAATTACCCACACACACAGATTGATGATGGATTTGGGTCTCCTGTGCCTGACAACAGGTTAATTAGATTTTCTCATTGATGTTTATTGACAGTTTCTAAGTGCATTGCTTGCAAATAGTTTGAAGGAGTCTTGCACTATGTGATGTATCACTTATCTCGACAGTCAAATTGTAATCACCTCTAGGTTCCCTTGGAAGTGAGTAGTTGATGTGTTGCTGGGAAATTGGATGAAACAGTACTAAACAGCTACTAGGGGTGTATTTGTATGCAGATATTTGGAGGTGTGAAGTGAAGGTGGGTTAAATTGTAAACATATGTTACTATGTCCATTACTTATGGGTTAAGGAAATTTTGTACAAGTTTATATCTTTCTTTCTAAAAACATAGGTGGTAAAACTAGCCTTTGATTAATTCACTTTTATTATAGTGGGACTATTTTGGCAGTTAGCCAAACATGTAGCTTAGTATACATGGTTCTTGCCACCCCCTCAACTAGTCTCTTGATCTTGTTGCCATCTTTGTGGGCAGCTGCTACTAGTAGATTAAATAGTTAAAACACCTGAATCGATCATAACTCAAAGTGGATTGCAAGTAAGAAAAGAGGCTTTTTGTCATTCTACATTATCTCACGGAAACTAGATTTACACCAAGTCACAGTGCTGCAGGGCCACATCACTCGTTGAAATATTTTCCTCCAAGTCCTGTCCAGCATGACCAACAAAGTCTGTCTTACAAATTGCAAAAACTAATTTATAGAAGTGCGTTTTCTTTTCCAGGCTGTGTACGAATTAGCATGGAATCTGATACAATATTATCACAATACTCAAATGCTGATTTGGATTGTAATGCTGTTAAGTATTGAAAATTATTGAATATGTTGGATAGATTTTGTTGTGAATTTAAACCCATGAACAGCAAATAAAAAGTCATACCTCTAAAGCTTTTTACTCATGAAGGCACTACTGTTCTCGCAAGTCAGTTAGGATATCTACTTCATGTGTGGCACAAGTAATATTTTCAACAAATGTTTGCAGATTGATTATATCACTGATTATTCATTATATCAAAATTCCAGTGGGTCAGAAGTCTACAAAATCTCAGCTGAATGTTGCTTTAAACAGCTTGGAAAATTCCAGAAAATACTGTCAGGGTTTTGCTCCTGACAGATTAATTGACGTGTTGTACCTGTGGATGTATTTTAACATTCATCCTGCAATTTTCAATACCTGAATGTACCACATTTGTCTGTAAAAAAACATACCACTCAGGAAGGAAATGTGCATTTAGTTTACTAGAGATGGACATACTTTGGTACAAAAAGTACAAATCAATCCCAGAACAGCAGCAAAGGTCCTTGTGAAGACACCAGCAGAAATGGGTGCAAAATGGTATCTATGTACACAAAAAAAGGGATCTATATCTACAGTAAAACACATCAAACATAACCTGAAGAGCTGCTCAGCAAGAAAAAAGGCACTGCATTAAAGCCGCTATAAAAAGTGAGACTACGGTTTGCAGCTGCTCATGGGGAGAAAGATTGTACTTTTTGGAGAAATGTTTTCTGGTATGATGAAACTGTTTGGGTATAATGACTGTGTTATCTGGAGGGAAGAGGGGGAGGCTTGCAAGCCGAAGAACAACAACCCAGCCATGGAGCAGGAGGGTGGCAGCATCATGTTGTGAGGGTGCTTTGTTTCAGGAGTCACTGATGCACTTCACAAAATAGATGGCATCCCAAGGAACGAAGATTATATGGACATATTGAAGCAACTCATGACATCAGCCAGGAGATTAAAGCTTGGTCGCAATCTTATAATTTTGAGTCATACACATTCACTTTTCATACAAACTTCCAAATTTCTCAAATCAAAATTTCTTTTGTGTAAAGCTGCTTGGCTAAAAATGCTAAACAAATAGAATTGAGTTGAAATTGGAGTTCTAAATTGATAACACCAAGTATACTTATGACCAAATTGATTAAGGACAATAAAGTCAAGGTATTGGAGAGGCCATCGCATAGCCTTGACCTCAATTCAAACGATGAAATATATTTGGTTATGGTGTAGGTAAATTTGACTTTACCTGTATCTAAACCACTTCGAATCTTGTTTAAAGTGATATTCAGTGTCAGTTGTTGGCTGCTAGAAATGTTGTAGTTGTAATACCGGTATACTTAACTAAGAATGATATTGTTTGTATATGCTATAGTATGGCTCATATCCAACTTCCCTTTACTGCTTGAATTATGAAACCCAAGGTTCCCCCTTGCATTTGATTTTAAACTGTTGAGGATCCACCCCTCTTGTGTCTTTTGTCATGATTATTTTTAAATATGCTTAGCAAATAATTTGCTCCTACCACAGATCATGCATATGTGAATAGTTTAGAGTGTTCCACTTGTTGGATTATAGAGGATCAGCGATGTTTCACCACCTCAAATGCTTGCAAATATATTTAAATAAATTTTTTTTTTAATTGTGTGCTCATTTTCTATTCATGAGTTTTGAAAATTTTTTTCACCACAAAAGGGGACAAAAAATGGATTTCTCCCCTATTTTTACTCAATGCCTTTAATCTAAGGGATAGGTGTACTGTACATAAACAGATCTAGTTTTCTGCATTTTTAGGAGTGCAGTAAATCAAAGCACATGATTTTACATTGTTTCTTGCTTGTGTAAGCAAATGATGCAGCATTCAAAAACCCCATTAAGAGGAAAAGTTACATAGCAGCTAGAGGTCATGTTCATGTTTTAAGCTAGTTTATAAAAACTTAGTGCAAGCTTTCATTTCCTACAGAAACCCTTATCGCTCTAGCAAATTCAAAGAAATGGAAGTATGTTTTGCTGATTTTCATTTTTTCATTAAAGTTAGCTAGCAACACAACTGCAGTCACTGTGGCTAGAAAGGAATGTTTTCTTGCATGTTACTCAATGAATGAGTTGATGTAAATGAATCAGCACACCTTACATTTTAATATGACAACATACAGACTGTTCTACATGCTTTTATTGGTTCTCTTGAATGACAAGCTTTACTGATAAATGCATCTTTAAGCGATTTACACAACGGTTTTCCTCTTCACCTAGAGGGACGTAGTGAGGCGTTGTTCCGGTGCACTGCAGCAGCACGATCACTTAACATGTGTTAATTCAGTTGCTAAGTTGTAGCTCTGTTATGGAAACCGAGAGGAACCCAAGTTTGAATTCTGCTTCCACACACATGCACGCATGCGCGCGCACACACACGGAAGTAAGAATGGAACTCTTGTCAAGTATTTCTTTGTTTGTTTTGGTCGAATGGCCAGAGCAAAAGTAGTTACCCGCATAATATGCATGTTTAAATCTAGCCTATATCCATTCAGATGACAACACACACTAAACTTTAGACTTTAGACTTTAAACATAGACTTTAACCCATTTGCTCTGTGCCATAAAGCAGTGTGAGCGAACGGCTGTCCCTTGACCTGCATTCCGATTGTCAGCGGGGCTTTGGCTGGGTGCTAATGGAGGGGTGTTAATTGATTCATTCTCCCAGACGAATTCCTCATTATCACGCTCTCCCAGGGCAGCTTGGCCATGTCCTCCACTGGGATGATATCTGCTAAAGATACAGAGTAAAGAACAAATGCTTTGGCAGAATCAGGCAAGGCATGGAACTATTGTAGAACAGTTGCCTTACATTTATACTATAAAAATGCGGGTGTTTGCTCCTTTAAATTTTTGTTGATTAAGGTTTCAAGCTGTAATTTGTCATTCGGTTTTATTTTGTCATTGGCTTGTAGTTGGATAGAAGAAACTTTATGGCCTTGGTTGTAATCAGAACTCAAGAATCACACTTCAACAAAACCTACAGAATTTGAGTCTACTAAAACTAACCAAGGACATTTACATGTGTTTTTATAGGCCATGTTTCTCAATTAAACGTAATTGAATCAATTAAATTCATCAGTTTAATCAAATTTGTCTACATATGGAAGGTGATTAACATTCCAGAACAGCAGTTAACGATATGCCAACTTTCCTCAGACACCTCCCCATGATTTTCTTCATTGCTTGGTTTGAGTTTAGTGCTCAGAGTTATGCAGAGAATGCTTCAGGTTACAGGGAGATGTATATTTTTTTCATTGTGTCACAAGGTGACATCTTCCAACCAGGGATGGTGAAGAGTACCATGTGGGAGTGTATTGACGTGGGAGTGCAAACTTTCCACCCCTTCCCCTGAGAGCACAGCCAATCTGGTCCCTAGACTCACCCGGGATTGAACTTGCGATTTCCGGATGGCCGTGGGTGTTAATTTGACTGGCACAGAATCTGTTATATCTGAGGCTAATCAGCCCATCATCTATTATGCTCCAGTGTCTTTGGATCATTGCGTTGTAAATCATGATTATTTTTAGATGGGGAAATAAAGAGAGAAAAAATGTTTTAAGCTGAATACTAACACAGATTGCAGTGGATTTTGTAATTAATGAATTGAAACTTGTTTCACTATGTTTAAGTTTCCTGTTTCGGGTTGCATCTTTATGTTGACCAAGGTCCTGTTTTTGGAATGTCAGTCCTCCTGCTTTTTTGTTGTGGAGCAGTAATGTGATCAAGCTACCATGCCAGCTAATATTACAATATGACTGATCATATTCCCCTCCATTGTTTCAACAACTCCGGATGAGCATGCAGAAATATATTTACATGCCCTTTACTGATTTGAATTAGAATCTACAGACGGTATCAAATGCCTTATAGATTTGGGGTTCATTGTCTTAGGCTGATATTATAAACTTCCTCGCTCTTCAACATTCAGCTAATGATTCAGTATAACATAATGACTGAAGCATGAACTGTTTTCGGATGGAAAGAGTTTTTCCTCCAACTAAGACCAATGATTAACTGGTTTTAAAAATTGCAATTGCTTGATTGTTTGTAAAATAGTGTTTGCAAAATTTTAGTCCTCAGTCCATCTTCACTAGCCCAGATCACATAAACAAGCTCCAAAACCAACGGTTCAGTGTAATGTTATGTTCGAGCTAAGGATATGGCGCCCTGTGTGATTTTGCTATTCTCTGTACACTTATTGAGAGAATAATTGGGTTACCATGGGGAAAAACTTAACTTACATTAGTTTTAGCAGTAAGATTGTCATTTCAGTGACTTTCTCTTATGTACAGTGAAGATCAGTTAATTTTGTATTTTTATGGACCACCTTTTGCTTTTATTACGGCAGTAGTGTCGTTTTGATAAACTTGTGCAATGTCGATATTTAAGTCCAGTGCCACATTCATTTCTCTCCAAGATCTTATGGATGACGGGATGACCGCCATCAGAATACTGCGTAAAGACCTCTCCAACACATCCCAAAGATTCTCAGTGGGCTTAAGATCTAGACTCATCTACAGTACAGGCCAAAAGTTTGGACACACCTTCTCATTCAAAGAGTTTTCTTTATCGTGTTCTTTATCGTGCTCTTTATTGTGTTCTTTAGCCCAAACAAGTCTCTTCTGCTTGTTGCCTGTCCTTAGCAGTGGTTTCCTAGCAGATATTCTTCCATGATGGCCTGATTCACACAGTCTCCTCTTAACAGTTGTTCTAGAGATGTGTCTGCTGCTAGAACTCTGTGTGGCATTGACCTGCTCTCTGATCTGAGCTGCTGTTAACCTGCGATTTCTGAGGCTGGTGACTCGGATGAACTTATCCTCCCCGCAGCAGAGGTGACTCTTGGTCTTCCTTTCCTGGGGCGGTCCGCATGTGAGCCAGTTTCTTTGTAGCGCTTCATGGTTTTTGTGACTGCACTTGGGGACACGTTCAAAGTTTTCCCAATTTTTCGGACTGACTGACCTTCATTAAAGTATATGTCTAATGGCCACTCATTTTTCTTTACTTAGCTGCATTTTTCTTGCCATGATACAAATTCAACCTCTTTGAATAAGGTGGTGTGTCCAAACTTTTGGTCTGTACTGTATATCATCACCCTCATCACCAATCTGCTCTCACAGGTTTGTACAGGAAGCACTAGTCATAATGGCTGCATCAGTTCATTAACCCTTACTTCTTACCCTGATGGACCACATGACCTTTTTCCAATACTCAGCAGTCCATTCTTTATGCTTCCTAGCAAATTAAAGATTTTGTTTCGATTTTTTATACGTTTTTTTTTTTAAGCTACACCGCTATCTAGTCCCAATCCTTTGACTTTTCTTTATGTTGAGTATGGAATGCTCGAACATTCACTATTAAACATAGCTGTGAGTTCTACTGTTTTATTTTTTATGTTTAGATTTCATGAAGCTTTTAAGTGATCTCGCTTCACACGCTCATTCAGGATGTTTTTCCAACCACATTTCTTCCGCCAAGATGATGGTTCACCACTATCCTTCCAGGCATTAATAATGCATTGGACAGTTCTTAAACAAATTTGTTTCAGCAATATTCTTAACTGTTTTGTTTTCTTGATGCAGGTCAATAATTTGACCCTTCTTAAACAAAGTAACATCTTTGCTGCGACCACAGGATATGACTTCTGACACGACTGTTTATGAAATGAAAAGCTACTCTCTGCATCAGTTAGGGTTTAAAAACTTATTGCCAGCTGAACCATATTAATGACTGTAGTAATTATCCAATGGATGGCTCTTAACTATTTGCTTGGTTAAATCCAAGTGGTGACTTTTCCGAGCAGTGTATATTTGTACAGCAGTGACATCAATCATCTCCTCTAGAGCACTTCAATTCAGCCACTCCAGTGTTCAGATGAGTTGCGCTGGTGAGCTCGGGCATGAAGAGCAGAACTCCAAACGCACTAACCTCACTTGTATGACCAATAGTTTACATTAGTGTTAATGTGCTTGTTTGTTAGCCAGATATTTGACATGCCTTTGTTTTCCTTTTTCCAGTATTCGGAGTGTGATGCAGAAGTATTTGGAAGAGAGAGATGAGCTCACCTTTGACAAAATCTTCAATCAGAAGATTGGTAAGTCTACATTATTCTTCGATCTTTTATGACAATGAACCATCTGCCCACAGAAATAAAAGTTTTTGTATTGTTTTTAAAGTTATGCTAGTTTTTATGATTTGTTTTGAATGCCACCAGACTGTACTGGTCTACAGGTCCTATAAATATTGAGATAAAATTCAGTAAAGCTGCCAGTCATTAAATATTTAGCAACTTTTTAAAGGTAAAACAAAGGATTAAAGAAAACGTTTACATTAAAAAAAAAAAAAAAACTTTTTTTCTCTGATAGCTTTTTAGGCACATAAGTGCGTGTGCTGTCACTGTCAGACGCAACACTGAATTTCAGTGAATATTTGAATTTTACCGTAATCAGGGATTAACATTTTCTCTCACTATGGTGGATTTCCGTCAGTTTGATTGTCTCTGTGATGGGTTTCCATACATTGACTTCCAGAGAGGCCATGTACGAGTTCAGTGAAGATCCGAAGGGCAAGGGAAAATGACCTACTTGTTTGATGATAAACGACAATGCAAAAAGTAATAGAAATAGCTTGAATTTTAACTGCAGTTTCCCACTCCTTCTTCACAAACTGTTTTCAACTATTTAATCATATTTGAACTGTGTGAAGCTACTTTCATCACACTGACAAATGTGAACAGCAAAGCAATCCTTTTGCTGCTGTCCACCTCTTTCAACTCCGAATAATCCCCTGGGCAAGTTCATTCCAGCTGCAGAGAATTGCAACTGTTTGTAGTTAAATGAATCCTAATGTCATGTTCACCTGCCCAAAAATCGTCCCTTATTTTTTTACAGTCCCTCGTCCTGTGAGGATGTGATGTCAATTGTCCTTATACAATATAAGTAACTGATAGCACACACTATTTGCAGAGCTCTGTATTTTTTCTTTTAACATTTTACATTTGCATTAGTATGCATGATGTCACACCAGGTATTCCCCATGCCCTCTGATTAAATCAGTTATATCAATCTCTGCTCACTCATCGTGATTCATAATGATTCACAATGATGATTACTGAGGGAACATTATGGTAACATGGTAGCTTTAGCTTAAAATGCTCAAATGTTTACAGCAGGGAAGCAAAAGGTTTGACCTCAGGTTTCTTGATATTTCAATACATCAACTGTCTTAATTGGTGTCTGCCATCTTTAAACTTACATTATTATTATTAGTAATTTCAAGCCTCTCTAAACTTTTTTGGCATATTGACTCTGTTCCAACTCTGTTGTGTTTGTTGGGATCCCATATAGTGCCTGTGTACGCAGCTCTTTGATACATTGAAGTTTTTTTTCAGACTGTCTCTGACTTTCGGTTCGACTTTCTGACTGCTTAGACCATTTACTCTTCAGCCCCCAACATGAGACATTTTTATATAACTCATCAGTTAAAGTTTTAAGTTTATATTGAGTATCTAATTAGCTAGCTTCAATTGTTGTAGATTAACTACCCACAAGATTTGTAGGAGTTGACATGGGATGATGTTCAGGGTATGGAGCTCAATCATATGCATTAGCATACTTAACATCAGCCACTATAGCATTTTATCTAAAGCTAAGCTTGTTAGCTTGTGGGTCATAACCCGGATGGGTAGCTGGGGTCTAAACAACAGCCAAGCTCGGTTTGTGCCTTTCATTTCCCGTTTTATGGATTAACTGGGCTTAGGCAGAATCGGCTCCTGCTATGAAGGTGACAACCAGAGCACCATGTTTGAACTTAAAAACTGCTGTTCAGAAATCCTATGGGTGACGTTACGGAAGCTTCAGTTCCGGTTCTTTTATGCAGTCTATGGTCACAGTCTGGACGCGCAATCAGATTTCAAACTGAAAACTGAAATGGTCTGCAACCGTTCATCAACCGCAACCTGACGCAGAAGTTGAAGTCCACATGATCATATGGTATGAGACATTCAGCCAAGGTTGAAAAACATGCAGCTAGATGATTTTAAAAAATGGAGAAGAAAATAAATAATTATAATTTGTTGAAGATTGGTATGTTTTGTGATGGCTCACAGGGTCTTATTTTTTTCGCTTTTGGAATAGTCTCGCCCTTTCCATTGCAGCCAAATGTCTTTTTAAGGAAGAGCTGCTGGTATAACTGCATCATGGAAATGAAGAATAATAGTCCCTGGACAGAGAACAACGTGGAAGGTCTGATTGCATGCATCATTACAGTCAAAGCTAGAGGAAATGTATAGAAAGTCTGAGCAGAGCCAAATCCGATCTAATCACTTTCAAATAACGGTGTCCTAAAGATCAGATTTGTGAAACAAATTGGCTTTCCCTGTAGTCTGAACAAGGTCAAACAGTCCAAAGACTGAAAACTATAAATTTTTCATTGTGGTGGTCCTAAGTTATTGTGGGCTGCTTAAATGACATTTCTGGGATGAAAATCGGTTCCAGTCTGACCCAGTGATTAATCTTTTCTGAAGATCTTATTCATGACACTGTCCTGAAACACATTTTTATACTAATGAAACACAAAGTACAGGTATCTCTATCACTTTAAAGAACTGTGTTAAAATAGCATGCTGATTAGACCTGCACGATTCAATCAGTTTTCCAATTAAATACAACTTTTGCTGATCTGTTCAATTAATTGAATTGAGTGATCAGTTGTCAATTCAAGATCAATTCAAACATTTAAAATTATTTACGTAAATATTAAATGCTGTAACTTTGACAAATTCCTGAAAAATATATAGCAGTTTTTGCCCATCAATAACTAAACTATTAAATTCTTTAGCTTGGGGATATCCAAATAAAATTCTTTTTTTTTTTTTTTTCCTTGCTCTGGAGCAGCCAAATACATCGGGTGGTTCAGTGCTTTCCACTTTTAGTATGACTTATTCAAGCCAATTAAAATGCTTTTTAGAGTTAAAGGTTGCATATTATTGAGAAAGCATTATAGCTGTTCCTGTCATTAAAACTGTGCGTGATCACCAAATTTACTTGGGTACGTTAATCAAGCCAGTGTTATTTTAGAGATGGGCTAATGTGGTTCTGTTTCCATCACAGCTTGTGAGTCTGTTCTTGTCAGGCAGGTCGTTGTTCTAACCTCAGACCGCTTCCTCATTTGTACGTGTTCATTAGTCACCTAAGAAGCCAAGTTTGTGTGCAGTTTTCCAATACAGAAGACTTTGTTGTGGTATGTGCGCTGCTTGAAAGGTTATTATCCAGACTAAATGGAAGGCTGTCTTTTTTTTTTTTTTTTTTTTTCCCCTCTGGGGAAAAAAAATGAACTTTTTAAGTGAAGCACCATGGGAACACATTAGGCCTTTAAGCCTTGATTAACTTTACTTACTTCTAGGTCTCCAGTGAGATTAGTCTACAGTGAATTCATTCTTTTCTACCATTTTCTTTTTCATACTTTATGACAGTAGCACTGTCAAGGCAGCACTTACAAAGTGCTACAGTTTGCATAAAGGCATTAAGGTTTTGTAAGTTTTGTTTCTCTGTCTGTCTGTCTATCTATTTATTTATTTATTTTAGGTACACCAGTATCAATCTTGTACAATTTGTGCACAATTAATCTTGGCATTGTTGTCCTGAAATATGCTTCTGCCATCAGGGAAATCAAGTTATGCAATCAATAAATTTTATCATTCAGTAAATCCAGGTAGTCAGCTGACTTCATTTTATTGCCACATACTGTTGCTGAGCCTAGACCTGGCCAGCTGAAGCAGCCTCAGATCATAACAGATTCTTTTACAGTGGGCACTATGCGTGATTGGTTCATCAGTTCCTATGTTACTTTCTAAATCCTTGCACCCATCACCCTAGAATAAGGCCAGTGTGGACTTGTCAGACCACATGGCCTTTTTTATTACTCCAAAGACCAATACTTGCAAATGCTTTATTATTAGCCTCACCACTGTCCTTCTAGGTTTTAATAATATGCTGTACAGTTCTAAGCTCAATTTCAGTAGGGGTGCTCCGATCAGGATTTTTGGGGCCGATCTCCGATCACTAGAAGCTGTATCAGCCGATACCGATCACAGATTACAGGGTCTACTCAAAGCTTTATCATGTAGCATTATTTATTAATTTACATTGTTAGATGTAGTTTAAGTATTGAAATTACAATTATAACCGTATTTATTGGCAAGCAACATGTGCAACACATCAACTTAAAACGTAGAAGCCTGTGCTTGGTTAGTAATTGGGAACAGCTTAGAGCCTGACAAAGGTATAGAGGTCACCAGCATACTGTACCAGCAAAATGTATGCTGGTCACTAGTATACCAGCATACCAGCACCAAAACACAACATATGCTGGTCAAGCTGGTCTATGCTGTTTTTTTCAGCAGGGAAGTAGGATGTGAGTCGCCGGAAGTTCTGCAAGGTTTGCATGCATCCGCGAGGACCGCCAAAAAATTAAACATGTTTAATTTTTCATGTTTAAAAACGTGTTTAAAAAATTAAACATGTAAAATTTTTCGCGTGGAAAGATGGAAACGTAATCACAGCGCCAAAACTCGCGGTGAAGCTTGATGGACCGTACTTATGGCCACTGCGCGAAAGTGAGATGGGGGTATTACCGACAGCTGAATGAGTGTCGGTTGCTGAGCTCTCTTGCTCTCTTAGCGCTAGACAACTTTGAAAACTGCTCTTTACGTGACTAACCTTCAAATGTCTGATGAGGTTCGTGGTGTTAAAATGCTTTGGGTGCTTCCGCCTCGAGGAATTGACTTGTTACACAGGTTGCAGATTGCTAATGTATTGTCTTTTTCACACAGCACATAGAATTGCCAGACCGGTGAAGCCATTTTAGCATCACGCAAAAAAAATATCCCGCAAGTTTTGCGTCACCTGATCGGCTTCTCTATATCGGCCATTATAGAGACTGCCGATCAATCGTCCCAAAGCAATTATCGGCCGATTATGATCGGCGACCGATCAGTCGGAGCACCCCTATATTCCAATACCTTCAGCAATTTTCATCTCCCTAATTATTTACTTTCCTTGACCAACAGTTTGAACCTGCTGAAACAGTAAAATTCTTTCCATGACTATGGTAAACTTCTTCCGACAATAGGTTTGTTTATGTTGACCCTAATTTTGCTCTAATAACCATAATAATGTCCAAGTGGAATAAAAATGCACCTCAGTCTGAATGCTCTGGCTTGATCAGAATGAGAGGGTTGGTGTCACTCTTTGAGAATAAGCTCAGTAGGTAAATATCAGCAATGTAAACACTTGATCTGATTGTTTCTGTCTTGGTGGAATAAATGTAATCTTTCTGTGCATATTTGCCCCATCTGAGGAGTACTTTAGGTGACTTGACGAGAAGCGAAATTTTGCTTTTATTTGTGATCAGTAAACACTGAAATCAACGGCCTCCTAACTGTTTAGACCATTTTCTGGATCTGGGCTGCTCGATTATGGCAAAAATCATAATCACGGTTAACAGTGATGGGGAAAGTGTTTTTTAGTCGCATGCCTATTTTGATTTATGAATTTAAAATCAATCAATAAAATCAAGTAAGAAAAAAATAAAGGTTTTGCCAACAAATAAAACATAGTACTGCATGTGCTATAATTTAGTTGTTTGTATAAAGATGAGACAGGAAACCAACTTTGCTACATAACCTCCACATTATAGCCCTCAATTTGAATGACAAATGTGTGGAATTTGCATGTGTGAAAATAATTGGAAGCCTTGGAGAAAATGTTGCCCGTTTTAACAAAGTTTCATGCAAATTGAACATACACAAATATACACTCAGCAGTCATTTTAAAAGGAGTGTGTGTGTGGAGATATAATGGCACGAGTGACCTCAGATAATTATTCTGCTTATACATATCTGATGCCAGGGAGGGAGGATCTCCATTTTACAAATTGCGAAAGAATTAACTGTTTATCTTGTATACATATACAGTGCATCTCAATATATTAAAATATAGTTAATTCTTTTTTTGTAATTTAATTGTAAATTAAATGTAACTTGTATATTCTAGATTCATTACATGTAAAGTGAAATATTACAATTTTATTTCAGAAATCCAGTGTCTTAAAATATTTGTAAATATTAGAATATTTTCGGACAAATTTTATTTATGCACTCCATACTTGGTCAGACCTTCTTTAGCACAAATCACTTCATCTTCATCAATAACACTTGAGGTGTTATTGAAGACCTGATTCTTTTTATGTAATAAAATCGCCATCTCCATAAAGCTCGTCAGCATAATTAAGCATAAGGTGCTCTAAAATCTCCTGGTAGGCTGCTGTGTTGACTTTGGACTTGATAAAACATATTGGACCAACATCAGCAGATAACATGGCACCCAAATCATCATGGAAACCTCACACTGGACCTCAACCTTGAAATCTGTAACAGTCCACACTTTCTTCAGAATCTGCAAAATATATTTTCGTCTGAAAAGAGGACTTAGGACCACAAAGCAAGTGTCCAGTATTTTTTTTTCTCCATCCCATGACGGACACTTCTTATGAAGCTTTCCTTGTGAAGCTCTCCCAAGGTTTTGATTTGGCTTTTCTTGAGAATCTTCTTGAGGCTGCAGTCATCCCTACTTGTGCACCTTTTTCAATTACACGTTTCTCTTTTCCAACGTTTCATGAATATACAAGACCAGGAAAAGCAAGACCAAGACCTGAGAAGTTCATTTAGAGTTAACATACTTAGATTAACCTTAGATTAGAGCTGTTATGAAGGCTTTACAGAACATAAGTAGCAGACGCATCTCAAGATCAACTGTTCAAAGGGGATTATTGCAAATTTTAGATGCCTTGAGCATTATTTTACATAGAAAGAAATAACCAAGAAAAGGCCATGGAATTAGAAGCCGTGTACAGTAGTGGAATAGAGATTTTCAATAACTATAAGCCATAATCATCAAAAAAACAACAAAAAGTACATTCTTTCACTTATGTAATGACTATAGAATGAGTTTCATTTTTAAATTAATTTCTGATTAAAATGAACACTTAAGATCTAATTTTTTTAGATTAAAAAACAAAACAAAAATAATGTTGACAGCAACACATTCTGTAGGTGTTAATGCCTTTCCTCTGAAAGTTAAGAGGCAAGTCTGTACTGTAGGAACTCTCAATGACATGTGAGCAGAAAAGCCATCCCAGCATGCAAAAAACATGAAGCCTATTTCTAGAAAGAGTTTTACCTACATCATCATGCTTAAATTGACTGTAAATCCATATTTTGGGAGTTGTCCGTTTTTGTGGAGCTTGCACTCTTTGTCACACCTTGTCCATCCCTTGTGAAGCCGATAATAAAGTGTATTCTGTTTTGAGTTGCAAAAATTGGAGTAAGCGACTGTGAAATACAGTCCTTGGAGGCAAAAGTGTGCACAGTAGAATAGAAACGTGCACTCTTGCGCTTCCCGTACACCTTGTCAGTGGAGTTTGATTAAAAAAAAACAAAGGAGACACCGGTTAACCTTGCCATGCTACTTTGGGTGTTACCCAGTTTCACGCAGTCACTAATAAGTGCCTTGTTGGTTGCCTTGTTTAACAATCGTTAAGTGAAGCTTGCTGAAATGCCGACTGGTGTGGTTATCTGGTCCGCCAATCGCCGGTATATGATGTCCCTGGATATAATCGTAAATTCCCTTCTATTCCTTTTAAGACACAAACTGGATAGCTTTAAGTATTGGTACAAGTATTACAAATTATATAAATTTTATGTCCATATGCATGTTCTTTAGGGACTTATAAATAGTAAATTACAAAAACAGTGTAACAACCTTTAGTGTTTATGGGTCCAAAGCAACAACACTGGGCTGTACCTGCCTGTTAATCGCCTTGATATGATCAGGTATTGGCGGATGGCAATTTATTTAAAAAATGGCAAAATTAGCCTGATTAATCGGCCGACCTTTACCTTTACCTTTACAGTTTTCAGTGAGAGCTGAAAACTGTGTGGCAACTATGTTTACTTTAAGCATTGTATGTGTTTTCTCCACTTATATTTTTACTTGACCATCCCCCGTACCAGACATTTTGACTTTGGTGCCACAGAACTTCCTGACAAGTTTTTGTCTTTTACAGTTTGTTGGAATATTGGGCCAAACTAAGAAACGTATTTAAGGGTGAGTTGTTAGGCGTGCTTTCAACTGCAGCTCTTTTTTTTTTTTTTTTTTTTTTTTTTTGCTTTGTCAATTTTTAAATACTCTTAGTCAGAAAATGTTTGTATAGAATGTGTTGAAGTGATCAAATTATTATTATAATTTTTTAGATCTTAAATTAATTAAATTTCAAGCCTAGTACAGGAATGTGGAAAGCTAAATTATGTCTTGACACTCAGATCTCTCACTTTCTCACACACACGCGCACACACACACGCATGCGCACACGCACGCACACGCGCTCTTGCAGTTGACATGACAGATATTTAGGGCCCAGGCTGACATCAGCCCTATGACATCATATTGTGTGCAATGTGCAAGTTGTGCAGTGCACCCGGGCAGCGTTTGCTTTTTGTAGGACCTAACACGCTGAAAAGACAAACAGGTTGTGTGGTGCGTATGGGTGCTGGGGCCCGCCCATTGTTGCTTGCAACTATATATGTATGCATGTATGTGTTTGTGTGTTTTTTTTTCTTTTAGGTCTTGAAAACCTTTCCCATATACATTGAAATTGCCTGACCTGATAGCCAATAGCCTGATAGTAGTTCTGATACGATTGTCTATGGCTTCTAGTCTAGTACAGGTGTTATTGGAACTGGAAAGTTAAATGTACTGGAAAATTAAATTATGTCTGTCTTACAGGTAGGGAATTCACAATTGTCTGCTATATCCTGATAACAGCATGTGATCTATGTCAGTAGAACCTAGAACAAACCCATCTATCGTCATAAAAAGCTGAGTAACAAATTTGATAAGACAAAGAAGAACTCGAGGATACTGTTTGATTTGATGTTGAGAGGATTAAAAAGCAGTTTTCTAAATTTGTGCGTAATGATGCCACCTTGATGAAATAAGAACCACTCTGATACTCTTAATCACATAAGGACCTCCCTTAAGTGATCCACAAAAAGTTTACATATATGCCATGGCACACATTAAGACATTTCGTGTAGTCCATGCCATGCTTTGACAGTCAGAGCTGTTATGTGAGCACCAGGAGAAACTAGACAGTATTGCATTGGAACTCAAAAGCATTAGCAGTTGTCTGTAAAAATGCATTGACTTTGTGTAATAGTTGGGAATTGAGAGACGAATGGGAGAAAATATTGTAGAGCCATTGTAATTAGGTTATTCATGTCACCTGTCAGTGAGCATAATGGTATGGCTGACAGAATGGCAACACGAGCATACCTCATTCTGTTTTAGGACGTACTGATTAGGTAATCACCTGAATCAAATCTTATTTTAATGAGGAAAAGTATCTAAAAAAAAAAAAACACTGCTGTGATCATCACTCTTTTCTTAAAATGTGACCTGCTGGATTGTAGTAGTACCTCAAAGGTAATTGTAATATTAAAAATAACCATTGACCATGCCAAAAGAGTCCATGTAGACCATAGAGAACTGGAGTAGGGTTGTCATCTCGGCTGAGTCCAATTTTCATCTTTGGCCAGATACTCTGAGAGGCCTACAAGGCACAGTGTCTCGCACCAACTGTGAAATGTGGAGGAGGATCTGTGATGATCTGGGGTGCTTCAGCGAGGCTGGAATCAGGCAGATTTGTCTTTGTGAAGGATGCGTGAGTCAAGCCACATACAAGGTTATCCTGCAGGAATATTTGCTTCCTTCTGCTCTGCTATGTTCTCCAACTCTGAGGATTGTTTTTTTTTTTCTGGCAGGACAATACTCCACGCCACACAGACTGGTTTACAGACCAATTACATGTCTAACATTCTCGCGGAATGTCGGCGGTCATTCTCGTCAAACTGCGTAGGTGTGAGAGGTGTGTTGCACAGCTTTTGACATAAATATACAATGTAAAGTTTTAGTACCAAATTATACTCTTGTAAGAATGCACCTCCAAATCACGAGGGGAATCCCGGTGACGCAACGCAGCAGGGTCAGCTGACCTCGTTTAAAGGCAGCCCCGGGAAAACGGCGGGGGAGGATAACACTACATGGTGTTTACTGCTCGCTTGATCGCATGCCATTTTGTCTCAGAGCTGAATTGGACTGTGAACTCCATCTCGTTAAGGATTTGTCAAAATTAGGTTTACAGTATTCACCATTGGGACAGTTTTACAGGACAGCTATTTTCTATCATCGTGCTCCTCGACTGATCCATTGAAACCAGTGAGGCCGACTCATTTCTCCCACTCCACACACGCGCGCACAATTTACCGGACTTTGGACAATTTATACATTCACATACACACTGAAAATATTGTATATAATTGTAAATATTGGTATCTGGTGCACTGCAGTGTATGTAAATGTTTTTTTTTTTTTAATTATTATAATTTTTTCAATTGTACAATACAAAGTTGTTTTGCAATTTGTTCGCGTCTACTAATGTTCATAGATCTGTAATCTGAGAACTTGGTGTGCGTGGAAATTTAACTCAAATGTTCATAAGCCGAGAACTTGGTGTGCGTGGTGGTATCAGTCAAAAGTCTGGACACACCTAATTCCAAGTTTTTGGTTTAGTGGTTTATTTTCTACATTCTAGAACAATATTAGAGATTTCCAAACTATGAGGTAACACTTTAGGTCATTAAGAAACAACAGCAATAATAACAGTAAGCTGTTATTTTAAGACACAAAGGTCAGCTGTTCTGGAATAGTTTTTGCTAAAACAGTATTGTATAAATGAAGCATAGCAGAGTTACTGCTGCCCCCAGTGACTTTACTGTTGAATTACATTCTACCCAAATGGAGGCCTACAGTATGTACAATTAAGTTTCATACATTTACAATTAACAAATACATACAATAGACTGATCAAACATTAAATACACATTAATAATTTTCATGTGCAGCATAATCAAGATTGTTACAGCTGTAGTGTTTCATGATGGAGTAGTAAAGAGAAAAAGAACATAATGAAGACCACTTACATTCTCCCTCACAGCTACTGCTCTAACCATGCCTCCTCTCTCACGTGTTACTTTTTCTTTCTTCCTCCCTGTCCCATTCTAACACTCTCTCTCACTCTCTATCTCTCTTTCCTCCATCTGTCAGAGTCCTGGAATGGTTGTTTGGAGAGTTTTGTGTTGCATAGCAACTGTGGTTACCATGACAACCCAGAAGAAATCCCTTGTTTGATTGGCGACTGGAAACAAATAAATAATTAAATAATGATTTTAAAAGGGAGCTGAAAATGAGAATATGGACATTAAAATCCAACAGCCATGATTATGCGTTTAGTAATTGCATGTATGCAATCAACTCCTCTTGAGTAAGGCGAGGCTTATTCTGTTCATTCATCTTAGAATGTTAATGATTGATGTTGATATCCCCAGATGCATTTCTCAGAGTTTTTGGACAGGCTGTGTATAGTGTGCATCCAAGTATAAAAATACAGATGCTTGACTTGTTAATGATCAGGGCATGTGTGTAAATCTGATTGTGTATAAGGGCATAAGTGCTTTAGCTTATATATAATATTTAGCAACCGTTTTGTGATCCATCAAATGTCTTTAATTGATCTGGGCTGTAGAAGATTTATTATAACCATTAGAGCCAATTATATAAACATTTATAAATTATAAGATTATATAAATTATTTTGTGTGTTGATGTATATTTTCATTATCTATATAGGTTTATATGAATATTATGTAAAACTCTTCATGCTCTGGAAAAGCAAGACAAGCGCTCAGACCTTGGTCTTGTTCAGTTTTGGCCTTCCCCTAACTGTGTATATATTCAGTTGAAGACTGAATAAACATTACAGTGGTGATTCCCAAGACAGTGGTCTTTTTACTTTAGCTGTCCAGTTTTGTGCCAGCTGTAGCCTGAGGTTCATGTTCTTGGCTGAGAAGAGTGGGATTGATGTAATATCTGCGGTTTTAGTGCAGAGTTACCTCCAAACCACCATGTAAGCCTGTTAAATTATTTAAACATCACTTTAAATTGTAATCATTTTTAGCCAACAGGTTTTGCACAGATATTATTGTCTAAAGTTTTAAAAATGAGCCCCTGAATTCTATGCTGTGGTGGTGTTTGAACAGTGGGTTGGCCTGGACGAATAATTACTAACAACACAGGTTTTAGGATATTGGGCAAGCATTCTTTGCATGTCTTATTAATAAAAGACCTATAGAGTTCGACATTTTGTCCATGCTTACAATGGTACTGTAATTCCCATAAAACCAATAGTAAGGTATTTGTATTGTTTCCTGTGGCCTCTATATACTTCATGTTCTGTATTTGCTTAGAATCATGATCTCACAATACATGACAGGAAACAAACACAAGGCTTTGCATACTGTATACTACATACTTACGTAACACATATCGCCAATTCACTGTAGATCAGAGATGAATGATATTGCTTTAAAGAAACCATTACATTGGAAGAAGCAGAAGAGACTTGCTTGGGCCAAGAAACGCAAGGAATGGACATTAGTTCAGTCTGTTGCCCCTCTGAATGCATAAGACATTAGATGTAGGGCTGTAGCTATCGAATATTTTAGTTATTGAGTATTCTATCAAAAATTGAATCGATTAATCGGATAAAATTTACTTTTGTTTAATTAAACAATGTAAAATATGAGAAACAAAGATTAATTGTTGCTTTTTGTAGAAAAATCAACTTTAATTTTTTAAATGCATACAGCATTTTATCAAAAATAAAAAAAATTTTCACAATACAAGGAAGAGCTTAAAGTTGACTGAGATGAATGAAGTGCATTACAGTGCCATACATTCTTATTTTGAAGCATTTTCTGAGATTCTAAACCTAAAATATTTTTTTTTCAAATGACTAAGTATCAAAAAAACTTTCTTGCTGCTTTTTTCTTCTCTTGGCCTCACTGATAATTTTATCGCTCCCTTCCATTTTGCAGCCCGCAACAGAACACTCCCTAAAATCAATACACAGCTAACTGTTTGCGTCTCCTTCCGCTTTGTGGGTGACGTAAGCGCTTCTTCTTTGTCAGTGTTTACCTGCGGCTTGCATCTGGAAGCGCGCTGTCATGCCAAACAAATTATTGCGCAAAGACATAGTGCAAAATTTTAAAATTAATTAAATTAGATGTGTAACATACTTTTTAAATTTTTTTTTATCCAGTTTACGTATGCTGTTCATTATTTGTTTGTTTTGGAAAAAATAATTGAAATAGATTCCATTCTATTAGTAAGCGCAATTATTTAGATTTGTTCAGAAAGCAAGGTGAGTGATGACGTGTTCTTTTTCTTTGAGGTTATGTTTCCTTTGGGGAAAATGTTGTGGATTGGCAGCCCAGTCTGAAAAAAGTGATGTCAGCTTTAGATGTTCCAAAGCCAAAGTTTTCTCTAATCCGCAGTAGTTCCCTGTGATGGGAAATATAGGTTGTTTGCATGATTTCAAGAGTTTTCAGGGAGCAACAAGTCATACACCAGACTGGAGGTAAAAATAAATAAAAATATATAAAATGTAATATAATAATAATTGTACACATTGATGGCCACCGAACTATGCTGTGTAATTATGTAATTAAAAAAAATTGTTAAAGAAAACCAGAATATGTCTTAGTATTTTTGACAGCTTGGCACACTGATGCCATTCTCTCATTAAATTCATGATTGAGTCACTTGGAATGGTTTTTAATTAAAATCGGAATGTTTTGTCACACAAGACACAGGAGTGTCGAGTAAAAGTTTTATTTTTTAATTTTTTAATCACATTTCTTGCCTTCTTAAAGTGCTTTAGACCATCAGTTGTCTTGTGCAGAGGAAGGGTGGGTACAGAGTCAACTAGGGCTAATAGAACTACTGTACAAAAACACTCAGTTAAGTAAAGATAAAAGACCAAGAGCTACCTCTGCTGCAGAGAATACGTTTTTATTGGAATGACCAGCCTCAGAAACTGCCAGTTTACAGTGCCTCAGGTTAGAGCCCACATAAATGCTCATCAGAATTCAAATGACAGATATATTTCAACATCCACTGCCAGAGGAGACTGCGCGAGTCAGGCCTTCATGGTTAAATTGCTTCAAAGAAACCATTACCTTAGAAGAAGCAGAGGAGACTTGCTTGGGCTAAGAAACACAAGGAATGAACATTAGATCAGAGACAACATTTAGAGATCTTTGGTTTATATAGAAAGCATACATAGCTTTCTGTGCACTGTTCTTGAGCTAATCAGAAGGCCACATGAAGTTTGGAGGTCTGTAACTATTGACTCTGCAACCTCTCTGCTGACCCCGCTTCATGGCTGAGTTGTTCCCAATCGCTTCCACTTTTGTCATAATACTAACCGTTGACTGGAATATTAAGTAGTGAGGAAATTTCATGACTGGACTTATTGCACAGGTGGCATCCTATCACAGTAACACGAGTGACTTATTCTTTCACAAATGTTTGTAGAAGTGGTGTGTGTATCAACCTTTTATATAACGTGTCCTATAAACACAGTTTGTTTTCGTGACCTATGGTTTTGTCACTTTTTTCATGTTGGTAATTAAGAACATTACTATTTTTACTGGTTAATGAATAGTGCAACCAAAATTTTCCGTTTGATTACCCCATTCCCCTTGACCTCTTAGCCCCTTTTGGGGTCCATACTCATTAGATAGTAGTTAACTGAATAGCTGTGCAGTAGTGAGGTAACTGTCTGATCACACTCTGTGGCTAACTGTGAAAGTGTGACACTTTACCGCTGTATTGCATATTAATGCATATTAACTGCTCTACAACCCAGTTACTTGCCAGCCTTGTTTGAACTTTTAGTCAGGATAGGTTTAATATGTATTGTACATTTCTGTATTTGTTCACATGGGTTAGTTGTTATTCCTTGATATAACATGGACTACTAGTGAAAGTCAAGATGATCATGTTCGGCATGCTGGAAACGGACAGTGGTTTTGTCCAAGAAGCCTTGTCTTTGAAAAGAGTGTCTTGGATCAAGTCAATAGAAGTAACTACAGTCAGGTCTGCTCATCAAGGAGTTTGCTCATGTGTGTGCTTGGTGACAGCACTGGGAGATTTGCTGTTGAAGCCATGCAAGAGGAAGTGTGTATGTGTGTGTCAGAGTAAAATGGAAAGGGAGGGATCATGTGGGCAGGAGTGATGAAAATCGAGCCCAAAATAAACCAACACTTTGCTCGACTAAGTGAGTGCATGGGTTTTGTTTCCTTTGCTATTTTCCCTTGTTAGCCATGTGTGTGTTTTTATTGATTGCATGTGTGCATTGATTCCTATTTTGATGTTTATTATGCATGGACTACATAAGCTGTTCGGTACTTATGTGCATCTGCTCTATATGCTAATAGTCAATGTTATTCACTTGTATAATGCATGCTGTAACTGCAGTGAGTTTTAACAAAGACCTATTTGCTACACACTGTATTCCACCATTGCTACACAGTGGTGAAGAGCCAGTTGCAAGAGGAAAGGGAAAGGCTGCAGAATATGAAAGACTTTTGTCTGTATGAATTTTGCTGTTATTCTGTTAGCATGAGCAGGTAACAAAAGTGTAGTGTCCTTAAGCTGCTAGTAATTGCTTTGTCAGTTAATTGTTCCATTTATTCAAAGGCAGGTAGTTAACCGCATGTGTCACATGACGCACACAGAGAAGTAGAACAGGGTTTCTACCAAAAACATACAGTGGCTCGTTTAATGTCCTTTAAACATGTTAAACTCTGCTAATTTCTTAGTTAAACTGTGTGTTTGTGTAATACGTTTATATTTATTATAATCTGTATATGGAATTCTCAATTATTTCAGAGTTCAGGGAGGGGAACAGCACTGTTCTGTATGAGCTTCCTCATACACACTGTTCCTGAAACTCACTGTTCCTCACTGTAAACAAAAGCTAGCTGTGTGTACAGTACTTGCCCGGAAGTGTCTAGAGTTGAGTAGGGACTGGCCTTGGCATTAGAGGAGATGAGTTTTAAAGAGATAACACAGAAGGGAAAGATTGGAGCATAGAAGATATGGGGACTTTTTTTTTTTTTTTTTACTGTTGAACTCCAGTCTTCCTGTGCATTGTGGGTATGTTTACAATTAAGAGCTGGTGGTTACAATTAGACTCCCTGAACTCTCATTATTGTAGGACAGGAGTTTGCATTTGAGCAGAAATTGATTGTGTTTAATTCTATATTGGTGAGGTAAACATGCATTGATGAGTTTACTCAAGAACTTTTTTGCTTTTTTACTCAAGAATACTATTAAATACTATTAAAAACTATTAAATACTATTGAAATCTCCTTTTTGTCACTTCTAATTCTGGTCAAATTAGAGGTCTGAACTACATGCAGCTGAATTTTGTATGTGCATAGATGACGTTTTGGTACATTCAGGTCATCAGCTGACTTTATTTTATTGCTACATAACATTGCTGAGTCTAGATCTGACCGACTGAAGCAACCCCAAATTATAACACTAACTCCATAAGCTTGTACAGTGGGATCTACAAATAATTGTGTATCACCTGACGTGCCAGTCACTCTGGAATAGGGTCAGTCTGTCCTCACCAGACCACATTACTCTCTTCTGTAGCTCCAATAGTATGCTTTCTTTTCTTTTCCTTTTCCAATTAGATTCACTGACGAGTGGTTTTCTTATTTCCACACAGCTGTTTACTCCCAATGCGGAGTTTTTGTCACATTGGGCAAAATGCTTTTATTTTTACTATTAAAAACATTTGTGGTTTTATTTTTAAACAATGCAGCTTCATGCTTTTAAGTGATCTACAATGATAAACAATTATTTTTCCTCACACATTTTTTGTGATGTGGTTTTAATAATGTGTTGAAATGGTTCTTATCCAAATTACAGTGATTTAAGCATTTCTTTAAGCTGTTTGATTAACACATTCCCTTTTAAAATGGCATTTTTTAGAGATGCATAATGTATGAAATACAGTGAAATTAGGGTGTTTGGTTTGATGTCATTTTGACTTCTGTGCATTTGAAGTATGAACTGGGGTTTAAAACTAATTAAGCCATGGTTTTTTTTTTGGGGGGGGGGGGGGGGGGGTTGTATTTTTTGCTGACTGTGATGAATATAATGTCTGTCCCAAAGCACTGTTCTGTGTGTGTTATAGATGAAGCATATGGGTGTATGTTGATTGATCTAAAGCAAATACTGGTAAATGAAGTGTAGCTGTTTAAGAGTAAGAGGGTTAACTACTCTGTTAACTTCTAATGTTGTAAACATTCATGGTGACTTAAGGTTGCTTTCTGAACTCAGAGGAAGTCGAAAATGATTAGAGGGAATGATGAGTTGCAACTTGTAGTCTATTGCAGCATTATTTATTTAACATATAGATCGACAGGGTTCCCAGTAGGGGTGGGCAAGTCACAGATTCATTAATTAGCCCATCGGGCAAGTGAAAGCCGTAAATCTCACAGCCAGCTTTCAGTCTGAGCATAAATAATGTTTTCAACATTACATTTGATGTGTACCCTCGTACTGCTAAATCTGAAAAAGTAGATTATCCATACCAGTAAAATCCAGAAAGTGTTTAGTACAGTAGACCTTTATGAAAAATCTTAATGTCTAATGTCTGTGTGAGCTAGTGATTTACACATCTGTGGTTTCACAAATTGCATAGTAATAACTGTGGAACTATTTCAGGTTTCTTAGCACCGCAGTAGTTTTTTTTTTTTTTTTTTTTCCTTTTTGTCTATTACTTGCATTTATCACTGCTCTTTGAAGCTCCCCTTCTTCTGTGAATTATGAAACTTTGTCTTGCATCAGTAAAGCATTTACTTAGCAACATTAAACCCGCACTTCGCTGAACCATTCACATGCTTTCGTTTCCCCTTCCCCACCCCCTCCCCCCCCAACTCCCTATGAAATGGATCATATTGCCTCAGATATTTGCCGCCATATTCTTGCTGCTGCGTTTTATCTCTCTCCCTCCTGCAGAGTAGGACCTATTATTGTTGCTATGGAAACAATAAGGCTGATCTTTGCTAGCTGTTTGGATTTCTCTTTACGCTACCCAACATCCACCCACCCACCCACCAACCCTCCCTGCTCTTTCCACAAAAGCCACATCATGTCACCATTATGTGACTGGTTCTTTAAAAGCTTGCAAGTTCTGCAAATGTTACGCTCAAGAGCAAACAGTCAGCATCTGCCCTTGGAGTGTTGTTAAAGTGCAGCAGTCAGGGTGCTGAGGAGGAGAAGCTGTCAAATCCAAAGTTAAGGTACTCATTTGATAGAGGATTTGCCCAATTAGATGAATCGTGTCTTTCTTTCCTAATGTAAATCCCTTGTGTATAATGCTACACTTTTATGCTTGACTTGTAAAAGTTAATCATCACAGAATCAAATTGGTGTAATTTCTTTTACCAGGACATGAACGAATCAGTAGCCCAGAATAAATAGATTTCCTCTTTGGACTATTAGTGGTTATTTCCATTTGCTTAACAGAAAAGTAGATGCATCTTTTTGGTGGTTTAACACACCTTAGTCCCGGAACTAAGTGTGAGCTACTCATTTAGAATCTTTCGCTGCACTACACGTCAACCAATGCACAGTCTGCATGAAGAAATAATTATTTTTACTATTCCATATAATTAATTGTATACATGCAGGGATTTGGTAAAACACACTAACCAAAATATATGCGAGGAATATATAACTCACTCTACACTAAAAAAAAACAAACAAAAAAAAAAAAGCATAGTATGCTCATCCATAGATGGTCCAAATGTGGCCACTAAGCTTTTCACCCGATCAACAAAGAAGAAGCATGCCACACCTATTTTAATTTCTGTACACTGACTCCCTATCACGTTTAAATTTAATAATAAAAAAAAAATGTTAATTACATACAGGGCTTTGTCTGGGGAGGCTATATGACCTACTTGAAGACCTGCTCACTTACTCAATCTCTCACTACTCTCACAACAAATATGCTAGCCAAACATAAATTTTATCCTTCACATGTGAGGTGATGATTGCTGAAAGTGAAGCTTGCTGACCAGGATTTATGCATTGTTGTTGTTCACAAGACTTGTAAATATTTCTGATACAAAATATGTATTGCGATAATACAAAATAAATTCCATCAATTCTCATGAAGTCGATATGTGAAATAGTAGTTAAAAAAAAAAGATATTACGGTATCAGTGATCTCACATGTATTCTGCCTTAAATTTTTGTGGCCTAACTCTATCGCAGCTTGCTATAGTAGAAAATCATCATATGTTCTTTACCATACATTGCTATTTTCTATTTAGATACTTTTAACCTTGTCATTTAGGCTTCCTGCGTGTAATCCGATCTATGCCCGAGTCCCTAGTGTGAAAGCATCATAATTGCCATAATAATGAAACAAACGGGTGTGTGTGTAAACTTCATTTTTATTCACATCCCATATTGTTTGCTGAGCTATATTGTAAATAACTTCAGCATGCTTACTCTCATACAGTGCAATACATGTCCCATTTTCCCTTCACTCTGAATTATAAATACAACTTTCCAGGCTTATCTGAATGTTGTGCTTATGTCCCTCTATTTGCAGGGTTCCTGTTGTTCAAGGATTTCTGTATGAATGAAATAGACGAGGCCGTTCCCCAGCTGAAGTTCTATGAAGAGGTAAGATAAAATTTCAGTTTTTACATCTTTTTTTCTCACTTTGGTCAGATGGCAAAATTAGATAATTTCCACCAGTTATTACTGTTGCTTACTCTCCTTAGCTTCAACCAGTACTCAAATTAAAGATGCGTAGACATTAGGGGTGGGGCGAATCAATCAATTCAGTTATGAAATTGTGGTGATTAATGTATCGATGATTTACTCATAGTTTACTCAAAATTTATTTTTTTAAACATATTACATTTATAATATAGATGAATAGGCTATTTACCAGATTCGGCTGGATTTAAGTTTGAATGGCCATAACCAGTGATCGACCAATTAGCCAGAGTGCGTTAGAAGATGCCCGCTTGCTTGCAGTCCTTAACCTCACTGTTGAGTTTTAAGGCTTCTGAGGAGGTAAAACGTCACCGTTTCTTTATAAGAGTAAGCTAGTGTTCTAAAGAATGGACTACATTTAGTTGATCATTAAACTTTTTAAATATTTTAAAAGTTTCATAAAAATCGAGTCAAAATGTAATCTCAAATCAGGATATTTATGATATCTAATACTAATGAAATTGCAATTTTAATAGATTTGGCACCTAAGAATGTGATAACGTATCGGGAGGTGACTGGTGACCCTAGTAGACATATAGATTAGAGATTATGGTTTAAAAAAAGTTAAATAGACTTTTAAGCAGACCGGACTTAAATGTAAGATTTCTAAAACAATGGTTTGCCATTAGTTACATTCTCTTTGCCATGTTTCTACCCTTTTCACACGTGACCCTTGGAGATCTCTTACGTTGTTAAGCACATGGTCAGTATTTTTGAGCCACATGCAAATCCTGTGCTTACCTACAATTAATGATGAAAGACAAAGGTTTCCTGTTGGCTGTGTTGATTTGAATATTGAGTGGATTGTGAGGAGTGCATCAGTGCAGTTCTCTTGATATGATCAGTGTGATGGCTGGTGACCATTCAACATAACGTTAAAAAAAAGTAGTTTTGTTTCAGTCAATCTTTGATTGTATGCATTAGAGCCCAAATTGTACACCACATTGACATCCTCAGATAGTACAGTGGAACCTCAGTTCACAAACATAATTTGTTTCTAAGTTCTGTTCATAACCTCTTTTGGTCGTAGACCGATTCAGTTTTTTCCATAGAAATACATGCAATTCATTTTTTATTTTTAGTTTATATATAATATTTTAGCTATATTTAACTTTTCATTGTTTTTGTTTACATCACAAGGTATAAAAAAGTATGGAAAAAAAACCTTAATTAGGCAAAAATAAAACAGCAGTAAAATTAAACAAACTATAGGAGAGAGCGAACACAAAGTTTTTTTTATTTTTTTATTTTTTATTTATTTATTTTTTTTTAATACATGTATTGTTCATGCACCCTTCTTAGAGACTTGCTTACGTGAAAGGAATGGAAGAGAGGAAAGGGTGGGGAGTCGATTAGTGTTTGGAAGGACAGTCCCCTTCCATAATAACACTGGGTAATTCTCCTTCGGGGGTTTTCTCTTTTGTTTCTTGGCCGCTGGTTCGTACGCGACAGCCAGTTTTACTAAAAATCTATCCAGAGAGATTGTTTTTTTTCTGCACTGCACAGTTATCCTAAAGTAAGTTTAGTTCATAAGGTGTATTACTGTTTGCCACTGTTTCGTTCGGATGATACTTTTTGGAGAAGGCTTGGACGTCACTCCACTTTGCACAAAATTCTATTATTATGTGTGCAATCCGCGACCGTGGTGTGAGCAAACTGATACTCATGTCTTTGTTCAGCTGATAGCGGCAGCTTGAGATGGCGGCTTCTGAGATCGAGTTTATGAACAGATATAAATTTTGGGCAGATTTTTTTGGTCGAGATCAGATTTTTTTTGCAGTTATAGTACTGCAAAACTTGGAAGTTTCCACTGTACTTGGACAAACTGGTCGTATATTGCACATGCACAAAGTCCCACTCTCCATGTGGCTAAAACCACCCCAAATGCATGTTCTTTTCATAGTATAACTGCAACTTAATGCAAGGACTCTTTATTGCATCACCTCAACGGGAAACTTTCTTGAACTCGCATCACATGTGCACCGACATCTTGCATAAAGAATATGTTCATGGGCGAGGGGACAGCAGTACAGCTGTGATGTGACATGAGTCTGTATCGCTCCTAGGTGTAATTTATTGGTTTAGTGGTAAAAGTTTTGTCAATCTTTTGCCAGAGCCTCTCTAGCCAGCACAATTACAAAGGTAGCATTTTCTACTTTCTTTTACATTGTTCTCTGTTGTGAAATTCATGTAGAAGGTTAAGCCAATTGTACCACCTTCCATTATGCGGACAAGAGGTGGGATTTTATGATGCAATAGAAACAAAGCTCAATGTGAACTGCAGCAATTCTAAAATTGTAAAACGGATTTACAAATTCTTTCCACTTGACAAAAATTGCTCTGCAGTTTTAGTTTCAGTTTACTGTAATTTGATGCAGATTTTGCATTTTGTGAAGCTCAGGCGTTCACCAATCATGCAGAAATAGTACACACAAGATGTGCTATAGAAAATGGTCTAGTTTTATTTTTTTCCCAAGAAGTGTAAATAGTAGTTCCTCCTTTGGTTACGCAGTGAAGTTTTAGAGATGGGAGTC
>QNUK01001135.1:0-112929 GCA_013621035.1 Clarias magur
AAAGGGTGAGATGATGGTCGGGTCAGAGCGGTTAGTGGCGCTGCAACGGTACTGTAGTCCCGGATAAAGCGGCGATAAAAATTGGCAAACCCGAGAAATCTCTGGAGTTGTTTAAGAGTCTTGGGTAGGGGCCAATGACTCACAACTTCCAATTTCTGCGGGTCCATGGCCACACCCTGGGGCGAGATGAAAAAACCCAGGAACGTGGTGGAGCGCTCGTGGAAAGCGCACTTCTCCAACTTACAGTACAGCTGGTGGGCGAGCAATCTCTTTAGAACCGCTCTGACATGCTGGATGTGCTCGTTGAGTGTTCGGGAGTAGATGAGGATGTCGTCCAGGTAGACGAACACCCAACGGCCTAACATGTCTCTGAGAACGTCATTTATGAACTGTTGGAAAGCGGCAGGTGCGTTGCAGAGACCAAACGGGATGACCAGGCTTTCGTAATGTCCTGTGGGGGTGATGAAGGCCGTCTTCCACTCATCGCCCTCTCTGATGCGCACCAAGTTGTAGGCGCTCCGGAGGTCCAACTTAGTGAAGATGGTGGCACCAGAGAGGGCGTCCAGGGCAGAGTTGGTAAGAGGCAATGGATGTCGGTTTTTTATGGTAATATTGTTGAGCCCTCGATAATCGACACAGGGACGCAGACTACCATCGCGTTTCTTCACGAAAAAGAACCCCGCAGCGGCAGGCGAGGAGGAGGGCCGGATGGTACCATGGCGAAGTCCACTGGAAACATACTCCTCCATCGCCTGCGTCTCGGTGTTGGACAATGAATAGAGATGGCCGCGGGGTGGTGTCGCACCTGGCTGAAGATCGATAGCCAGGTCGTATGAGCGATGAGGTGGTAGATGGGTCGCACGTCTCTTACAAAAGACTTCAGCCAGGTCCCGGTAGTCTAGCGGGATTTTATCTGTGTCGACATCGGGGGCCTCGGACTCCCTAGAGCACGTCCCAGCCTCGGCCCGTAGGCAAAGCTCAGTGCAGGTCGGCCCCAATTGGAGGATCCGGCTTTGGGTCCAGGATATGAGCGGGTCGTGCTGCAGCAGCCAAGGGGGTCCGAGGATGATAGGTGGTGAGGAGATAGTGGTGGTGTAAAACTGGATCTGTTCTTGATGTTGGTTAATGATGAGGGTGATAGGTTGGGTTTGAGAGGATATGGGGCTGGAGGAGAGAGGCCGACCATCGACTGATGTAATGGTTCCAGGCTGGGATAACGCCTCAATCTTTATCCCCAATTTTTTGGCATAGGAAGAGTCAATGAAGTTACCTGCTGCCCCGGAGTCGACGAACGCGGTACTTCCGACCCGTTTGTGGCCGAACTGGAGATATACTTTAACCGTGAGACGGGAATCATTGGTCGTGGTGGTGGAGAGGGACATGGGACCCGGTGAGTTCCTCCCATTTCTCACCGGGGCTGCGCGTTTCCCGGCCGCAGAGGACAGATGGCGCGATGATGTGCTGAAGAACCACAGTACGCGCAGAGCCCCTCTCTGAATCGGCGTTCCCGTTCTGCAGCGGTCAAGGAGGCGCGCCCTAATTGCATGGGTTCCCCGACTCCTGTGTCAACCACGGCGGGAGGGGGAGTACCGACGGTCCTGGTGGGTGCTGCAGTGAATGGGGCGTGGACTTCTGGAACTGGTGAGCGGGAGAGGAAGGGCGTGGTGTGTGGTAGTGCAGTCATGGTGGGTGGCAGGGTTCGAGGAGCTGGCTTGGGGCGAACGAGCAGCCGTTGGTCGATCCGGAGGGCGAGCTGAATTAAACCCTCCAAGGTAGCTGGAAGCTCTCGTCCGGCGAGATCGTCTTTTATCCGCGCAGCCAGTCCCTCGTAGTAGGCCGTCCGGAGTGCGGAGTCTCCCCAGTCGGTCTGTACGGCGAGAGTACGAAACTCCGCGGTATAACGGCTCACGGACGACCCTCCCTGCTTTAGATGATATAACTTGGAGTCGGTCTCCACCTCAGCAGCTGGATGTTCAAAAGTGAGCTTGAGCTGGCGGGTGAACTCGGTGTAGGAGTAGGCGACATCCGAATCCGAACGAAGAACCGCCGTGGCCCACTCAGCTGCCTGCCCGGATAGCAACGAGACGAGAAGAGCAATGCGCAGTCGGTCTGTGGAGTATCTGGTGGAATTAAACTCAAACACAAGATCCAACGCAGTTAGAACAACACTGCACTTCCCATCCGTGCCATTCCATTTATCCGGTAAAGATAAGAAAACATCAGAAGGTGGAGAGGGAGTTGGCGGCGCAGCAGCCGCTGCGATGGGCGTGGCCACAGCCGGCTGAGCGGCCGCCCCGCGGAGGACCGCATTCTCCTGTCGCAGCTCCGCCACCTCGCGGCGCAAGGCCGCGACGCCCTGGAGCTCCGTGCGGAGCGATGCAACCTCACCACGGACGCTGATCGATCAGCTTAGCATGCTGGCCAACCACATCGCAGAGGTGAGCAAACTCCGCTGGGTTTACTGCCGGTGGCTCAGTCATTCTGTCACGGACTAACCGGAGATGAAGCAGAAGACTTAGCAGTTAGCCCTGTAGCGTGGATGGTAAACCCAAACGCGGAAGTAGCGCGAGTAGGCAGGATAACCACGCAAGTTATTCTTAGAACTCTCCCGAAGCGAGAGCAAGAGTTTACACAAATAAACCCGCGTTCTAAGTACACACACCCAATCAGAAGCGATAACCCAAGAAAGTGAGTACTCACGTTTGGACGAGCGAGGCGACGGCGAAAGCACGGGCATAACTCAATGACTGAGCGATGTGATGCGTCATCTTGTTTCCTTTTATGCTTCCTGAAACCCGACCGTATTACTTCCGGGTCCTAGTGCCGGTCGTGTTATGAGTGTGCATGACAGCGGTATTGATTCGTCTCTATGGTTTATTATTACAGCAGCAGTTCTTAGATCAGCCAGTTGTATATTTGAGAGGGCCCAATTGGATATTTGAAAACCGCCTGCGGTTCATCCAAAGAGTTAATCGCGTATCTGCTCGACACACAAGACACTCAAATATTTCTTTATAGTTCATAAAAAAAAAATAATAATAATAATAATAATAATTCTCTGTTTATGGGCCTGCAGCAATGGAGTGCAAGCAAATAACCCTTCCACAAACACCTACTGTATTGCATGAAGAAACAATTCTAACAAATCCAAAAGTGCAAACAGTAAATTGTTAAGCCTGGACAAGAAATGTTTCCCCATTAACATATTATTATTATTATTATTTCTCTCCGTGGCATTGTGGTGTAGTGGTTAGCACTGTCGCCTTGCACCTCCAGGGTCCACGTTTGATTCCCGTCTGTGTGTGCATGGATCATGTGCTCTGGTTTTCTCCCACAGTCCAAAAGACATACAGATTAGGCTAGATGGAATTTCCACATTGGATTGGCACCATGTCCAGGGTGTACCCTAAGTCTCCCAGGCCCCCCTGCAACCCTGAATACAGGATAAAACTGTATAGACGATGACGACGATGATTTCCCTCTAATGATGACATTTTGTATACGATCTGGTTTAAAAATGGAACAATTACAAATAACATGGAATTTAAATCCTATGTTTTTTTTATTTTTTATTATTAGTTCTGGTTATTTTTCATAATATTACGAATACAATGTATATGTTCAACCATAATTATTTAATAATAATGTCAAACTTGATTACCGAAATTAAACTTATAATTCACGGCATTCAATGTAAAACTTATAATTCACAGCTTACCTGCAGTACCATCGTGCGCCACCAGGGGGGTTGCAGCCAACACTTTGGGGAAAACACTCTCTTACAAAGTACAAATCTTCCCCACAGGTGAAACTTATACAAGTGCAGGTATTTATTGGATTCAACGTTGTTTGACAGATGATCAGATTCATACATTTCTTCAGAAACAGGTTTTTATGTAAATTAGATCGTGAGAAAGGATATTAGTTTTGAACCCCGCCGGTCTGCTAGCCATTCCTCGCTTTCCATATGAATCACCTCATGCGCTAGAAATTCCTCCGTGACCACGGATATACTATATGTTTCTCACGTTCACATCAATTGTATATAATTCCCACATTTAGGCGGTGCGTATCCTCTTCTGACGGAACATCAAATAAAACGTTTCATGTTGCTCGCCCCATCCTGCGTGATGCTCCTCCGCCTGTTTTTCCTCTGAGGAAACGATGAGCAAGATCATTTGAATTTGAAACAGCAGAGTCTGTCTCCTTCCTCCTACTGTCCTTGGCTTGAACCTAGCATTCAAGTCATCTTAGGTTCCACTTAATCACAACATGTCTTATCTTATTTCCTTTCCTAAAATCAAAAGTGAAGTGCTCCGCGTCGTCGTGAAACCTATTCTTGTGCAATTGAAGAAGCGAGGGCGTCTTTTTTTTTTTTTTTACCTCTATCTCTCTCTTTCTTTCTCTCTATCTTCCTCTCTCTCTCTCTCTCTCTCTCTCTCTCTCTCTAATTTCACATGCCATTATCATTATCGCATGGCAGGGTCGAGGCAGCCATGAGCAGACAATTGGACGTGTCTCAAAAAGTTATATCTTCCCGTTAAGGTTAATTAGAAAAGTTTCGGCCACATGCAAGAGAATGTCAGAACGTCACTTGGGACATTTCATGGAAGGTAAAGAAGAAGAAAAAAAGCGAGTCACCATGGTTATCATTTTCATATGTTTGAGTTGAAAGAAATGGACAGTGGGTAGAACCACAGCTTTATCATCATTTTTTATGTAGTGTTTTTATTTATTGATTGATTGATTTAGTTATTTTCAAATAGGAAAATATCCAGGGTGTTCTTGTATAACAACATAACAAAGTGGTATTTGTTCCTTAATTAAAGGTCCCATATTTTATTACAGTCTTTCTTTAACATGGGCAACACAAGTCACAGAGTTAACGCTCCAGCTGAAATACCCATCAAATACTGATGAGCCACGCCCACCCAGCCAACAGCATAGCTGAGTAACAAACTGGGGTGGGGGGGGGCATGTTTCTATAGGAGGTCACAGTGGAGGGAATCTTATTGGCTTGGGTACAAAAAAAAGTTTATTGTTTGCTTTTTTATGTAAAAACCTGCAAAAATAAATAAATAACAACAACAATAATAATAATAATAATAATTATTATTATTATTATTATTATTATAAAAATAATAATCCTCATCATCATCATCATCATCATCATAATTTGAGAATGGGCAAAAACTGGAGAGTCCTTCATACTTTTTTTTTTTTCATGTAATCAAGTAAATTTTATTTTAAATTAATATGGAATATCAAAAAAGATGTTCCTTTAGATATGATCATGATGTATAATGAGTAGACTGATATAAACCAAAGCTAATACAACACAGGACTGCAGTTATAAAAAGTTAATTAATGGATTTTGACCAATCAGAATCAAGAATCATCTGTGTTAAAAAGAGTCAGTGGACCAAGTTTATTTATTTATTTATTTATTTTTATTTATTGGTTTTAAAGACTTTGTTTTGTAAAAGCGTTTTACTAGGAACACTGTGCTGTAAAAACACAATGTTCAAGCTTATTCTTCATAGTCTTTTTATATATTTTTTGGTCTGCACTTTATTCTACATCATATACAGTACATGGCTGTCAATTAGGGAACAAATCATTTCCCTTGCAACTGTACTTACTCTGCATGTAATAAAGCCGGGAGGAAATTTTAACACCTTTTCCTCCTCTCTTCCACTTAATCAGAACGCGCCCTTTCTCCTTTCCCTTCTCTAAATTGAAAATGAAGTGTTCCCTGTTCTTGTGAAGCCTATTTTGAGCAAGAGTGAAAATGAGAGAGAAAGGGAAGAAAATCTCTCCCTCTCTCTCTCTCTCTCTCTCTCTATCCCAATTTTACTTATGCATTATCGGAAGCTTGGATGGAGGTGGCCGTAAGCGGACAATTGAATGTGTCCCAAAAGCAATTTCTTTCTCCTCAGATTAATTAGAGGAAGCGTTGTTCATGGGCAAAATGTGTCGGAACGTTGTTGGGAGACAATTCAGAGAAGGAAAGTGATAAGTCACAAATCAAGTTTAAAGGCAAACAGTGAAAGTAAGAAAGTTAGGAAGAAAGAAATGTGTGGGTAACCATGTAGCCTTGGTCCTACACATAGAGTCCTTATGAAGACACCAGTGTGGACTGGAATAAAGTGTAATGTTAGCACAAACACAAGAGGACCGACTCACTGACAGACTGACAGAGGAACTAAGGGTTCTTATCTTAAAAAATGTTGTGCCTTCGTAGAAAGAATCCTTCCTCAGAAGGACACACTACTGTAAGGTCCAGTAGAAAGTCAGTGGGAGGTCAGGGTTTAGATTGAGGGAGAAGGCAATATTAGGGAAGAATAGAAGAAAGAAAGAGGAAAGGATAGGAAAGAAAGGATGGAAGAATGAAATAGAAATTAAAGGAAAGAAATCTGAAAACCCAAACAAATACAATGAAATAAAAGAAATGAAAGGAAAGGGGAAACAAAAGAAGGGAGGAAAAAGGTCAATGAAGGAAGGAAAAAAAGAAGTGATAAGAGAGAAAGAAAGAAAGAAATGATCGATGAAATAAAAAAGAGGGGAAAAAACAAGAGAAATGAAAGGAAGGGAGGAAGAAATAAAAAAATAAAGAATTGGAATGAAAGAAAGAAGAAAGGACAGGAAAAGAAAAAAAGGACGACATGACAAGAAAGGATGAATAAAATAACGAGAGAAGAAAGGAAAATGGTAAGGCAATGAAAAATGAAGAAGGGAAACAAGGAAAAGTATAGGAAATGAAGAAAAAAAACTAGAAATGAAAGAATGAATGAACTAGAAATAAAGAATAGAAACAAAAGAGACAGAAAGAGCGAGCATAGGAAAGGAAGAATGAAAGCAAACAAAAGAATAAGTCATAAGCAGATACTGTAATATATGTATCATATTTGGTCAATCACAAAAATGTGAAGAAATGTGGAGACGAACACACGAACACACACACACAACATGCAAGCAAGGTGGATATTTAAGGCCAAAAAAAAAAATGCTCTCTGATATTAAAACACTGTGGGTTTTTTTCCGTTTGTTTGTTTTTTCCGTAGAACTTCCGCGATTACGGCTGAAGTAGCAGGAAATCAAAGAAAGAACGATTTTTGTCTTTCCTCAGATAATTAGCAGCACTTAGCTTTTTAAAAAGGTTCTCCTCTGTTGTATCCTCCATAGGACGCTACTTTGTTTATCAGCGCTGCAACAGAAGGTAATACTCAAAAAGACAGAGATAAAAGAAAAGGAAAGAAAAGACCTCGATTAATATTGAAAATACGGTTAGTTTGCCTTTGTCTGTACGGTAAAGGACTCTGTGAAGGACTTCCCAGGCGATACACGGTTCTATACATTCCTCAGACACTTAGATCAGGACAGAGACTAAGTGCCTTTGTAGTCCTGTCTCCGGCAGGGCGTTTTGAGACTGAACGATTTTCCTTTTTATTCCCTGTGATGTGTTGGTGAAGGTTAGCGCCTGTGTGAGCGTCTTCTAAGGCTTTTATTGGATTGACGGTTAGCGTGACAGAACTTCTGTCTCTTGGAGACAGTACTACACTCTAAGTGAATCTATAAAAAGGTTCCTACTTGAAATCGTTGACGATAGGGAAGCACACTCTTGTAGAAATGCTACACATAACCTTGAAGATGCCAGTGATACATTTCTTTTCTCAGTTTTTTGAACGTTTTCTAGAAGCTTAGGAAAATCTTGTTATCTTCCCGATAAGATCAGCTGCCAGTGCATCAGGTTCTTCCTGCTGTGAAGAACAGAACTCCCGAGACTTAGATCAGGCACAACAGATCAATCAGTTCAACACACACACACATACAAACACTGTGAAGATCACAGATGCAGTCCTTGATAAACTGTGTCCTGCTTGAGATCAGTGTGTTGGACTTCTTGATGTGGAACCTCCTGATCTTTTTTTTTTATTATTATTTTTATTTTATTTATTTATTTCTATTTTTTTTTATTACAGTATATGTGCTGTAAAAGAAATCCAGAGAACTGTAGAGCAAAGCTGATCAGCAAGCCAGGGTAGGGGCTCTTCTTTTATGAGGTCACAATAGGTGGAAAATCTAATCATGGTTGTTTGTACTCAGAATGGAGAACAAAAATGGTGAAAAAGTGAGTTTTGCATAATTGGTGCCTTTTAAGTATAACTGCCAAATTGTGGCATTGTGAAAACTGGCATGACCAGTGCAGTGTGAAAGGGCCACATGTCATCCATCCATCCATCCTTTCATCCATAGCTTCAATTTCTGCAAACTTTTGCAGAAGGGTATGACCAGCATTCTCTGGATGATGTGCCAACCCCTCAATCACTTATCATCTGTAGGATTTTATCTTGCATACAGTATGACCTCGGGTCTGGAGCCTATTCCAGGAGATTTACCACAGGGTACACGCTGGACTGGGTGCTGATCCATCAGATGATGCCGACACTCATGAGCTACGAGCGATTTGGGAACATCAATTAGCCTCCTCTTCATGTGAACTGTGTGAGGAAACCAGAGGAAACACACCAAGGATGTGGAGAACATTCAAGCTCCATGCACACAGACTTGAGATGGGATTCGAACCCAGACCCTGGAGGTGTCAGTTTTAATCACTAAGCCACCATGCCACCTACATACTCAAATATTACCAGCAATTAAAAAAAATCCATCTTTGGACTGTTCAAGAAAGCCCACCAATAACAGGGAGAACATGCAAACTCCACGCACACAGAATGTAGGCAAATTTAAAATGCCCAATCTTGGACAATTTTAGTGCTAACCACTAAAGCCTGATTCTCTAGTTTGAGTTGAGGTTTCTGTGCCACTGTGCTGAGTCTCTTCGCCACTCTCTGGCGAATGGTTTCCAGTGTACTACAAGCAATGGCAGATGAAACTGAGCTCATCTTGTTGGAGTTGGAGCTATAGAAATTTAATAACTGTTACCTTTACTGATATTAATCACTGCGATGCAGAAACAGGAGAAGGTGGGAATGGTGTAGAGGGTAGTAGCACTGTGGTCTCCCATCCCAAGGGTTGATGGTTTCAATCCCAACTCGGTTCTTTGTTTGGAATTTGCATGCATACTTTGATTTCCTCAGATTAAGTGACTTTTCATAAGTGCCCATTGGGTGTGCAATGGACTGGTACCCTGTCCAGGGTTAAAACCGTCCTCACGCAAATCTCAAGTCATAGGTTTCCAGGCCACCACAACCCTGTGCAACCAGATAAGTAGTATAAAAGATGAATCAAAGTAGAAACAAGAGAAGACATCAGAGAAGATCGTCAGTTCAACGTTGGAACGGAAGCATAAAAGAAGCTAGAAATGCAGTTCTACAAGGTGCACCAATCACGGTCGTGAAAATTAAACTTGATTGCCCTCTGGGGCCCCCTATTGGCATGGGGTCCCAAGGAGATGCCTGCCTTGCATTGCCTTTTGTTGTTACTTTTTGACTTTGTAGACTATAAAGCGCTGACTCTGGAAATGCAAAATGTAATTTGAGTGGGTTGGAACATTCTTTGCTGACACCTCGGCTACTTTTTCTATTTAAAAAATACATATATTGACTAGTAAAAATTGTTTTTTCAGATTCTACTGAAGCACAAAAAAAGTTCTCCTGGGTAAAAATTCAGTGTGCATGTGATGGGTGTGAAAGGCTGGTGTGTAGTGTCCCCATGTCAGTATATATATATGTGTGTGTGTGTGTGTGTGTGTGTGTGTGTGTGTGTGTGTGTGTGTGTGTAGTCTTCCTGACACGTCTCCGCTGCTCATCACATCTGCAATGCAGCAGCACCATAGAAGCCTGTAGAAGCCATTGTCACTCCACACCCAATACGCGCTGCAGCCATTTACCATTCGAAACCTGAACTCCTCCTTCATTTAAATATTTAAATATTACCCCATTTTTTGGTGTATGTACCGCTTTCAGAGCATCACACATTTGCACACACGTACAGTACACAGGTTCTGTGTACAAGGTGACGCTTGGATTGTAATTCTTTGGATTGGAACACCAGAGGAACAGGTTTCCCAGGGCATTAGATTGGGATAGAGGGACTTAACTCCAGGACAATAATTCCTCTTGGTTTATGTCACAAAAAAGTCAATCTAAGCTGGGTTTTATGTAGCACATCTTAACATGGTTATTAATATACTAGTTGTGTGGCAGAATTCTGTCTCTCCCAAGAAGGTTTTTAAGCTCTACTGTAGTTTATTGCATCCTGCATCCAGAGGGAAAAAGATAAATACAAAAATTGATGGAACAGGTTCGATTCCAGCCTCGGGTCCAGCCTCTGTGTGCATGGAGTTTGCATGTTCTCCCCGGTGCTTGGTGGGTTTCCTCCGGGTACTCGGGTTTCCTTCCACGGTCCAAAGACATGCAGATTAGGTTAATTGCCGTTCCTGAATTGCCTGTAGTGTGTGAATGAGCATGTGTGTATGTGCGTGTGCCCTGCAATGGATTGGCACCCTGTTCAAGTCTCCTGGGGTAGGCTCCAGGCCCCCATATGACACTGTATACAGGATCATGCAATATAGATGATGAGTGAGTTAGTAAAAGAAAAACTGTATATTTTTTTATCCAGGCTTTGGAGTCGCATTAGAGTGGGCCCGTACCCCCAGGGTCTGACTGAGGAGAAACCTAAACCTTTGGCATAACAGCCTAGAAGCTTAACATTGATGTTCAAAAGGAGGGCATTCAATATAATGAGCAAAATTAGAAAAACACGGCAAGGGTGAGATGGTTGTGGGGACAAAACTAATAAGACTACTAAAGATCTACCCAACAATGGCGCAAGCATGGAGTGGAAAGGAGAATTTCTGGCATGTGAACCATATTAACTACACTACACTAGTACCCCTGCAGCATACTAACCTACAGTATGTCAAAACACATCAGAATCGGGTAACATCTTGGCAGTTGTTGGTTCCTTGACGTCACATGACTTAAGCTTGCAGTATATGAACTGCCCTCGGATTAGCCATGAAATGTTGGAATGAATCAATTACGAATCCACTATAAAGCATGCTAGGTTCATGCTGAATCAAGACCAAACTGTCTACTACATCTTAAGAATCGCTAGGAATCGCCAAGACTTGCTACTATTTCTTTCAAACCCCATATAATTTGTCAAGACTTGCTGTGTTCATTTTGGCTCGTTGATGATATAAAAGGCAACCCGTTTTAAGAGTTTTTCATTCTTATTCTGTCTACTCACCAGTTAATAATGACCTGGATAGAGTTTTTTTTATTATTATTATTCCTTTCTATGAACATTCTTCTTATTAATATTTAAATCCAAATGGTTATTTGAAATGTAGAATTTCACCTTTTGGGCCAGTGTTTAAAATCAATATGATTTTTCATGGGTATGGAATCTGATGATTTGGCCAAATCCTCATATCAGATTGGGCCAAAATATAAAGTCGTACTCATTAAAAGCTGCTCTTTCACACTTAAATAGATTGTATCTCGAAAATAACTAAATCGTTGTATTCTTGGTAAAGGAAGTACTACTGACTGCCTCATGTTCCATTTGAGGGAGAAAAAAAAAATCCATAAATGTATAGACCGTTTTTGCACCACTGCAAGAGAAGAGATATACCATCCCCTAAGAGGTTTGGTTAAGAACGTACCAACTGAACACTGTGAGCCTAGAGAGTAGCAACTCCAGCCTGCATGCCTCCTTATCGACTACCTTTATTTCTCTGCACGATGGCTGTTGACTGATAGAAAGTAATATGAAGGAGTGTTCTCTGCTCAGGGCCTACACAGTAAAAAAACACACAGGACTCCATCCATGTTGGCTCTCCTGAGGCCAAGCACTCGGCAGTCGACCCAATATTAGTAGAGACTGAGATCTTGATATCTTGATGGTATGGATATGGTGGTGGTGTGTGCAGGCGTGGAGAGATAGGAGGACCTGTCGTCTTTATTAAATCGCTCATTTTTATTATTTCACTGGGGACAAAAGCACTATATGCCTAACCCAACACCACACACACACACACATGCCCTTCCCTTCCCTGCACTAACGCTTCTGTCAGCCTCCTGCTTCCATCATCCGAGTGAGAGTGGCTCCCTGAGGAGAGAGCATGGTAATTCCACAAGATTGGGTTGGCTTTAAAGGCTTTACCTTCTGCCCTTTTGGTTGTTGTGTTGAGTGTGTATGCCTTTTCTTTCTTGTTTGTTTCACAACCAAGAGAGACAGAACCTGCAATCTATGGAATTGGTTTTGCAGTTCACAGACTCAAAATCCCAGAAGTTACACTAATAATTAGAACGCTTGCTTAGGTCTGGAATGAGGAAATGTTGTCTTGCAATTGCAAATTTTAGTCTTAGTGACTGTTGTGTATTTCCACTCTGGCTTTCTGATGTAACCGTAACCTCTAACTTGGATCTAAAGCTAAAGGGTGGGTTATGCTTCTGCGTCAAGTTTTACAAGATAGGTCTCACGTAGTGGTGTGCACTGTGCCATACACTACAGGAGCTATTATTGGTCTGCTTGGTAGCAATGCTTTTCTGATGTCTATGCTATCATGTCTAAAATTGGTTGAATGTCATATTGACCATCTCCTTTCGTTTCTACAGTGCAGTAATTTCAGTAGAAGTGACTGTTGTTCACCATCTCCTACTGTAGCTCCAACTCCAATAAGATCTAAGATCAGCATGATGTCATTTGCTTGCTAATTTGTATCTTTACCAAATTGTTATATAATATATATTACCAGTCAAACAGTTGGAAATGCCTTCCATGATTTTTCCTGATTTTTCTTCATTTCTACATTGTCAAACAATACCAATGGCACCCAAAATATGCATGAATCTCCTTTGAACAGTTGATATTGAGATGTGTCTGCTACTGTACTTACGCTCTGTAAAGCCTTCATGATGACTCAAATCTGAAGTGCTGTGTGTTAATTTCTGAGGCGGCAGAGGTAAGTTCTGGTCTTCATGAGATGGATTTTAAATGCGCTTGACAATATAGTTATTGCAAGGACTATTGATTCCCCCGGAAATAAAAATCTAGGAAACAGTCATGGGTGGTATAACAATGTTTTATTATTATTTATGGACAGTTTATATGGAAAAAAAGTGTAAGGGTAATTACTGGTGATCATTGAATGGTCATTGGGAACAATGGCTATGATTGGTCATTGGAAGAGTGGTGGTCAATGATTGGGAATACTGTTAATTAGTGATTTGCCATTGGGTCCAATGGATATTGGTCTTTGGGAACAGTGACGATAGGTGATTGGTCATTGGAAACTGTGATCAGTCATTTGGAACAATATTGAACTGTGCCATGGGAACCATTGGTGATTGAGAACAACGATTCATGATTAGCCATTGGGAGAAATGGTGCATGGCTATTGGGAACAATGGTCCTAGGAGATTGGTCATTGAGAAAATGCTGGTTGGTCATTGGGAACATTGGTTGCTGTGATTGGCCAGGAGCATCAATGGTGATTGGTAAGTGATACATTGGTGATCCGTGATTAGTCATTGGGCAAAAGGGTAATCAGTGACTGGTTGCAGGTCTCCAATAAGGTTGCAGGTCATCCACTGACTCACACAAGTTCAGCTCAGGAAGGCGTTATAATTGAGTGAACATGTTCTCTCAAGTTGTAGACCCAGCAGCTGTTATTTGACCTGATGACTCATATCCAGTGCAGGGCAGTCAGTAATGTGCGATGAGTAAGTCTCTGCAGTTGTCACATTTGATATATAAACTAAGTAAAGAGACCTTAAAAGTGTTGAAATCTTCTGACACAATCAGTAATTTGGCAATACTGACCAGGACTTCTAGTCTTGCCCAGTTACTGGTTATAACTGGCTGTTTTTGCTGTCAATAAAGCAATGAGGTCTCCGATACTGGGATTCCATATCTATCTTGTCATAGACAAGCCTAAGGGCCAGTAATCTGATTCAAAGTTTATTGACAGTGAGTGGTCAGTGAAGCTTAAAGATGAAATCAGTACTTCCTTTTCAGGCAGTAAATTGCCAATGACCTTTAAAAGTAGAGAGTGAAAGTGAGAGGTTATTGGTAAAGCAAATGCTTTTAGGCATTTTTTGGTACATGCAATGATACTACTAATGACCTACTTTTTCCCAGACATAATTAAATACAACTTCTAGACTAGATATTACTGTTTTGAGCTTGTTTTGTCTGAGCGTTTTGGTCAAAATCCCATTGTGCCTCAGTTACTGTATGACCTTCACTGAGGGGGATTTTTGCCTCTTGCTAGAAATAAAAGAACCTTTTTAGATATGCACCTTACAGGAGGAATGAATTTATTTATTTATTTATTTATTTATTTATTTATTTATTTTCTTTTTTGTAATATTCTAAAGTTATCATGAAAGCCCGGTGATTAGATAGCCAAAAGAAAATGACATGCCACTGAAATCTGGCTATTTGTCTAAAGTTAATTACAAGAAGAGGAATTTACATAGTTTCTGAAATCACAGAGTTGTTGACATGGATTAATGGTTATGTTGTGCTAGACCGAACACGATATTTCATTATAAAGTTATTAATACACAGGGGAAACAATATGCAGGCGGATATTTGTTGCATCAAGCTGACATTTATTGGACTGAGACAAAACAAAGTTAACTAGGTCATGCCAACCTTTGGTGGGAAAGTTATTAATTTTCACATGAACTTTGGAGAACCACAACAGCTGTGCACAAATGCAGTGGCAAAATGTCTAAGCAACAGAGATTTTCATTTGGGAGGGGCTCCATCCCCAGGGAGTGGGATAATATCACTCTGTGTTATCTGTCTTGATCATAGAGTTTTTAAACTTACCTGGAGAAAGAAAGTCTGGGTTGCATGGTTTTATTTTATCGTTAATAAAGAAAGAGGATAGGTGTGGCCCCCTGAATGATTTGTGTACAGCTTCAAACTCTGACATTAACAGGAGGCATGTCACATCATTTATATGTGAACTCCAACTCGAAGGCACGGATCACTGAAAAAAAAAAAAGAAGAAGAAAAAAAGAACACCAGCACATACGGTATATGTCCTCCCACTCTCCAACAGCCTGCGCATGAATTTTTAAGTTTCATCCTAAGTTCTTTAAGAACTGCTCTTGAAGTACTTAAACAGAATTATTAGACGTTCCAGAGAATATCCGAGTGCCATAAATCCTGCCCACGAGCATGTCCTCGTCCTTCCATGTTCTCCATTCTCTCCCGGTGTCATCTTTACTGCCGCTCCGGTGCTGATTGATACCCGGCTGACCCTGTCTGCCGGCTTTGCCGTTTGGAACCTGGAGGAAGGTTGTCTCTGAAGGACAGCACTGGAAAAAGAGCTCTAAGGGAATCCCATCCTTTCTTCTCTCCACCACCTCCCTTCCTCCGCCTAGGGCAATCAAGAAAGATGGAAGGACTGTCGCAAAGCCGAGAGCCATGACACAGCTCAGGGTAGGGATGTCTTAACTGCCTTTTCGGGGGACGAAGATCGATTACGCCGTGTAATATGAGTGTTGCGTTGCGCCATAAACGAGAGCTTAGAGAGAATTGATTGGCCTTTGTGAGAAATATGATCTTTATGCTTGGTGCTCAGTATGTAGCATCTTCGACAGTGCGAACAGTGTGAACGATTGGGTATGCGCAGGTGTTAAACATTTCAGTTTGCCTTACGTCGCGTCTCAGTTTGTGATGCATACAGTACTGATGATTCCTTAATTCCTCAGCCAGCTGTGGTTACTCATTATCCCACTTTTTGCTTACATATTTATGGAGCTATTCATGCAAATGGTGGAAAATGGTACTTTAGTGTAGACAGAATAGAAAAAAAAACTTGAATCTGATCGGTTTGAATCATTTTATTTATTTTAACCTTATTGCTCTGACAGTACTTCAGCTGCAAATCTTTGCAAGGACATTTTCTGTAAAGGGTTGGCTCATGCAAAATCAACCAATTTCCTGAAAAGTTCCCAGGTGACCATGTCAGGTTCTGAAGACAGCTTGCCAAATAACCCTTGTGGGGCGTAATGGGAAACCCCAAAATTTAGACCCAGTCCCTTTAAAAAATTGACTATGAGCCTACGCAGGAGTCAAACTCCTACCCAAGGTCAAAATTTGCAAAAGGGTCTGGTGCCAAATCAAAATCTGATATTCGCAAGCTCATAACATGCTCCAGATGTATTATAGCCTGACTTTGATGGAAAATTCTGGAAGAATCTGGAAAAAAAAAAAAAGCTAGGGTAGCAATTTTTTAAGCTTTCTGTTCTGTTTAGAAATGAAGATTGAAACTGAATTTAAAAGGGACGTACCTCATAGGAAACACAACAACTTGGCCATGAAAACGTTTTGGTTGTTCATTTTGGCGTTCCAAATCTGAGGCCATGGTTGATTTGGTATAGAATGACCCTAAAGAGACATACCTTTAACATTTATGGATGGAGTCTTCAGTTGTGCATTGCAGTTTCTCAGGAACAAGCTTTTGTTATTGCATTATTATTTTCGAAAGAAAGGAAGGCTTTTGAGAGAGCAGTTATTCATTATATTAACAGCACAATACGTAAGTATATGCAGTATTTATTTATTTATTTGTTTATTTATTTATTTAATGTGCTACCATACTGATGTCCCGACACACTCGCGGAGTTTAAAGTGTAGCGCCTCGATAATTTTGAGCGCGCTCTGAATTTCATTAGTCACGTTTTTATGGTCAGTACGCTGACAGGCCTAGCGCTGTGTGTCGATAGGAAGGTAAAAAATAGCAACGTTCTGATATTATGCAGGCGCTTTTGCGAACTCAGGAGCGTGTCCTATTCATCATGATGGAGTCTTATTCCCAAACAGTGGACCGCTTCCTGTAGTAATCTCATTAGGCCAGAGAGAGCGATTGTCCCTCTCGTCCATCCATCTTCCTGCAGTCATGGATCAACGGCACAGCAAACACCCGGCTGTGCTAATGTTATACACACTGTATTACAGCATCGCTTCTGTCCAGGCTAATAGCAGCTACAGAACATTGCTGACTGATGAAGAAGAATTTAAATTGTTACCGTGAAGGGATAAAAATAGAATGGAAGTTGAGCCTGCCGCCATTTTTACCCTTCGAATTCCATGTTTGCATTGGCGTTTCACAGCTGAAGATTCAACAGTTTGATCTGGATCGGATGTCTATGTTGGGTTCCTGCGTTCTTTATATGCTGTACATGGGTGGGTGGGTGGCCGGTACCCTGTGATGGACTGGTGTCCCATCCAGTGTGTATTCCCACCACACTCCAGTATTCCCATGATGGACTCCGGCTTCACACAGTCCTTGACTAAAGCATTTCTGTTGCACTGAAGAAATAGATTTTTTTTTCATCCATTAGTAATTTACTCTTCATTTATACTTAATCAGTTAATAGAATTCTCTACGCAATATGTTGACATAAACAAATAAGATAATATTTCTTAAAAAAAAAAATTACCAAGACATTTTATCCACCCCTGTGATGCAATATTGTGAAAGGATATTTGACTGAATGCATGCAGTTGAACGCAGTATAATGGAATTTAAATGGATGCACCAGTTGAGGGAAATGTTTGTGCTCTATGGGTTTCTTGTTTTTTTTTTTTTTGTTTGTTTGTTTGTTTTTGGTGTAATGAAATGAATGTACTGTAATCACTGGTCACTTCATTCAGTACATCTTGCCAGTACTAGGTTAGACCCCCTGTTGCCTTTAGAACTGCCTTAATTCTTCATGGCATACATTCAACAAGGTGCTGAAGACATTCTTTCAAGGTTTTAGTCCATTTTGACACAATTGCATCCCACGTCTGCCTGCACATCTGTGATACAAATCCCAATACCATGATACTAACCCTAACCCTAACCCTATTGGATTGAGATCTGCTGAATGTAAAGGCAACTCATTGTCCCAGTACAGGGAACCCATTGGCATGTTCAAGCAACCAGTTTGAGATGGTTTTAGCTTTGGGACATGCCACGCGTGGTCATTTACGGAACGACAGGGTCGGCAACAGTATTCAAGTAGACTGTGGCATTCAAACCATGCTCAGTTAGTAGCAAGATGGGGTGTGCCAAGAAAATAATCTCCCCCACAGCATTACACCACCACCACCAGACGAAACCAATGAAACAAGACAGGATGGTCCATGCTCTCATGTTGCTCACACTGAATTCTAATCAATCTGTGTGTTGCGTTAGAAGTGGAGATCATTTCTGACAATCCTATGAGCATTGTAGCCTCAGTTTTTTTGTTGTTGTTGTTCTTACTGTAGCTGACAGAAATGGCATCTGATGTGGTTTGCTGCTGCTGTAGCCCATCTGCTTCCAGGTTTGACATGTTGTGTGTTCTGAGATGCTCTTCAGCAAACCTCGGTTGTAATGTTATTTAAGTTACTGTTGCCTTTCTATCAGCGCAAACCAGTCTGTCTATTCTGCCCTGACCGCTGGCATCAACAAGGCATTGTTGCCCAGAGAACTGCTGCTCACTGGATATTTTCTTTTTCACACCATTTCCTGTCAACTCTGTCATAAGTAGATATGATTGTGTGTGAAAATCCCAGTAAATCAGCAGTTTCATAAATACTCATACAGTACCAGGCTGCCTGGCACCAACAACCATGCCATGATCAAAGTCATTTAAGTCACCTTTCTTCCTCATTCTGATGTTTGAACTTGAGCAGAATGACTTGACCATGTCTACACATACCTAAGTGGATTATGGCCATGTGATTATTTGAGCAGGTGTACCTAATGGAATGACCGGTATATACTGTATAAAGACATGACCCTCCCATTAATATAAAGAATGTTCCATGTTATGTATTATAGTAGGAATAATTATTTTATAACAGTCTTTGCAAAGAAAGATAGAACTTTGATTAAAGGCCCCATGTATTTTAATTGTCCCAGATGAGGTGGCGTGTTCATATATACATATAGCGAATAAACTAGGCTTTTATGAAAATTTGCAGTTGTTTATCTGAGATATGCACATGGGTTAATGTGAAGAACACTTCATTTTCTGTTTAAAATGCCTTTTCCTCCCATGCAAATATATTTTTAGATTGAATCAAATCACAGGGACACAAATGACACCCAGTCACTTTTGTTGTCTCCTTTGTCTTTTGCCGTCAGCATCCTTACGCATTTCAGATTCGCTTGATTACCCACTGCATTTTAGTAACCACCTCTTGTTTTTGTCTTGCAGCGGCCCCGACCCTCCCGCCCTTGAAATCGGAGCACTTCAAACCATGTCAGGAGAAGGACTTGGCTTATTGCCTCAACGATGGCGAGTGTTTTGTCATCGAGACCCTAAGTGGCCCTCACAAGCACTGCAGGTAGGAAATCAGAGAAATAAAGTGAAGTTCTGGCTCGGTGGCTTTAAACTGATGGGAATACTGTATCGCATTTGCCAAATGAATGATCCTTTCTGGAGCACTCAGGCAGTCGGTTGCCTTCTTCCACTTCCTCCTTTTTTTCCCCCCCCACCATATTATTTTCTACATCTCTCAGGGACTTGCTTCTTGCTTCTTGCTTCGGCAGCTTAGTCATGCTAACAATGACGCTTACGTCGTACCCTGAGAACTGTCTGAGGTCCCTTCCCTGCTAATTAAACGTGGCACTTCGCAGAAGTTCATTAGTGACACGTCACCCTGGTGCGTCCCTTAACTCCACCTCAGAGGTAGATACATTCGCAGCGTATTCAGTTAACCTGTTCGATGAAACATTGGCACCGTGCTGGTCAAAGTCTTCCGGTTTCGCTTGAGCGCACGTCTTGTTCGTTACCCCGGGAACATAGCGATGAACGAGTAAACGGTCACACTCAGTGACTCTTCCAAGAGCAAAGGGGAACAAGTGTACTTCTTTGAGAAGTAGTAATTGGCAGAGCTGTTCCAGATGTTCTGTTTATTTCTCGTTCGTTTCTCGAAAGCGATTCATCCTGTTCCAACTTCTGCTGCTAATTAAGTCCCTGAACAAAGCTCCAGCTAGAAGAACGGTGAAAGTTTAAAGGAAAGGTTCCTACACAGCTCAGGCCATAATCCCGTATGTCCTTTGCATACATTTTTTTCTTTTGGTTTTACGACAGTGTTTACGTCACTGGTGGCTGGTGGTACATGTAGTGTTTTGAATGTCACCTGATTTACTCATCTGGTAGATTAGCAGGTGAATAAGAAGCCTAAAAATGAGCAAAAGAAAAAAAAAAAGAGCTTTCAAAGGATAGAAAGCGACCTGTTGTGCACAGTGAAGTTAGTTGGCCGGCCTTTGAAATGAAATCAGCAGGGTAATCAGAGTCTTATGGTGGTGGTGTAAAAAAAAAACTGAATCAATCCCTCTTTTTCTCACACTCTTTTGTGGTTGTACAGTACTGTATGTGCATGTATTAAAGGGGGCTTACAGGTGGGGGGTTCTTGTGCGTACTGTGATGCACAGGGTATACTCCTGCAGGCACCACTGCAACAGTGCGTATACATTTACATCTAGGCATCTGGCAGACGCCCTTATCCAGAGCGACTTACATTTTTATCTCATTACACATCTGAGCATTTGAGGGTTAAGGGCCTTACTCAAGGGCCCCACAGTGGCAACTTTTTGGTGGTTGTGGGGTTTGAACCCGGGACTTTCCGAGTCGTAGTCTCTTGACCTTGACCACCGAGCTACACCTGACCCCTATACCCCTGTCTAGACAACGTGTGCGCCAGTGATGCGGTGCTAAAAATCTGAGTGCTAAATGTTTGTGATTCGATTTAAACCAAAAGCTCATTGTTCATTTTAAGTGTGTAATAATTTCTAATACAAGTCGTGATACAGATCATGGATTGAGTGTCTATCCGGTCATCTCACCACGCTGCAACATTGCAAACGTGTCACCGCGTTATGTCTTTTGAAAAATCGATCCACTTCAATTTAAAGAATGCAAGATTGTTTCTTGCCTGGGGGAGAACCCGACAACCGAACCACCACATACAGTAGTCCTTGTTTTAATTTCATTAAACCCAGCTCCTGGTCACATAAAAAGAGGAGCACAGATTATGGATCTTTTGCTCATGTTTTGACTGATGTTTAGCATCGTCAAGGTTCTAGGAACAGTGACATCACTTCCTGATCTTCTGAATATTCCGTTGTAATGGATTGTCCACGAACAAGGTTTTAAAGCAAATTCGATTTCAGTGGGCTTCCGTTGTAAGCTCGGAGATGGCAGTGTGTGCCAAACCCGGCATACACTCCATGTGCAGTGCTGGGCTTCCTCATGGGAAGGTGGACTGGTTACTCGACATTTCACTAGATGTGAAATGCAGTCTGGTCTGATCTCATCCAGGATGCATTCCTGCACTGGACAAAGAACTTCCAGGAACAATCACCGGTTGGTCTAGAAAAAAAAAACATGGATAAAACAATGAATAAATTCATTACCTTAGTATATTGAGAGGCGGCACAGTGGTGTAGTGGTTAGCACTGACGTCTTGCACCTCCAGGGTCCGGTTTCGATTCCCGGCTTGATTGATGATTCCCGTCTCTATGTGCATGGAATTTGCATGTTCTCCCCGTGTTTGGTGGGTTCCCTCCGGGTACCGGATTGGCACCCTGTCCAGAGTGTACCCCGCCTTGTGCCCTAAGTTTCTTAGGCTATTCCGCGACCCTGAGCACAGGATTAAGCAGTATAGACGACGATGAGTGAGTGAGCGAGCGAGTATATTGGGAATATGACTGGGCAAAAAATATTAAAATAAAAAGCAAGTAATTCATATGTTTCCAAAATGAAAGACCAATAAAACCAATAAAATGAAAGGGATATTTTTTTTTTCATTCAAAATAAATAGTTAAATATAATTCAAACCAAGATTAATTGAAATTAAATAAATTAAATAAATGAACTCGGTGGATTTGATTCAGTTTCGCACAATCATTATTTGCAAATAAATAAATAAATAAATAAATAAGCAAACAGGCAAATAAATAAACGTAATTAGGTCGTAATTATTCTATTATGTGGAGGGTGACTTTATTATGTGAGGGACGCATTTAACTGGTGCCGCCTCTGGCCTCATGCTCAGTCTTCCATCCCCAAGGTCAGCACATAATAAAGCCGTTTATTTTCCTCCTGACCTGCTCTGGATTTTTTTTTTTTTTTAAACGCTAATTTTCTTTTTTCCATCCTCCTTAGGCATTTAAGCTGGTCTTTCCTCACTGTGACAAACTGTTAGAGCATCAAACTAGTCTGGCTGTTTATTCGCTTCGTTGCATTTATAAGCATCGAATATTCTCTATAGAGTTCCATTAAATCTTAATCTGTTAGGATTATATAGACTGAATGATGAGAACAAGACTCCTTGCAAAATGCGGCTAATAGGGTACTCTCTCTTTTACGCAGTTAAATATGCTGACAGTTTCTTAGAGCTGGTGGACGTCCGGGACAATGGCCGTCGCCAGACTCGGATCCGAGCGCTCAGCATCTTTCATTCGTCTTGCTTTTGTTTCGCTTTTGTTTCGCTTTTGTTTCGTTTTTCTTTCCTGAAAACCCTGTACCTCAGTTGTGCTCCATTAGACAATGTGGCGCTTTGCCGTTTCTAAAGTGCCCATTTTAACCTCATTAAGGTCTTCTTAATGAGCCGATAACGTTGATTCGGGTTCGTTAGAGCAGGAAAATCCACTCGATGTGTAATAAAACGGGATCAAACTGAAGGAACGCTGCGTTACCACTTCCAGTCTGAATAAGACGCTCTCGGATCAATTCTCCAACCTCCCAATAACCAAATGTGAAAGAAATGCGAAAGCTGGATTCATTGGCATGCACGCGATATATTTATCATCAGGAGATTATGAAGAATCAAATCACGGGTTAACGGGTTGTATGAAAATAATAAAACTCAAATAATGGTTCTAATTGAGATACACAGCGACAGTTCCCGAAGCTCAGAGCCAAAAAGCAGCGTGTTAGTGACTTCACTGTCAAGTCGAGTGACATTCGGTTACCAGCCTGAAGTGACTCAAACCTAATGTGGAACGGTTTCAGTGCTGTCGGATCTGAGTCACTTCATGTATCTGGTTCTATACGGGACATAGATTTGATACACTGGCTCGGATTGAAAATTGCATAACTTTTAGCCTCTGAACACGTGTAGGGCAATGACCACCTGATCACCTGATTTCATAGCAGCACTAGCAACATGTTCAAAGGTTTAAAGTGTCTCTTGTAATATGAAACAACCGAGAAACACGTTTCCCTTAAATTCTGCACGGACAATTAAATTCTTCAGTAGCTGCTAACCGGGGGCCGCTTTTAGCGCATCAGCAAAACGCTTCTACAGATGTTCTGCAAGTCAGTGGTGGCCAGCAATCTCTAGTATGCTGTAGGAACCTCACCAACACACTACATGACTGAACACGAGTAGTTAGGAGAGCTGGGTCTGTGGTTCAATTTCCAGGCACGCATGCATCCAGATTAGCGTCATGAATGTAAACCGTCATACTGTCACGACATACGAGTCCGATCTGAGCAAAAAATATGAATAGAACACTGTGGCTTGTAATGTGAACGTAGTCACATCTAGCTTGGCATAGTGTACCTTCTCACATGGCTTGTGATATAAATAAATAAATAAATAAATAAATAAATAAATAATAGTTTTCTACGTTTTTTTTTTTTTTTTTACGATTTTATACACTGCAATAATAGTTTAATGTGTTGTATCATCTCGCTTCCACGTTACAAACACAGTGCATATGCGTTGAATTATCAATTAGTTAGCGACGTACTGTAGCCGTGCATGATGCTGACAAAGTCGCCACTTGGTGCTATGCATATGTTATTAAAATGAAACCTACTGTAGTATGATGTCGACAAAGAAAAGATGATCTTTTAAGCTTTAAAGGAGCCCAAGCGAGTGTAGATAATTAAAAACCTGCTGGAAGTTCAGTAACAAACGGATCCTCGTGGTGTCCCAGTTCTTGCTCAGTTCTCCTGCCATTCCCAGCTGCCTTGACCAACATTTCACAAAGCAGGCTTGCAAAAAAAAAAAAAAAAAAAACCCCACAAGCTCTAAATCGGTTGAAGTTTCACAATATGAATCCACGAACAACAGATCAATGAAACTCCAATATGCTCCGTCGTCTCATTGTATTGAGATGAATGCAGCTCTTGAAGCTGCCATGGTATCGATATTCTCCAGTAGACTTAGGAAAGTAATACGAAGTACCTAACAAAACACAATATTTACACCACGATACTCATTCTTGTAAATCACTCGTGACTCAGTCTGTATTTCTGGACCATCCAGCTATGAGGACATCTTAAAACATCCATTATCCATGCTTACAGGACTATCTACAAAGCTTTTCTGTGCAGGTACCTGTGGGAATTGAATGCTTTTAAGTCATCCTTTTCATATTCTGGGGCAATTTGGAAAATGTGCCCATTTCATCAAAAACGCTGTAATACAGACCGCACAGGTGAACAGGGGAGTGAATACCTACGTGTAAGAGAATTAAAGGGGATTACCCTCGATGATACTGATGATGATGATGATGATGATGATGATGATGATAAGGAATGACAGGACTCTTGAATATGACGTGATAATGTTATATTTTTTCTTCCTTCAGTTTTTTTTTTTTTTTTTTTCCACTCAGATGCAGGTGCACGTTGATTTCTTTTGGTATTGGAAAATGAGAAAATAAGCTAAAATAAAAAAAATGTCGCAATAGACTTGGATAAAATGGGATATAGACTGTTATTTATTTATTTACCATTGTATCTCTTGTACAGTAAACATTTTTGGTATAAATATCCACCAATTTATTGTTAAGCCTCGTATCATCATAAAAAATGAATATGGAATGCTTAGCGCTATAAACTTACAAAATGCCCATAAAGTTTTGCACCGTTATAATCATAGCTTTAAAGGTCCCATATTTTACTAACTCATCATCATATATTATCTACTGGTATTCCAGCTGGAATAACCATCAAATAATTATTTTCCGCACCTCAAACTCCTTTCTCCAAATACGCCATTTAAATGTCTATGTTAATGAGCTTTTGCTGAGCCACGCCCCTTAAAAATAAGAGTATAGTCGAGCACCAAGCCGGGGGAGGGGTATCTTCTCATGTGACTTCACGTGGGAAAAAAAAAAAAAAAGAAAGGAAAAAGAAGAAAAAAAAAAATATATATATATATATATTTTTTTTTTTTTTAAGGATTAAAGGAGTTTCCCTTATCTTTTTTGCCCCTTTTTGTTTCTCGTGCCTTTCAAATATTTTCAGACGTATGGTCAGCACTTTTTTTTTTTCTTTTTTTTTTTTTATAAACAGTCCTTAATATTAAAAGGTAATATTAAATATTTGATGTAGTACTACTTTAGATGTCATTGCTTCTGTAAACTGTCAGTTAAATCAATGCACTTGCACCTTACTAACATCGCACTCATTAAAATGTAATGATGGTCTCTGAACTCATCTTAAAGTCTTGTATCTTGAAATCTAAAAAATTAGATCATCTCATCTTTTTGAATAGCTTTAAATGTATGCTTATACACGTGCATTTACACCTACTGAAAAGAAATGTAGCTAATAAAATGTTACTTATTTGCAGAGCCTCTAAGTCAAATTAAAGTCGGTAAACTTAAATGACAAACAATTTAGCCATTATAAAACATAATACAACAGAGCTGTTGAACTATTAAATCTGATTAAACTCTCTATAATATCAGCTGTGCCTTTAGCGCAACTGCAAATCACAGGTCTATATTTTAATGCGCGCTCTAAAATGCGTCACTTTATATATACGTAGTAACAACTTAGACAGAGACTTTTACGGCAGATGCTCCACGTTAGCCGCCACGTATTAACCGTTTCTAAAAGGCAGGAAATGTCCTGTTGGAAAAGGAAAAACGGGTGCAAATAAGATACAAACAGTCTTACTACAATAATAGCTTTTTTTTTTTTTTTTCCTCTCGTGTAAAATGTCTAGTATCACTTGCTGATTTTGACTGAAGCATTTCATAATCATAAAAAGGCTTATAAACGGGTTATGAGGTCTGAGCGGTGTAAACATTTTCACGCATCCCGCTAACAGCAGGGAATATTAATCACGCAGCATCGCTTAGGCAGAATTCACATCAGACAGGAAGTGAGCACAATGTCTGCATTTTTGTTTAATATGTATTCGCTTCAGAGACGTGCCTTTTTCCATCCAGGTACGATTTATTAGGCGTCTGCGTAGGAAGTCGAGCTTAACGTGCCCGAGGCAAATGAGTACAGGTGGAGGTTTAGACTTGTCTTGCAATTGCGAGTCAGGCTGCATACGTTTCTGCTCGTCTGGCTCTTAAAGAACTCGTTTCAGCTTTAGTCCCACATCAGTGACAGAGCTGAGGATGTCTCGGCAGAACAGCGCGGCTTTGCTACGGTCGGAAGACTCGGAACAAAAAGAAGCTGTTGGAGAACGAGTGGCGAGAGGACGCTTTTTAACCTAGGAGGGATTGGTTTATTTAAGGCAGAATTTTCGGGGGTGGGTGTGTGTGTGGGGGGGGGGGGGGGGGTGTGGAGTTAAGGTAGGTATTAAGGTGTCAGGCTTTTCTTAGCGTTTATGAAAAAAAAAAAATGAAAGGACATTTAATTTTTCAATAGTCATCCAGCATATAGTAATACAGTATATGTATATATATATATATATATATATATATATATATATATATATATATATATATACACACACACACACACACACACACACACACACACACACACTTCACAGTGGGGTGTGAAAGAAAACAGAACATTCCTAAACACGTACAGTAAAGTTAAGGATTTAATACTGAAATGCAGCACACCACTGGCATGACGTTCGCAATCAGAGTCACAGAACATTTTAGGTACAGTACATGAGATGTTGAGTTTACCTAAAACACATACAGGTCACATGGAGAAAAGCACTCGTACAGCAAGTCACGTATTAAAGCATTCATACTGAAAAAAAAAAACAAAAAAACATATCAGATAAGAAATGCCATTTCTTAAAGCATTTCTCGTTTATTAGACCACTAATTATGGATAATTATAACAGTGTCATAACAGAACTGTGAAACATGGCACCATTGCAAGTGAAAAGATTCTTGTGATGTGGATTTACAATTAATTTATATATGATTGCAGAGAAACTAAATCTAAAGCTATCACATTTTCCGAGCATAAATGGTTCTAGCTCTGTACTGCATCATTTTAGAAAGTTGTGAAATGATCTGCTGATAGAACAAGAAATTTATGCTTAAAAATAAACAAACTATGTACTAAATACCTAGCGTATGGGCAATCTTGTAAACTTGTTTAGAAGTTCTTGCCATCTTCTCTTTCTTACATCTTTATACTAGCCTGTTCTTTCTTTCTTTCTTTCTTTAAATAGCTTAAAATTAAGTCTCTGTATAAAGATAGGTAGAAAAATGTCTGACATTTTTACACAGAAAACACCCACCTGGCAACCTACACAAGCAATTTTTTTAAAATGATTTGAATGTAAAGAAAAAATCAAGAATGTGCATAAAAATGAGTCTGGATGCCAAGAATATATTCAATATTAGCATCAAACCTAAGTTGCTATTCATCCATCCATCCATCCATCCATCCATCCATCCATCCACACTGATGATGCAAAAGAGCTTTGGCAACACAATTGTGCAGTTAATCAGCTGAAATATAAACCTCGAACTCCATCTCGGAGTTTGTATGATTTCCTCGCCCTCTACTCTGCATATAAAAACCATGCTCTCGCTAGCACAGATGCTAAGCCTCTCCATGATGCAACCCTATTTCAGTCCCAGCTGTCATTTTGTAGCCAGCATGGGGTCCCAAAGCTTGGCTAGGATAACCGAAAAGCCTACATTAGTGTTACTGATCCTCAACTGGAGATCTCCATCAACAGGCGCACACAAAAAAAAGAAAAGAAAAGAAAAACAGAAAAATCATGCTATGCACTAAGATTTATTTCAGCTGGCTCATGGATGTTATTATAATACATATTGTTTCATGACGGAGAAGAATATTTCTGCCCGTATCGCAGGTGATATGGTTACAGCTTGATCTATGAAGGGAGGCTTTGAGGTTTTTTTTTATTTTTATTTTTTAATATATATATAACTGGGTTTTGTTTGATGGTGTTGTCTTTTCAGTTCATAGACAGAATTACAAAAGCTAAAACCAACAGTCTGTACAAAGGGAATGTGTTAAATGTATGTATGTGCATTGTATCGTTGCAAATGATGAATGGGGCAGGTGTATAGGAAGACAAAGCATCGGCATGATTTAGAGCTCATGCAAACCAGCCATGTTTGCCTTCTATATCTTCTTCCTTCATCTTAGCCAGGCTCATGGTGAATCCGGAGCCTACAGTATGCAGGGAATAATAAGTATGAGGAAGGAATACTGTACATATTGGATAGGGTATTAGTTTGTACCAGGGTGCCACGCAAATCCATGCCATGCAAGGATTTATGCCATATATGGTACAAAGAAAACTTGCATATTGCTTGAGGAAGCCTCAAGAACTTTCACCACTCCTGATGAATCTCATGCCCAGTTTGAGGGGGAAAAAAAAATCCCCATAGCTGGTAGCTATTATTGAGTTTTGGCCAGCCAATTTGTAACCCATCATTCAGAACGCTGATAGCTGGACATCCTCATGACATTTCATGAGCTGGTTTTCCAGCAGGTCGTTCGGGTCTCGTGTTGTGATGTGACACTAGAGCTGGCGTATCATGGAATGAAATCCAAGCAGCAGTGACATTTATTAAATCTGCTAAGAGCCACTGAGGTCTGAAGACACGGAGGCTAGAATGGGTTGATTGATGGTCTCATAAGACAATTAGCCCAGTTGTCTTTGAGTCGTAGAGTGGAGTGTCGATCTCTTGTAATTCTTGCCATTTCGGCCTTGCAGGAAACAACTGGTGGAGTTCAGTGTTGGACTTTTGTACTCTTGCGATTTTGACCTTGAGGGAAAGATCTATGGATGTGTGTGACATGGACAACGGAGGATCTTTGGAGCAAAAGTGAATCATGTTTAACCTTTCGTGATTTCATTTCTTTTTCAAATGACTCGCGCTGTTTTCTACATACTGTAATTGCATGTACACTACAGATGTGCTGTAAAGGTTCAAGGTTTACAGGACATCTGGTTCGGATTAGAATTGCACTAGAGTTGGGCAAGGAAGCCTAGGTCACGATATATGTGTTTATATATTGGGGAAATAATGAACTAAGACATCACAAGCACCTACAAAAAATATCCACATGTGATTGAAAAATAACTTCGGAGCCTCCGAGTGGCGCAGTGGGTAAAGCGCTCGCCCTATCATCCGGAGATCGCCAGTTCGAATGCACCGGGTGGTGCTGTAACCTCTCGCAGCCGGAGGTCTAGAGAGAGCTGATTGGCCGAGCTCTCTCAGAGGGGAGGGATGAGAGGTACATAGTGCTCCGACATTAATCACGGCTCTACAGCCAGTCAGGGGCGTCTGTGAGCTCGCGCAGCGGAGGGAGCGGATAGCGCTGTCCTCCGAGTGTGTGACTCCGCCCCCAACGGTGCGCGAGCGAGCAGTTCGAAAAGATGCGGTCGGCTGGCGTCACGTGGTTCGGAGGAAACACGTGATAGTCTTCGGCCCTCCCGGCTGAGTGGTAGTAGTAGCCTTAATGTGGAGCCCACTAGTGACGGGGAGGAATTGGACACGACTAAATTAGGGAGAAAATCGGGGAAAAATCCACAAAAAAAAAAAGAAAGAAAAATAGCTTCGGTTAAGACCAAGCATAACTTAAGTGATATAGATGAGGTTGTGGAGAAAATGGAGATATTTTAATCTCTGTAGTAGAAGAGACATAGCAATGTAGTGGAAGATAGCAACTGTTCTAAGATTGAGTGGGTTTCCACCTAATTGTGCAATCTACATTTTGTTGGTCTACACTGGTGCAGGTGGATTTAAATTTTTTTTTTGCATTTTATAATCTAAAGTTGAAACAAAACCTAGGAAGAATGCAAGTCATAATATCTCCAGTCACTCCACTCCGTCAGTGGTTATGAGATTCAGGTACTGATTCATAGTTGGCATTTGTTTGTTTGTTTGTTTTTGTTTTTACTCCTATCTCACTCCTACTCCTATCCAGCAGGTGTTGGTTTTGCATTGCTGTTGCTATTGACTTCATAACTCCTGCTGCCTGCTGTTGTGCAATGGTCTTACCTGTGGTTGCAAGGTTACAAACTACAAATCTACAGTGACAGAATGCTGTACTGAATATAGATCAAATATTTTGCAGGTTTTGGGGCTGGAAATCCTCACCAGCTAAATCTGGCAACACTGTCAAAGGCAGTAAAGCTCTCAAGATAGCCAATGCAGAGCACGTCACCATGGGTTGCCAGTGTAGGAAACATGAGAGAAGAACGATTGTTGGTTATCTACTTGCTCTGCTGCTTCTATGCCTTTTATTTATTTATTTATTTATTTATTTATTTATTTTTCCTTTGTCTCAAACACCTAAAACTCAACATTTTAGTCTGCCAGTGGGTCAGGAAGTAGAGGAAACGTGAGATTTTGTCCCGCTACAAATAACTGAAATTTCCGTCCCGTAATTTAGTGCGAAATTACACTCAAAATACTGTACACTCTGATATCACTGTTCAGGAGGTGAAATGGGGCCGAAGTGGTGAGTAGAGTATAAGAGAATAGATAAGAGCTTTTATGTCTTAATGCACTCCCTATGAGCAGTGCAGGCTTAATATTTGTAAAGTTGAAAATATGTCCAAATGTTTTCGCCATTTGCATTACTGATTAAATTAAACACCTCACTGATGCCAGTGCTCATGGGAGAATGGCCTGAGAGAAAAGCAACAGTAACTCAAATCACATCTCATTACACTCAAGGTATGCTGAAGAGCACCCCAGAACGCACACATCGAACCCTGGAGTAGTTGTGTTCTAACACCGGGTGCCGCTCCTGTCAACTAATGAGAGGAAAACTATGGCTACAATTCGCCTGGCCTCACCATCATTGGACAATATAAGCTTGGGACAATGTCTCTTGGCCTGATGAATTATGATTTCTGCTGCGACATTCAGACTTGAGCATAAACAATATGAAAGCATGGATCCATCCTTCCTTGCATCAACGGTTCAGGCTGGAGGTTGTGGTGGAAGATTTCAGTAGACTACCTGCGTATCGTTGCTGATCATGTTCACCCCCTGATGACCGCAGGACACTAAGCTATATCTCAAAGCTAAAATCATCTCAATGAGGTCAGTGTACTCAAATGCCCTCCACATTCTTTGGGATCTTTGGGATGTGGTGGACCAGGAGATTTGCATTATCGATGTGCAGCTGACAAATCTGCAGAAAATACATATTGTGGTCATGTTGACGATGACCAAACATCCTTAAGGAAGGATTCCCACACCTATTTAAATCTATGCAATGAAGACTTAAGGCAGTAAACGGGGTCCAACCTAGTACGAGCAAGATGTACCTAATGAAAAGGTGGATGGATGCAAATCTAATCTTTTATCAAAGATGAGAAACGTCAGGGGCTTTTCCGAAGCTTCTCAAAAACAAAGCAAACATCTCTTGAGCTGTCTGTGTGGATCCGTCTAAATAATGAGTGATGCTGATCATAGTGTGGAGATGAGATTTAGTATTTGTGCTTATTGCGCATGAAGCCACTTCCCAAATGGGGAAAAAAAAAAAAAAAAAAGAAAGTCTTTTGGGAAGCCTCCAGTGTACTAATAAAGCATACTTGGTTGCTTAGCAAGAAAGTAAACAAGCGGCATCCCACGCGAAGCTGATTCAAGCTGGAGCAATTAAAACCACGTTCTGCACTGCAGCACCAGATCATTGCATTTTAATAGAGTGAAGGCCTGAAATTTTTAAAAAATAAATAAATAAATAACAATGAACCAGCACATTATTACTGGACACGGTACTTTTGATTAACATTTGATTATCATGTTTTTACGAATGCACATGTTGGAGCATGTTGGAGATTTTTTGTTGTCATCCAAGATGAGCTATACCAGACAGCCATAAAGACAGACATGCAATGTGGTCTAAGATATCCGCATGGCATCATCCGCCATAATGAATCGATCGAACCACATCCTGCCATGTTGAAAGTCCCTGGTCAGCATTATGAACTGCGAGTGGACGGCTCACAATGCAGTTACATACAAACCCGACTTAATGCATTGCAAATGTCAAAGCATGTTGTGATGCAAATCATTAGATTTGACGCAGAAGTGCACAAAATGCCATTCCCCCCCCCTCTGGAAGGAAACCTGGCACGAAGCGTGTTTTTTAACAAGGACACCCAGTGTCACCGATGTGACTCTACCATGGCACCCTGGTGGATTTTATTGCTTGTGACTAGAAGAGAGAAAAAAAAAAAATACTGATCTCCATTAGAGTTGAGTTCAGTGTTAATGGATTGAACAAATTATGGATTAGAAAAATCAAAGCTGGTTTATTTATTTATTTATTTATTTGTTTATTTTTGTTTATTTTTATGGAATATTCAATATGTCAAGTTATAAGAATAAAACTTTAGATTTTCTGCTAGGTAGATGACGTGGATACTCGTATCCGAGCTTTTGTTTAAGTTTTATGCCAGATGTAATGTTAAACTTTAAACTTTATATGAAAAGTTTAACTTTTGTCTCGTCAGTCCACAGAATATTAAGCCAAAAGCTTTTTTTTTTTTTTTGGAAAATCAAGATATTTTTTTGTCAAATGGGAGACAAGCCTTTGTGGTTTTTTATTTATTTATTTATTTTTCACCTTGGAACGCTACCTTGTCTCTTTCTTACTGTTGAATCATGAACACTGAACTTAACTGAAGCAAGTGAGGCTGCAGTTCTTTAGATGTTGCTTTAGATGAGTTCTTTCATCAGCTCCTTGATGGGTTGTCGCCTTGCTCTTGGAGTCATTTTGGTAGGCCAGCCTCTCCTGGAAAGGTTCGCCACGATTGTCCTCACTGTGGTTTGCCGTGGTTTTGTTTGTGGGTGTTAACCCTTTCCAGATTGATATGTCAATTACTTTGTTTCTCATCTGTTGATGATTTTTTTTATTTTTTATGCATGCTTCAGTTTGTCAGACAGGTTGTATTTAAAGGACTTTTTGATTCAACAGGTCTGGCAGTAATCAGGCCTAAAATAAAGCAAACTGGAGTCTTTACAAAACAGACTAGAACAGCTGATCTATACTGATGTGAAAACTAAACTAACGCGCAAACCAGCATTTCCTCGGGACGACTCCAACAGGTGCAAGACAAACAAGCAGAACTTAAAACAGGCTATTTATAATCCAATTAATAAGCCGCCTCGGGTGAGGTGAGTGCTCCGACCTCCTGACCGAGGTGCATTCTGGGCTTTGATGTTTAACTAAAGAAAAAATACAAAAGAAGCACAAAACGTCTCGGGGCGCCAGGCTAGGGGTTATCCCTGACAGGGGACAAATACTTTTTGACATAGGGCCAGGTAGATTTGGACAGCTTTATCCTTTAATAAATGGAATCATCTTTTAATAACTATTAAAATATTTTAAAATGTAAAATTTTGTTTGATGATCTGAATCATTTAGCTGAGGTGAGGGTTAGAGTTCTCTGTTAATTAAATTCTAAGTTAATAATTTTTTTTTTTTTTTTTTTTTTATGCTCTTGGTGATTTGTTAGAAACCTTGAGCACGAAGGCAGGTTTCTTCAATAGTTCTGTTTTTCAGGCAGTTTGTTAATCTTAGTCAGTCTAAACAGGATTTATGTACAAGTTATGTACAAGAACCTTGGATTACGAGCATAATTCCTTCCGGAAGGTCTCGTATTCCAAAAACACTGGAAAGCCAAATAGACTTTTCCCATAAGAAATAATGAAAACTCAAATTACTCGTTCTACAGCCCAAAACAATAAATACATAAAAATTATTAATACAAGGTATAAAGTAAAAATAAAACAAATTAACCTGCACTTAACTTAAAAAAAAAAAAGGAAAAATAAATTCAGACTGTTAAGTGTTTCTGTTTGTGCGCGCAGGCGCCGTGTATTTGTGTGTGTGTGTGGGTGTGTGTGTGTGTGTGTGTGGAATTAGCCCCTCGCCTCGTCTTAAACAGTAAAACCACTCCTCCCTCCCCACACCTCGGTTTTTAAGTTTCACAACTAACATACACAATGCAAACACTGTTTTAACGGGGCGAAAAAAGAAATCTCTCTAATGATGCTCGCGTGAGCGCTTACTAACGGAATCACTGCTGTAAAGTAAAAAATATAAATAAATAACAAATGAACCAGCACCTTACCTTTGAAAAGAATCGCAACAGAGTTGGGTTTTCTGTGTAAATAAAGCGCGCATGCAGCCGGGAAGATCTGTGTGTGTGTGTTTGTGTATGTGTCCGTGTCAAATTACGCCCGCGAGCGCACACGCACGCACAGAGTAAGTGTGTGTGTAAAAAGTGTGTGTGTGAAGAGAGAGGGAGATGTTGATCATAAGAGACGAGTAGCAGGGGACTCTTATTTTGACACAGGGGACGCAGCAGGGGAGACGATTACCCAGACGATCACCGCATGCGTGATACATGACACTCGGCGCTCGTAAACTAATGCTAGTGCTCGGTTTCCAAATCTTTGCTCGGTTTGCGGAACACTCGTAAACCACGTGACTCGCAATCCGAGGTTCCACTGTAATTTATAAAGAATAATGTCTATGAAATGATGTCTTTAAAAAAATGTTAGCAAGCTTACGTGACCATCTACATTGTGATTGGTTACAAGAATTCTGTCTCGTCTGTGATTGAGAGAAGTCAAGACTTAAATCTAACACCTAACAACTTAACATGACGTTGTATAATGAACGGGTATTAATGATTAAATCTGTGTTGGTGTTGGACTAAAACACATTTAAATTTTGTTGTTGATGAAAAACATGCTGGAAAGCCACCAAGCAACAACGCTTGGCACACGGTTCGTCAACAGTTAGCTAGATGGATGTTCTTTATAGCTAACAATGATAAATACTGTCCTATGAACGAACCATCAGCAACCGACGATTCCTCCTGAGCAAAGCAACAAAGGCTTGTCTTCATGCTTTTGTTATGAAGTTACATCTTCTGTTAAAATCCAAGCTAAATGTCCATAGGAGAAAAAAGGATGACGTAATGGTGATTCTTCCGCATTCTTTAACCAAAGAGGTTTAAAAAAAAAAAAAAAAAAAGAAAAGAAAAGTTCAATGGAAAGACAAGTCAGAGCTCAGGAAGTAAAGAGACACTTTAAGTCATAAACAAGGGATTAGACGACGCAGGATGAGAGGAAGTGCTTCACATAGGGCTGAGTGCGCCTCTCTGCTCCACGTCGCCTTTTAAATGTTGCCTTTTTTTTTTAGCATGAGCGCGATCGCTGAGCGCCGAAGACGCTTGTCAGCTCAGATAAGCGGCTCCCGACCAGCGGCGTGTCAACTACGACGCCTTCGTTTAGACGCGAGACAAGCGGAGCTCGAAAACACGAGGGGAGTCGGAACAGGAAGCAGTGATGCGTGGTTCACGTCTTGCTTAACTTTTCCTTCCTTTTCTTTTCCCATGTAATTGAAAGCCCATTCGGGGAAACTTTTAAACCTGGCGCTGGAAATTAAGCGATTTTACTTTTGGTGTGAGGGAAAAGCATGTCGGATCGGTTCGCGATGCTAACGCTGTAGCCGTTTAACGCTCCAAATATCCATACTTGGATTTTAACGCGAGGTGGGTGTGGATTGCAATGGTCTTCTGGAACGGAACAGGAAAAAAGGATTTTTCATTAACAGGAAATGAATTATATTGCTGACCTGCTGCTAAGGAGAATATATTTTTTCATATATACACAGTAGAACTAATATTTTTAGTGGCGGCCGCGGCGGAGACGTGTGGGGCGGCACGACGCGGCAGCTTCCTGGGAAGAAACGTGAGAAGCTTTGAAAAAAAAATAGAAAACGTTAAACTGTGAATGTATGAGCATGGTTCAGTGCCAGGGGAAATCAAACCCTTTATTTTTTTTTTCTCTCACATCGAGCTTCTCATTCACGTCTACGTGACTACCACAGAGCGTCTTTTCATTTCCAGTCGAACCGACGCCGCGATGCCTCGGCCGTTACATTGTGCTCTCTGTGTATTGTGCGTTTTGATGAACTGTGCGCTGAAGTGCCGCTGACAGTCGAACCTCGCCCGCTTCGGCCTTGTCCTGTTTCGAAGCCCGAGGGAAGACGTATCCTTGAATGTAGTGCCTCAAAAGAGAAACACTTAGTGCTATAAATCATGGGTATTATCACGAGGCAAGGCTGCTGGCGAGGATCTGGTGAATCCTGATGACTAGATCAGTCTCTCTCTCTCTCTCTCTTTTTTTTTTTAAAACCTCTGAAACAGTCAAAAGAAAAGAAAAATCATTAGGTTTACAATTCCATCGGTTAGGAAATGAGTTGTAAGACATGAGAGTGAGTCAGAAATGATCCGCACTCTGTTATATTAAACCTTCTGTTCTTTCTTATCGGCACTTTCCGTTCGAGGCTCCTGTCTCCCCGGGAGCCAGTAATGTTTGTGTACTTCCACTTTTTAAAAGTCATTTTAAAATCTGTAATTTTACTTTTACTCAAGTATGTTTTGTTTGAAGTGTTTAAATCATATTTGTTATTGAAAAAAATAAAAAATTGATGAAAAAACATAATAAAAATAATGCACTGCGGAAGAGAAAAAACTGCCCACCGGAAACCACTGCACTGATTGGCTGATGGGTTAAATTCACAAGGACGATGGAGACGGGCTAAACAGACGGCAGTGATGCAGAGCCAGCTGAAAGCGAAATGCCATGAAATTCTTCTGACGCAAACCCCTGGCCAGGTTTAAATGAAAGGCAACAGTTTTATTATGCAAAGGTGTTCCTTCAATTAAAACCCAACTAGTTTGAGATTTATATCCGCTTTTCGTTTTTGAACTACACTAGAATCCCCCACCGCACCCCTCACCCCAGCTACTATTTTTTATTTTTATTTTTTTTAAATGAGCTACTTTTTACTTCACTTGAGTAGATTTTTATAATGGTAACTTTACTTGTACTTCAGTAAAATTTCACTGAAGTAACAGTACAAAAAAAAAAATATATATATATATATATATATTGTCTTTATATATATAAATAAATAATAATAATAAAAATATATATATATATATATATATATATATATATATATATATATATTTATTTTTTATAATATATATATATAGACAAAAAAAAATATATATATATATATAAAGACAAAAAAAAAAAATATATATATATATATATATATATATATATATATATATATAATAAAAATAAATATATATATATATATTATATATATATATAACAAAAAAAAAAAAAATATATATATATATATATATATATATAAAGACAAAAAAAAAAAATATATATATATATATATATATATATATATATATATATCTTTTCTTAACGTTAATTAAAATACATTTTTCATCCAGAGCGCGCAGATCATTTTTGACCAGATGTGGGTAGCTTTAGTCATCCAAAATGTAAAAAGTAAAAAAAAAAAAATGTATTCAGTGACTGTTTTTCACCCTCACATTTTCATTAAAAAGAAAAAAAAAATGTCATCAGGATTTAGTTATGAAGAAATTTCCTCTTTCATACTCATTTGTTGCTACAGGAAGTGCTTACTCATCCCTCGTACAAATACTGATGACGTAATCGTGAATATACTATACATCAGTAAAACAACTATTATTTGTGGATAGTTGATTAAATATTACTGCCTAAATGTGTAATAGTGGTCTTTTGATGTGGAGTTGATGTTGGTTAGCACCTACTCCTCTGTGTGTATGAGAGATGGAGAGAGAGATGGAGAGATGCTCGTGTGAATAATCCTGCCCGATTAAGTTGTGATTAGGATCACTTTGATATTTCCAGCTCAGTCTGAATGCAATTTCCTCACCTCTCTGACGTCCAATTGATTTGTTTTGACACCACTGTTATTACTAATTACTATGATTAAACAAGCTCTTGTTAGAAGCACTTTTGAGAAAAACAGAAAGGAGCTTCGGATTAACGTGCAGGCAAGGCGACAGCCGTGTTTTCACAGCCTCGACTAAGTGAATGGGGAGGAGAGAGAGAGAGAGAGAGAGCTTTGGATCAAATACGGTGCAGGGGAACACCCCAATACCCCCACCCACCCACACACACACACACACACACACACAGAAATATGGATGGAGTGTAGCTCTGAAATGCATCCTACTTTGTAAGACTGGCTGATATTGTGGAGAGAAGCAAGAGAGAAAGAAAGGGAGAGAGACATCGAAAGAGGAAGCATAGAGTGCGGATGAGTGATGGATCATGTCTAAGCTCGCAATGTGACACACACACACACACACACACACACACACACACACACGCAGTAAAATTGCAGAGTTGCCACATCTCTCTCGAGACTAGTGTTTACTTTTCACTTTCTCTGCACCTGAATTGCTTCCTGCTGCCCGAGACAAACAGACCGACAGACCAACAGACAGACAGACAGACAGACAGACAGACCGACAGACCGACCGACAGACAGACAGACCAACAGACCGACCGACCGACCGACCGACCGACCGACCGACCGACCGACCGACCGACAGACAGACAGACAGACAGACAGACAGACCGACCGACAGACAGACCGTCAGACCGACAGACAGACAGACAGACAGACAGACAGACAGACAGACAGAGAGGAGAGAGTTTTACCAACGTGTACTTCTGATAGACCTTCACTTTTTGTCCGAATTTGACTTTTATCATTAAATTTTATGACGCCTTTTATATACTTTCACACGCATTTATTTATTTATTTATTTATTTACAGATTGCATGACTTCTGACCCAAATGAATTCCTTTTCTTTTCTCTGCCACAATAAATCAACACTTCCCTAAACCCCTATAATATTAATATTGATCTACTCGTGCTCATCATGAAATCTTTTTTATTTTATTTTATTATTATTATTTTTTATTATTGTTTGGCTCCGCCTGCAAAACCTGTCCAATTATCCTGAAAGTCGAATTTAAGAAGCGTACCGCCAACCCGAGCGAAACCTTTCCTTTGGATTTTTGATGTGTGCGATGACGAAGGAGAAGGGTGACTTTGACAGGTAGGTATGTGTGAGCAGCAAGTCATGTGGTCGGTACCTACATATACAGTACAGTGGTTCAAAGGAGGACAGTAAAGGCTACCGTGTAGGGAGAGAATGCAAGTCTGCTTGGTCCGTCCGCACAGATCGCAGTTCTGTTCAGTATGAAGCTGTGTAGTTGTAGAGCGAGCAGGGTACCCATACCGACCCGTGTACGCTACCGAAAGCACCTACAATGGGCACATTAGCATCAGAACCAGACCACGGAGCAAGGGACGAAGGTGTCCTGGTCTAATGGATCATGTTGAACAGTTAATTAAGGTGACGTCATCAATGTCTGCAACTTGACATAACTTTGGGATTGTGTATACAACGTTTGTACAACAGACATGCTGGAGAATGGAGAGAGAGAGAGAGAGAGAGAGAGAGAGAGAGAGAGATCTATGCTGAAACATTTTATTAAATCATAGATCAAAGTAAGAAAAAAAAAAAAAGAAAAAGATATTCCTTTTTTCCACTAAAGAAATAATCTGGAACAAGTTGACACATTTTTGCTTTGATCTGGTGTTACATATTTTTAAATGTACCAAAAAGACGGAAAGAAAACAAAGTGGGGAGAAAAAGGAGAACTTGTGCTGATAGTCTCACGTAGCGCGTCTTGTCTGCGAATAAAATAAAATATGTTGTATAGTGAACACACACACACGCACACATACACAGTAGAGTCGAAACATCTCTCTTGAGAGTAGTGCCTACTTCTGACTTTGAACTACTTCCTGCTTTTAAAGCGAGAGAGAGAGAGAGAGAGAGAGAGAGAGAGGTGAGAATCTGTATAGTGAGTGGAGAGAAAAGAGAAAACTCGCACTGATTCATGCTTTTAGAGAAAGTAAGAGGGGGTGAAGAGAGCGAGAGAGAGAGAGAGAGAGAGAGACATGCAGTATCTGTGCACTCAGCTGTATAGGTGCTCAGCGCTGAGCCTGATGCAGTATTTCTCTATGTGTCATGACGGCATGCGAGTGTATCAGGTACAGCACTGCTGTCGACCTTCCTAAACATCCGGGACACTGCAGAGACGCCGCTGGCTTGAGAAAGCAACAACGTCCATCTTTCAGTCCTGCTGTCGTGAGAAACTGGTGGTTGCAGCATCACTATATCCCCCAGGGTGTGTGAAAACCAGAAACTCACACTAACACGGTGGAAAGGAAGCAGTGAGCAGTTTTAGACGTTTATCTGCATTTTCTTAACAGTTTACACTACTTTGACATGACTGGCTGCTTCTCACAGGTGTTCCTATTAAAATGTCATAACCCATCTTATTATATATACGAGCAAAGATTTTTAAAGTCTGCGCTTACGCGAGCGTCATTAGAGAGATTTCTTTTTTTTCCCGTTAAAACAGTGTTTCCATTGTGTGCGTGCTTGTTGTGAAAATTAAAAGCGAGGTGGGGGGATGGAGGATGAGTTTTACTGTGTAAGACGAAGCAAGGGAAGGGGCTAATTCCACACACACAAATACACGGCGCCTGCGTGCACAAATGGAAACACTTATCTGTTGGGATTTATTTTAACTTGTTTTAAAGGTAAAGTGCAGGTTAATATGTTTTATTTTTACTTTATATATTGTATTCATTATTTTTCTGGTTTTTTTTTTTTTGGCGGGGGGGGGGGGGGGGAATTGTGGAACAAGTTATTTGAGTTTTCATTATTTCTTATAGGACGATTTGATTTGGTTTACAAGTGTTTTGGAATATGAGCCCACTTCCAGAATGAATTAATCCAAGCTCGTAATCCAAGATTCCTATATATATATATATATATATATATATATATATATATATATATATATATATATATACTGTACACGTGTACATTTATATATAAAAACTTTTCAGGCACTGATGATCCAGAATGTAAGTGTGATTTAGAGAGAAATAGTGGACCTTCTAATCAAGGCGCCTCTTTCAACTCAGCTGGTTTTTGATGTGCTAATTACATGCAAATAGATGCAAATGAGCCTTTTTTTTTTTTTTGCCCCAAAACTCCTACTGAGGTTGTGTACATGTAGATGCTAAGATACTCCTATGATTTAGCAGGACTGTGATGTGTCTGTGTGTGTATACTGTATATATGTAAAAATTATATAAATATATATGAATTATAATTATATAATATATAAATGTAAAAATGTATACACACTTCAAGAATAATGAAATTGGTATGATGTACTAATTATAACTAATTATATATCTCATTCAAATTTAAATCAAAGCCGAGAAAAAAAAAATTCCCACAATGATGCCTCTTGTACATCATCTTATTATATTTTGGAAGATGCATGTGTTGCTGGTTGAATAAAAGTTTTAGGTCAGATTTTGCCAGGGGTATGAATAATTTCAGGCTTGACTGTATAGCAATAAATGTTTTTTTTTTTCTTTCCTTTCCTGAAGTATGCATGTTTTGGCGGTTGGAGGTGAATCGTTTCTGGCACTCCTTCCCATCTTTCATAAACCTCTTCTCCCTATACAGTATGTATATATACAGTCGTGGCCAAAAATTTTGAGAATTACATAAATATTGGAAATTGGAAAAGTTGCTGCTTAAGTTTTTATAATAGCAATTTGCATCTACTCCAGAATGTTATGAAGAGAGATCAGATGAATTGCATAGTCCTTCTTTGCCATGAAAATTAACTTAATCCCGAAAAAAAAACTTTCCACTGCATTTCATTGCTGTCATTAAAGGACCTGCTGAGATCATTTCAGTAATCATCTTGTTAACTCAGGTGAGAATGTTGACGAGCACAAGGCTGGAGATCATTATGTCAGGCTGATTGGGTTAGAATGGCAGACTTGACATGTTAAAAGGAGGGTGATGCTTGAAATCATTGTTCTTTCATTCTTAACCATGGTGACCTGCAAAGAAACGCATGCAGCCATCATTGCGTTGCATAAATATATAAGGATATTGTGGCTACTAAGATTGCACCTAAATCAACAATTTCTAGGATCAGCAAGAACTTCAAGGAAAGAGGTTCAATTCTTGTTAAGAAGGCTTCAGGGCGTCCAAGAAAGTCCAGCAAGCGCCAGGATCGTCTCCTAAAGAGGCTTCAGCTGCGGGATCGGAGTGCCACCAGTGCAGAGCTGCTCAGGAATGGCAGCAGGCAGGTGTGAGCGCATCTGCACGCACAGGGAGGCCAAGACTTTTGGAAGATGGCCTGGTGTCAAGAAGGGCAGCAAAGAAGCCACTTCTCTCAAAAAAAAACATCAGGGACAGATTGATCTTCTGCAAAAAGTATGGCGAATGGACTGCTGAGGACTGGGGCAAAGTCATATTCTCGGATGAAGCCTCTTTCCGATTGTTTGGGGCATCTGGAAAAGGCTTGTCCGGAGAAGAAAAGGTGAGCGCTACCATCAGTCCTGTGTCATGCCAACAGTAAAGCATCCTGAGACCATTCATGTGTGGGGTTGCTTCTCATCCAGGGAGTGGGCTCACTCACAATTTTGCCCAAAAACACAGCCATGAATAAAGAATGGTACCAAAACACCCTCCAACAGCAACTTCTTCCAACAATCCCACAACAGTTTGGTGAAGAACAATGCATTTTCCAGCACGATGGAGCACCGTGCCATAAGGCAAAAGTGATAACTAAGTGACTCGGGGACCAAAACGTTGAAATTCTGGGTCCATGGCCTGGAAACTCCCCAGATCTTAATCCCATTGAGAACTTGTGGTCAATCCTCAAGAGGCGGGTGGACAAACAAAAAGCCACTAATTCTGACAAACTCCAAGAAGTGATTATGAAAGAATGGGTTGCTATCAGTCAGGATTTGGCCCAGAAGTTGACTGAGAGCAGCCCAGTCGAATTGCAGAGGTCCTGAAAAAGAAGCGCCAACACTGCAAATACTGACTCTTTGCATAAATGTCATGGAATTGTCGATAAAAGCCTTTGAAATGTATGAAGTGCTTGTAATTATATTTCAGTACGTCACAGAAACAACTGAAACAAAGATCTAAAAGCAGTTTAGCAGCAAACTTTGTGAAAACTAATATTTGTGTCGTTCTCAAAACTTTTGGCCACGAGTGTACTTTTAAAAGCATACTGTTGTAATAAAATTTTCAATGACACAGTTGTCATTAACTGAAAAATAAATTAATTAATTATATATATAAAAATTATATATATAATTTTTTTAATAAAAAAATAAAATATATATATATATACTTATTTATTTATTTATTTATTCATTTATTTTAAATACAGCAGCTGCAAAACTTTTAAAGCTGCTTTAAGAAGTAGTTAACGACTTCTGACCAATCGGATTTGAGAATTCATTAATGTTTAATTTTCTTAATACGCACAAGATGTGAAAACAAAACTTTGCGTATTTTTGAAAACTTTTGATTTTCAGAAAAATTACCAAAAAAAAAAGAAACTTTCAGCAGTGCAAGAATGAAGACATGACAAGAGCGATGGCATGAGTCGAGAAGAAATATTTAGCGCCGTGATAAAGTGCCGAAGCTGCAGGCAGGCGCCGCGCATTCATTTGAGCTCGCTTACACTTTTCACTGAAAGGTTAGACCTGTCTGTCTCTGCGTTTGTACATCCATCAGTCTATTTATAGTTTTGCAGGTAGAAGCAGAAGGATTGATTGGCGATGGGTGTTGAGACGGTTTGTAACCGTCCGCGCTGTCTTCTTATCAGGGGAAGCGGATTTGTCTTCCCGTTGTTGCCGTGTGAGCGGCTTGATCATGTCATCCGGCTGGAACTCTGGTGAAGTGTGAGGTCTTTTTTATCTGTGATGTAGCTGTCAGTCGTTTCACACGTGCGCCGTCGAGTTGGTTCGCAGTTATTTAGGCAGTCGAGAACTTCGTAAACAGGCTTGAGCGGCAAACCATTAAGAAAAAAAAAAAAAAAAAAGCAAGATGGCTACTTGGTCTTGTTTTCTAAGTTTCCATTACTCACTCACTCTCACTCATCATCTATACCACTTTATTCTGTATTCAAGGTCAGCGAGGGGGCCTGGAGCCTATCCCAGGAGGCAGGGTACCCCCAGGACAGGGTGCCAATCCATCATAGGACACACACACACACTCACTCATTCACACACTACGGGCAATTTGGGAACAGCAATTATCCCTTGGACTGTGGGAGGAAACCGGAGTACCCGGAAGAAACCCACCAAGCACGGGGAGAACATGCAAACTCCATGCACACAGAGACGGGAATCGGACCTGGCCAGGGATAAGTTTCAATTTGTTTTATTTATTTATTTATTTTTTTTTGTAAAAGATATAAGCTGCTGAAATTTGATGCAAATGCTGTTTTGGAAATGCAGTTTCACACTGCAACATTGGACACTTAATTATTAGACAGTGTATATTAATTATTGGATACTTATTACACACTAATTACTTCTCCATATTCAAAAGTTGTATGATTATTTAATATTTTTTTGGAGAATAAATCTCAAACGGAAGTAATTTGGACCTTAAACGTTCAAAGGTCATATTAAAGGTATAATAAAGGTATAATTAAAGGCATATCATAAAATAAAGGTTTCATTTATTTATTTATTTATTTATTTAAGGGTTTTCTGATATCAACCCAAGATGATAATTATCCATCGACCCACTAATTCAGTGATGCTGAAAACTGCTGAAAATTTAATTTGCCAAATCCAAGAGCTCTCAACTTCCTGTTAGTAGTGAAGTTTGTAGGGATGGTTTGTTTCATGGTAAGTGCAGTTTTTTTTTTTAGGAGGTTGAGCCACCTTGCTGAGGTCTGGAAGAAGATCCGGTTGGCTTAGCATTCAACGTTGATTTAGACGGTCAAGAATGGACCCGGAGCCACCAATGGACAGTCCTGTGATGAACTGGAAGCTGCTGGGACACCAGTGTCTCTGTCTACAATCAAATGACTTTTACTCCTCCATGGACTGGACGACTGCTCTCCAAGAAAGAAGCCTCTACTCAAATATCAATGTCTTCAAGCATGGACAAAGAAAAATTCTTGGGGAGGAAACTTTAGGCCAGAGCAATGTTTAGAGGAGAAACGGTGAATCATGTATCGCCAAGACTACTGTGCCAGGTGTTCAGCATGATGGAGGCGGTATAAAGCTCTGGGGCTGTTTTGCTGCCACTTGATAACTGTTAGGGACCACCCCTAGAGGGCAGTGTGTGCCCGATTGTTTAGTTTTTGTAGTTTTTGTTTGGTAGACTCAGTTTCCCAGAAGGCACCCCGGTCAAGTGATGAGGGAGCTCATTAAACCTTTCTATAAATAACTGTTTATATTAGTGGTTTTATGGAGCTTTTTAGTTAAGTTTTACATCTGGTATGTGTAACCTCATGTGTGATTAGCTTCCTAGTCTGTTTATCTACTAACCATTGAACTACTAACTGATTTAGCTCTTAGTCTGTTGAGTCTCCTAGTCTTTCTAGTCTTCTATTTAGATCCGTTTAGATCTTAGTCTGTTTAATTACTAACCTGTTTAGCCACTAACCTGATTAGTTCATAGTCTGTTTCATACCTAGTCTGCTGTGTACCTAGTCTGTTCGTCCCTTGGATCTTTGGCTACTAGACTGTTTAGCTACCATCCAGCTTAGCAGCTAGTGTGTGTAACAGCTAGTAGGCCAAGCCAAGTCTGTCCAGTATGTTTAGTCCCTTGTTTGTTTTATCGTTAGTATATGTTGATAAAAGTCAATTTCCTAGTCTGTCCAGTACGTCTAGTCCCTTGTCTGTTCTGTCCTAGTCTGTTTTAGTTCTTATTTGATTAAGGCTTTTGTTTGTACCATGCTCCATTAGAAAGCCAACATCCTTTGCTAAAGTTTTGTTTAAAGTTCATGTTCTGTTTTGTTTAAAATAAAAAAAGACTCTTATGTTGAAAACCCTCTGCGTCTATGCCTGCCCTTTTAAGCCCACGGCAACTACAACAGCCAGGACTACCCGCAATAACGCCGAGTCCGTGACAGTAATGACCCAAAATCCGCATCAAACTGGAATAGGTAAATCAGGCTGACTTTAAGATATTGGAGACTCAACCTTGTTGAAAATTTGTGGTGTCTATGTTAGAACTTCAGGGCCCATATTCATAAAGTTAAAACCCTAAAAGTTGCTCTTAGTGACAAAATTCGAAGAAAATTCTTAGGATTATGACATTTTCTTAGGATTTCCCCTTAAACTTAGGACTAAATCTTAGTAAAGATGAAAATGATTCACAAGACATCTTGGCTCTAAAAACAGCTTCTAAGGTAAAAACTGTTAAGAGTAGAGAGGAGGAATTTTAAGAGGCTTAAGAGTTTCTATAGCAGAGGACAAAATGGCAGAAAGAAGAAATATTCTCCAAACACTGAACATAAAGATAAAAGTAAACAGTGCTCTTCTGTCCAATTTTTTTTTTGTTCTTTTACTTCCCTTTTTCTCTCTTGGATTGTTGGCTACATACCATCCAAAAGTGCAACATAAACAGACTGTCCTGCAATCATGTAAATTGGTAAATTGGTATGTCATTTTGCTCCCATCAATCTAAAATGGCAAACAAATTCAAGAACTTACGTATAGTAACTACTGTGTGGAAATTCGTTGATTCAAAAGTAGACACATTTTCAACATTTGGCTGTTTTAATTAACTTTAAGATATTTTGCCTATAACAGAAACTTTGCATAAAGTAGCCTGTGGTCATGATTGTACAATTTCTTTATATACAAACATTATGATTTCACTGTCTGCTCTATTATCAAGTCCTCGAATTGCTGAGTCATCCCTAGCAACCTCGTCACTAAGAGAACGGTTTTCGTACTTTCCTTCCTCAGAGTTGCTCTGAGAAGTTTCCTAAATCACTTTTAGTCTAGGACTCCCAGCTAGGACTTTTTAAGCTAAGATAGGAGAACTCTAAGGAGTTTTGTGAATACGGTCTGTGCAAGAGAAACAACAAATATAATTAAACAATTTTACGAAAGAATGGTGAAATATTCGATCAAAATCCTAAAAGTAAAAGTGCTAAAGGTGAAATGTGATGAAGGAACAAAGGTTTCAAGTAAAACATAAGCATTTTGTATGTATAAATTTTATATTGACTTTATAAATGTATAAATATATAAGTCTTGGAGTGCCCGTACCATTCAGCTTTGTTTTACAGTAAAAAAAGAAAAAGGAAAGACCGTGGAAGTAGAAGGTGTGTCCAAACTTTTGACTGATAGTGTCAGTGTTACCCATAGTTCTAGGCAGTAAGGCATCTCGACACGTCCATGTTTGTGCATGTTGAACTGCATGTGCACAATCAATATTTTCATGTAAGTTTGACTGTCACTGAAGGACCGGACGAAGTACTGTCGCAAGAATGGAACGCTTGATGAGCGGAGTGTGTTCACATGCTATTAGGGTAGAGCAAAGAACACCAATAAATATACAAGTAATGACCCTGTGGTGATAGAAACTCCAAATCCTTCGGAGGTTTTGGTGCAGACCTCCATAAAACTGTTGCCGCCGGTAACGAACTCAACCATTGCTCAGTCGGATTAGATATTTGTCAGACCGGCGTTCGGATGTGCGATGGACAACAGAGTAAAGTCTAATAAGGTGAAAGTGTTTTTTTTTTCTTCTTTCTTTCTTTCTTTCTTTCTTTCTCTCTCTCTCTCTCCATTGTAGAATCTCAGTTTTCTTGGGGATATGCATGCATTTTTTTTTTCCTTGTATAATTTTTGCATAATAAAAAACAGTGTGAGAGGTAACAAATGGCCGGACATCTGGATGAAATGCTTAGGGGTGTATTTTTTTTTTCCCTTTTAAATTTGCAAATCCATGCAAATATCAACCTTGGTTTGGAAATGAAAGTTGAGAGAATAGGAAAACGGGTATTACTTTCAACAATCGTTACTCATATCTACATATACTGTAAGTGTATATTTTATATTTCGGCTTGCTTTATTCTTATTTCGCTTCCAATGTACAGTAACTCATCACACATTTTCTTTAATCTATGAAGGACACCTGGTAATGTATTTCGTGGGTCTCTTTTCATTCTTAGTCTTTGTTATGAATGATGGCAGTGAGCCATTTTGCAAATCAAACCTCACGCCTGTACATCCATTCCCTTTCTCATGCATAATTTCATATAGGAACGGGAAACAGCCTGGTGTCGCGTCGTCGTTCGGAGAATCTCTTGCGGTAATTTAAATGTCGATACTTTGTCTTCGGTGCTCTTCCAATAACATATTAATGTGCCAGTCTTTATGTGAAGGTACAAGATGCCTCACTGGTTAATCATCCATATAGAAGCAGAATGTTCCCATAAAGACTGGAAAAAAAACAAAAAAAAAACAGACAGATGCTATATTTACGTCACCTACTTTACCTTATATTTACTATTTAATAAGAATGCACTTGAAATGTTAAATTTCTTTTTTTTAAGAAAAAGTCTCCTGGGTAATAATCCTCAAGAAACCAGATTATAGAAACCAAAACTTTTTTATGCAAAACACAGAGGTCGTTCGAGTCAAACCAGGACTTGTGACAATTTCTGGTGAATGATGGTTTAAAACCGATTGACATTTAAGACGTCAAGCACAGTATAGTGATGAGACTCTTAGTACATGATCTAAGATGCAGAAAAACATGTACTGTTTAAAGAAGCCAGTCCGATCCTAGCTGAGGTGGCTCAGAACCCAGTGCAGCTGTTCCCATAAGCATTCAGCAAGCAGAATGCCTAATCCATGGATATCGACAGATAACTTGTCACCAACTTGTGAAAGACACACTGTCTGAGGGATCCTGGACAGCACACATGGTCATCCGCCTCCACCACTTGCACGTTCCGACCTCGCTCCAACCCAGTCCTATACAGGATGTTTGGGCCAGTAAAGGAGTTTCTGGGAGGCCAGCATCACACAAATGAAGCAGGCAGACCAGTAATGGCTCTGGCGTACTGAGAAAACGTTTAACATTGATGTTATTCAAGCACTAGTGAAACACTGGGATGAGTGCATTAGTGTAGCAGGGGATTATAGAGAGAAATAAAGGGGAGTTTATACTCTTGTATTATAATTGTGTTCTGTTATTCTGCGCAAACAAAAGTCCTGCATTGACTCGAACACATCTTGTCTTTCTAAATATCACTTTTCTTGGTCATGCGCCTTATTATGTCCTTGTTATAGTTATTATTCTAATCTATAGTATAAAAAATAAAAAATAAAAAATAATATATATACACATGTGGACAAAATTGTTGGTACCCTTCGGTCAATGAAAGAAAAACTCACAATGGTCACAGAAATAACTTTAATCTGACAAAAGTAATAATAAATAAGAATTCTGTGAATGTTAACCAATGAAAGTCAGACATTGCTTTTCAACCATGCTTCAACGGAATTATAAAAAAAAAATGAACTCATGGAACAGGCCTGGACAAAAATGATGGTACCCCTAACTTAATGGTTTGTTGCACAACCTTTTGAAGGAATCACTGCAATCAAACGATTCCTGTAACTGTCAATGAGATTTCTGCACGTCTCTGCAGGTATTTTGGCCCACTCCTCATGAGCAAGCTGCTCCAGTTGTTTCCGGGTTTGAAGGGTGCCTTTTCCAGACAGCATGTTTCAGCTTCTTCCAAAGATGCTCAATAGGATTGAGGTCAGGGCTCATAGAAGGCCACTTTAGAATAGTCCAATGTTTTCCTCTTAGCCATTCTTGGGCGTTTTTAGCTGTGTGTTTTGGGTCTTTGTCCTGTTGCAAGACCCATGACCTGCGACTGAGACCCAGCTTTCTGACACTGGCCAGCACATTTCTCTCTAGAATCCCTTGATAGTCTGGAGATTTCATTGTACCCTGCACAGATTCAAGACACCCTGTGCCAGATGCAGCAAAGCAGCCCCAGAACATAACAGAACCTCCTCCATGTTTCACAGTAGGGACAGTGTTCTTTTCTTCATATGCTTCATTTTTCTGTCTGTGAACATAGAGCTGATGTGCCTCAGCAAAAAGTTCCATTTTTGTCTCATCTGTCCATAGGACATTCTCCCAGAAGCTTTGTGGCTTGTCAACATGTAGTTTGGCATATTCCAGTCTGGCTTTTTTTTAATGATTTGTTTTCAACAATGGTGTCCTCCTTGGTCGTCTCCCATGTAGTCCATTTTGGCTGAAACAACGATGGATGGTGCGATCTGACACTGATGTTCCTTGAGCATGAAGTTCACCTTGGATCTCTTTAGAAGTCTTCCTGGGCTCTTTTGTTACCATTGGGATTATCCGTCTCTTTGATTTGTCATGAATTTTCCTCGTGCGTCCACGTCCAGGGAGGTTGGCTACAGTCCCATGGATCTTAAATTTCTGAATAATATGTGCAACTGTAGTCACAGGAACATCTAGCTGTTTGGAAATGGCCTTATAGCCTTTACCTTTAACATGCTTGTCTATAATTTTCTTTCGAATCTCCTGAGACAACTCTTTCCTTCGCTTCCTCTGGTCCATGTTGAGTGTGGTACATACCATGTCACCAAACAACACAGTGACGACCTGGAGCCCTATATATAGGCCTACTGACTGATTACAAGATTGTAGACACCTGTGATGCTAATTAGTGGACACACCTTGAATTAACATGTCCCTTTGGTCACATTATTTTCAGTATTTTCTAGGGGTACCATCATTTTTGTCCAGGCCTGTTCCATGAGTTTCTTTTTTTAAATAATTATGTTGAAACATGGTTGAAAAGCAATGTCGGACTTTCATTGGTTGACATTCATAGAATTTTGGTAAATTATTACTTTTGTCAGATTAAAGTTATTTATGTGACCATTGTGAGTTTTTCTTTCATTGACCGAAGGGTACCAACAATTTTGTCCATGTGTGTATATATATTAAATAATAAAAGCATGTATAATCATGTTGGACCAAACATTTTGGGTGTAAACTGATTAAACTAGTATCTCTTTCTCAGCATGTGAATAAATGACTAAACCTTAGCCAAATGAGGCAATTTGTTGCATTGTCACAGTTAACAGATGCTTGAATGTATTTTTTTGCAAACTGGCATACGTGAGCAATCTATCAAAGCATCGCTCGTATTAATCGCAATGGCAACAGGTGTTTTGTCGTTTCTGATGAATGAAAAAAAAAATTGCCATTAATTACATTTATACTACAGATGTACCAGTGTAGAGAGAGAGAGAGAATCTGTTTTTGAATAGATACAAATAGGAGGTGCATTTTTTATTATTTTTATTTATTTATTTTTTCCGAGGGAAGGGGGATTGAACGCTTGCTCATGAACCAAGTTTGCACTTATTCATATTTTGTTTCCGCCTGCTCAGGAGCTACTTTACAGTGCATAATTAGGAATACGATAATTGCTGGAAGTGCTGTATGCAGTTGAAGGCAGTTATGGTGTCTCTGAGGTTATGAACTCTACTTTTCCTTGAGGACTATTTGCCCGAGGGAATCTCTACTTTTACTCAAATATGGGATTTGTGTACTTTGTGTACCACTGTCCGCTGAATATATTGGCGTTTCCAAGGCACCGAAGAGAGGCATTTTACTGTAAACCACCCGAAACTAAATGTTTGTGACCCCGATATGGATCCTGGTCTTGTATTATACCCCGATTACATACCACACACAAATGTCTAGTGTACTGCTTTCCAACACTGACGGGGTCATTTGCATAGAAAGTGGTAACAGCGGAGGTAGTTTTTCCTTTGATGATCAGCTTCTTCTTCAGGCCTTGACAGAATCTACAGAGAAAACAAGGTCAGGCAGTTTATTTTCATCTTCACAGCATGTAAAGAGCCTGGTCTGAGACTAGCACATGGGGGTACCTTTAGCTGATAACACAGCCCCTGTTCAGGGACTCCATGGAGGTGGGAGTAGTCTCATTGCTAATTCTAAAGGCAAGCGCTAAACACTTCAGCTTGGCATTAGGTGCTACAGGGAGCCTGTGTGGTGGGATGAAGTGTATTCGATGTTCCCTTCTGAAGCCCATTCTAACGCTAAGACTTTTTGAATTGAATTGAATTTTTTTTTCTTTCCCTTGTCACAAAAGCTCTGTTTCGTGAGCCAGGAATGCCTTGACAAGGCACAATGGAATATCAGAAAAGACTTTGACTTAATCACATCAGATCACATCTGGGGTTTTGGCATGCCGCTATAGCATCGAGCTGAACTGACTCTACGGGGAATTCCATCCACCTGTTCTAATTCGAATTGTGAATTTGCACAGACCTGGCAAGCAGCATTCACGGGTGGATGTGGTTTCATTGTCAGTGTATGGATAAAGCATAATAGACATTTTTCATACAAAAAATTCATGGCTTTTATTTCCCTGGAAATAATAATAATAATAATAATAATAATAATAATAAAAAATGCCTGGCAGTACTTGGAGGCAAGAACACGTCCAGTCATATCCAAGTTGAATGTTAGCAAAGAATGCTGCTTTCCCAGATACAAGACCTCCATCTCAATTCAATTTCAATTCAATTTTATTTATATAGCGCTTTTAACAATTGACATTGTCGCAAAGCAGCTTTACACAATAAAAAGAAGTAAGTTTTTATGCAATGTGTATGAATCAAAATGATAAGATTGTCCCTGATGAGCAAGCCGAGGGCGACGGTGGCAAGGAAAAACTCCCTGAGATGGTAATAGGAAGAAACCTTGAGAGGAACCAGACTCAACAGGGAACCCATCCTCATCTGGGTGATAACGGATAGCAGAGAATGATCAGCATAATAATGTGTACTGGAAGTTCAGTGTAACAGGAGATGTGTTAAAATTTAAATTAAAAGGAGTCCAGTTTGTTCCCGGAGGCTCAGGTAGACTGTAGGAGATTCCAGTCCTGAGCTATCGAACAACTGAAGTCACAGGTCCCCAGAGCATCAATCGATGATAGGACAGTCTTCATGGAAACCATCCCCAGCCACCATCCCCATCTGGCTTTTTTTTTTTTTTTTCTATGCATGTTTCTTTCCTGGTGCTGTCTAATCTCGCAAATCTTATCTTAGCTCAGTGGTCCGAGCCAGACAAGATAAGAACTTTGGCGCAAACCATGACAATATGCTTTAAGAAATGTATTCAGTATTAATTTGAAATAAGTGATATAGTTCTAGACTGGTTAATCTGTTCCACTTCCATACAAATTAATAGACTTCAGAATTAGTGACCAATAGCATATGTTAGTATTTTGGGCAAGAGTGTGATTTATTTAATTTTTCCCTATTTGAAACCACTCTTTCTTTCTTTATTATTATTATTAGTAGTAGTAGTAGTATTTTAGCAAAATTTACATTAGCAGAATTTTTTTTTTCCCTGATGTAGAATTATCATTTCTGTATTTATTTATTTATTTATTTATTTGTTGTATATGAATGCAGAATTAGGGACGGTCAGCTATGTAAAAACCAGAGCTACACAATGTAATCATTTTCTGTTGAATGACCATTTCTGTTGGTCATGTAAATTAATGTTATCAATGCATCAAGTTTTTTTATTCAGAATCAATCAACATAAAAAAAAAAATAAAAAAAAAATAGGTAAACTTAGAATGTGTAAATGGTTTAAAATAGACAAATTCCTTAAAAACATGCCACAGCTTTAAAAATAAATAAATAAATAAATAAATAGATTGATTGGGACAAAAACAATAAATAACATTATTATTATTATTATTATTATTTATTATTATTATTATTAGCAAATGCTTGCATTTTACACGGGTATCGTTTCTTGTTGGCTTTTTAAATTTTTCTGCAGGTTGTTGCGAAATCACCACCTAATGAACTGGAGTGTGGAACAGATGATTGTGGAAAAACAACAAAGATAAGCGTTTTGGATGAGATTAAGAATTCAAACAATAAACAAGTTATACAGCACTTAAGAAAATTCTTTCGTTCTTATTTCTATGTAAGAAATATAGCTTATTGAGTCAGACAGTAAACATGAGTAAAAAAAAAAAAATAATAAATAAATCATAAAAAAAAAAAAACTTTTGAATCGAATCGAACATCCCACTGTCCAACAAGCAAACCAAATCTACAGTCTATCTGCGTCTCACAGATCTACTGTAGTGAACACAGTCTGTGCAGTCTGTGTAAAGCTTTGAAATGGCTGATGTTACATAGAAAATTAAGATACAGTGCATTTTATTCATTACAAAAAAAAAAAAAAGGGCAATGAAGGAACTCTTTTAAACCAACATGAGCTGAATTTTAGAACTTGTTTTTTTTTTTAAGCAGTTACTGTAAAAATACCCTATTATGCAACACACCTCTTTCAGTTCAATTAAAAAGTCTGCTGAATCGATGAACATGACACAGTGTTGACTATGATGTGATATTATAAGACATTTGTTTCTTTTCGGCGGGTTTACGAGGTCTGTATAATAAAAAGAAGCAGCTCATTTGGCCCCACACTCTCTCCACATGCTAAGTCTGGCTACCACCTTGAGTAATAAATTCTGGAGTACTTTAGTGGCTTCCAGCAAAATCCCTTCTCTAACATCGCCCCCATACTATTGATTTCAAATGTAATATATAAAGCTGCGATCCTGCATGAGTCATGATTTCAGAGTGTAAAATGTTCTCTGTGTGTACATGAGCAGCTTTGTGTTTCAGTAAGGACTCTCACCTTAATTAGCCCAGACTCTGTGACATTATAATTTTTTTTTTTTTTCCCACTTCCTCTTCACTTAAGAGCCTTTTGTGCCCGTCTGAGTCGCAGCGATAAAATTAGAGTTGCTTTCAGGTTGAATAACTAATGCTAATTCATTCCGAACTGAGTCCTGGCAGTGATCAAACGCTGGCCGAATTAACACCGCCGCCACTAGCGGTATACGTTTCTTTTGTACAGACATGGGAGTAATTGTGTCATTTGTTTTTCGTTTTTTCCCTCTGCTAGTGGGTCATACTAGAGAGGGCTTGATATTATTGAATCGTGGCTTAGCACGAAAAACAAAGCTTTTATTTGCATGTACAGTTCTGTAAGAAACAGCGATTGTGCTACCGAGCTAGCTGAAACAGCCGTTCCCTGAAAGAAAAAAAAAACTCAGCTCAGCTGCTACTTGACATCAGTATTATTCCCTTTGCATGTTACTCAGCTGAAAAGAATCAGGAAAAACTCAATAGGCTGAATTATTGTTGTGTCTCCCATAAAAGCAGTGAACTGTTTGTTTTCAGGGACGACAAGAGGTTTCAATTTGGTTTCGAGGCACGGCCTCTGATAGATTTCTAGACATCTTGATTTGATGAAATAAAACAACTCTTATTTTGACTGATTGACAGTCGTAATGTAGTCACGGCAAAAGCGGATGGATGTAATTTGGCCACTCAATCACAGTCCAATTTGCGGTTTTCACATTCAGCAAGGAAGACGGAGCGAGCTGGAGAGTGCCGGCGAAAAAACACTCTCAGATTTACATATAAAAGGGAAAATTAAAGCAAAAGAGTTTGCACCGAGCCTTCCTCACCATTCTTCTGCCAAGAGTCTCTATATTTCACCGGTGTACTTACTGTACACTGCGTTCTCATGAACTTTCCCACACATTTGTAGCTTTCTCTTTTAGATCCCTCGATACTGTAGATGCGTTAATTACGGTTCTCAGACATCCAGGTGAGATTATCTAGGAGCTGAATCACGTCACGAACTAAGAAGTCGTCTCGACTTCCCGATGCCTTCATCTAGTTTACTCAGTAACGAGCCGATATCACGACCATGTCAAGACATCATGGCCGACTCAGTTGACAAGCAGAGAGGGATAAACTCATCCTGGACCTACAGCTGGGCTCTTTAAAGATAAATAATTAAATAAAGAACCATTCCTTTTTTTTTTTTTTTTTTTTTTTTGATTGACGAATGGATTGTCAATGAGTGTTGCCCCAATGCTGCTTCACACCTACAGTACGGACCAAAAGTTTGGACACACCTTTAAAAATTGGGAAAACTTTGAACGTGTCCCCAAGTGCAGTCACACAAAAACCATCAAGCGCTACAAAGAAACCGGCTCACATGCGGAACCACCCCGGGAAAGGAAGACCGAGAGTCACCAAGAGTCATTCTACCAGGCCTTCATGCTAGAAGATCTGCTAGGAAACCACTGCTAAGGACAGGCAACAAGCAGAAGAGACACGTTTGGGCTAAAGATCACAAGAAAGACCACAATAAAGAAAACTCGCTGAATGAAAAGGGGTGTCCAAACTTTTGGTCTGTACTGTATATAAAGTAATTTGTTTTTTTTTTTTTGTTGTTGTTGTTTTTTTTTTTTTTTTTCTTGAGTTTTTGGATGGATTGTACTGTATAATCCCAGTTAGAATCGGTGTTGGTGGAAGCATCCGGAATATGTTGCACTTAATTCTAAAAGGTCCTGAATTGCTGGTCCATCCAGGATGGGTTGGAATATACTGTTGCTTGGGTTAAAAACAAGACTTGCCCCAGCTCATATGCCACTGATATGTCACAGTGCCAGAATCGACTTCCCAGACCGCAACTTCAATTTACCACTGACAAGAGTGTGTGTCAGTCCTTAGAGCTGGACTGCTTTCTGTTCAAAATGTAACTTCTGTATGCACTGCGTTTGATTCAATTACCAAATGCCACAAAATTTATTCCCAAACTAAATGCTGCTTAAACTAGATTTCATCTTGAAATCTGATCTGTGCTATCTTCCAAGAAGTTCCAAGAATTGCCCCGGATCCCAGGAGATGCGTCAACCTTGAGCCAATATGCTTGTACGCGGTACCCATCTACAGTATAAAATAATCTTGCCTCGTTTTCTACAACCTAACGCACCTAATCTCTCTCTTCTCGACATGCTCTTTAATGCATTTGCATCGCCTTCTACAGTCCAGTATGTGCTTTCTGCCAGTTGTGTTTACTTTTCCTCCAGATGTCGTTAATGAGATAGTGAAGACCCTGGGCTGTCTGATCCAGCAGAGCGGTATACACAGAGCTGTGAAGGTTCCTAAGGCATTCAGAACAATCCATAAAACAGTATCTGTTGGCGGAAAAGTGTTTGACGTCAAGTGACCCATAAGTGGCAAAAGGCATGTATGTCGTCAGTGTATATTATTAAAACCCCATCGGAGAGATTGGATCTAGCTTCGACAGTATGTAGCGTAGGCAGTTTCTTCATAACGGTTAAGCTTTTGGATGGAAAGACCTACGGATCTAAACCATCCAAATGGGAAATCAAGATGCATGTGCATTATTCTTCAACGTGACCCTCATAGCCTTCGGCTCAGATGCTTTAAATGTATGACGAGCTGAGGCACGGCATGGTAGTAGAGACAGAGTGGGTGGGGGAAAAAAAAAAAAAAAAAAAAAAGACTTGAAAAGACAGCGCCACAGGGTGGGAGAGATATGCGAGTGAGAAATAGCAGGTGTGTGGTGAGTTAATGATGCTGCAGGGAAAGGAGCCTGTGATAACGATGTGGCTGTGTAGGACACGCGGCACCATGTTAGCACGTTACTCTATCATTATCTGGGCTTGCAGTTTCGCTCTGCTGCCCCACAGCAAGCACAAGTCCAGTGCAAACACCTCCGTCGTCTTTCTTCGGTTTGGAACACGTCCAGATACATCGCTGATACGTTGTTTTTTGTCACGGAGCAAAGCAAGCAAGGCATAATGAAGCGAGCACAGACATGAAAAGAAGTAAAAATAAATAAATAAATAAATAAACGCTTCCAAAGGCCTTGCTTGCCCTCTATTGGACGTCAGACTTGTGCGCAAATTCAATCTGTTGAATTGCATAACATTTCTACCGTCGTGTCTGTTCTGGCAAAAGTGGATTGTTTGTTTTGAGAGATTAAGTGGCTTCCCGCTAAAAATTATAGACCACAAGGCACCTTGATTTGATGAAACGCAACAATGAAACTATGGTGACCAGGAACAGTAATGAGTGTTTACATTTGCTGAAGAACGGCGCAGGATGCGTGCGCTTGATTTCAGACGCAAATTCAGCAAATGCTTGTTAACCTCCTTTCAACTTTTATGTCTTTTGTATTTATTTTTTTATTTTTATTTTCTACTATACTGTATTGCCATTTTATATATTACTTAAGGCTTGGCATGTTACGATCTCGGATGTATCATGGTCAAACAAATTTACACGAGGGTGTTAGAGCGTGAAGCAAAAGTCAGGATGTCTACCAAAAAAGTCAGTGTCGAATCATGAAGAACCTCTGTTGAAGTGCTTTACATAGCATCTTAGCGCGCAAGCATGCTGTCGCGCTAATTACGCGATAAATGCAGATGACGCGACATAATGAATCGATGCATAATATGCATAAGGTATGCAAATGGAACAGATATTAATCTTAGTAGGTGAATCCTTATAGTTTTTTTTATTTTTATTTTTTTTATCCAATTCCCATACTTCAGAGGCTAAATTAATGGTTAAAAAGTGGCTGTGCAATTTACAGAACAGTAGAATTGCATAGGAATTTGCCGGAGAATTGAGTAAAATGTATTTCGTATGTTCATTTTCACATGTCGTGATCAAGTGTACAATCTGTGAACATGTAGTACAACCCATTTACATTCAACATAAAAGACACTTTGTAATCTCACGTACAGGGCCACGATGTTGAGCTGTTCACTAGGACCAGGGTTTGAAGTCAAATTTAGGCAGCTACAGGAAAGCAAGTAAAAAAAAAAAAAAACTCTTATTTGTTAGAACCTAGATTAAGGACAGGATTGAAGTTGGACTGAGGGCAAGGACTTCCATGAAGAATGTCCATGAAGTCTTAAGATGATGATCATTTGTTATTACAATTACAAATGACAAAACCTTGATACCTTTTTACAGTAACTGATATTGAAACAGTCACCAAAATCCTAGCATAACTCTACTGCTAATCCAAACCTTACATCATAAACACGACTCATTTTAAACCCTTTTTTTTTTCAACTTAGATTAAAGTCCACCCAAGTCCCTACCGTCCAAACAATTATCCGCACGTTTATTCCAACATCCTAAGCCTGACCTTGAGTCCTAAACGCAAAATTCAAAATATAAACCTTACCTCTAAACTTGAATCTATCCTGAAACCAATAACCTGAAAACTCTTAAACACTAATCCTAAAATGTAGCCAAGTCATTAAACATAGCACATGAACTAAGCCGGAACAATAACTACGCAAATTAGCCCCTTGTCACTCAATTCGGAAAAACTAAAGCTAAATCCAATACCTAAAACCCATCCTTATACATCGATCAGACGTAACACTAACACCACCACCAATAGCCTCTATTATCAGGAATGATCACCCAATGCTCATCTGTGCCTGTGGGGACCAAAGGAGAGCCCATCCGGTCTGATACCACAGGAAAGCTAATGTAGATTTTAAAGTTTTCAACTAATAAGATGATCTTCTACTAAAAGGTAAACCGTTCCACGATCCCTGAGCAGCCACCGCAAAGATTCAATTACCTCTGTTTTTATGTTTTGACCACAGTATGTACAGTATAAAGGAGTTGATTTGAAGATCTAAGCAAGCAACTTGAGAGGTGAGGCTGCAATAGATCAACGAGATATCGTGGTGCCTGATCATTTAAAACCTTGTAGACATGTCCTTAAAATCGATTCTAAAATGGTATTATAAGCTTATGCAGGGATGCCAGAATTGGAGTGATGTGCTCCCGTTCGCGAGTGTTAGTCAGGAGGCGAGCAGCAGCGTTTCCATCTATTAAGGGACGATTGAGGGAAGCCATGATACAAAGCATTACAATAATCCAGTCTGCAGCTTATGAATGCATGTACTTCTTTTTTTGAACTTAGAAACTGACAGGAAAGGCTTTTCACCTTGAAAAGAAGTCTATGTTGAAAGAAACTGTGTGTAGTTACTGTAATAATCTGAGTTTCAAATGTAAGCTTGGTCATTTGCTACATCCAAATTCTTTACAGTTGGCTTCATAATGGAAGTGTATATTTTTCTTAATATGGAATTATATATTGCCAACACTGGTAAAAGCAGGAGAATGGGATCCACCTCCATTTTATTCTCATTTAAGAGATGGAAATTAGGAGCCAGGCAAGGTTTTATATCACCTAGACACTTCAATAAGGACTGAATAGATTTGTTCCGGTCTGATTTAATTTGGAGATGCATTTGCAAATTATCTCGATTACAATTATAGGAAGAAAAAAAAAAGACTATGTTTACTAATAAATGACCTCATAGGAATCACATAAAGAAAATAAAGGGTAGGACCCAACATGTAGCCCAGAGGTACACCACAAACAATTTGCCTAAAGAGGGAGATACAAACTCATTTATGCTAACAAGGAAGCTTCCGTTTGTCAGATATGATTTACACCACTTATCCCATGAAAACCCACACAACGCTGTAAGTGATGGATGAGGATCTGATGGTCCACTGTGTCAAAGGTTGCAGGCAAATCAAAAAGCAACAGCATGGCTGAACTGCATGTATCTACTGTTAATAACATACTATATCATTAATAACTCTTTAAAGTACAATCGCTGTATTATGTGTGATAAAAGGTATGAGAAAACCCAGTGGAGGCAAAGCTTTCGAGGTGTTCACTCGCTGTCCAAATTCCGCAGATCTCATTTTGATCAGGTATCCTTGAGGCCTCCAAAAGGCCTTGTGGTGCCATACCTTGAGGGGTCAGAGCTTTTTTAGTGGAACAAGGAGAATCCAGAACCTAGGTGTTTTGATGTTATGGGTGATCGGTATAATATCCAAAATATGATATATGATCATGAAAGCAAAATCTTTAAACGTCTTTTTTTTTTTTTTCAACTCTAAATCCATCAGTCTAAAGTATAGGAAAATGGTGTTAACTCTCAACCCTTAAACCCTTATCCTACACTATTTATTTAGAAATGACACCCTATATTAATGTGCTCATTTTAAAACAAACCTGCACTGTGCTGTACAATTTAATATTGAACTTTTCACATTGCTTCTCTGTTGGTCTGCCCCCCCCCCCCACCACCACCACCCCTTGGTTTTGACCTTTTGATTATTTCAGCGCGAGTCCTCATGGCGATGAATACGGACGAGGCGTGATATTGTGCCATGCTTCCTTCCTCCGGCGTTCAATAAATAAAATAAATGAATAAATAAATAAATAATCAAATAAGCAGGATGCCGCAGGAAGTAAAGACTTCTGTACCGTACTTGTCCAAGGCATATTTAAGCCTCAAAACAACCGACGCTCCATCTTCAAAGACTCGAATGGTTTTTACCGAGTGTCCGAGTCGCTGAGAGAGCGTTTGGAGAGCAAGACAGCAGAGATGAAAATGCATCACCGGCGATAAAGAGGAGTGGGATTTTTAACGTACGAGACACCAGGCGTCGAGCAACAGAAAAGACGACGCCGTGGGCTTTTTAAGGGTCACAAAGGAACTTTACGGCCATCTATTAGTATACAGCACGAGGGGCTTATGGAGATCTGAGGAACAGATCGATTCTGGGTGAAGTAAAGTGAATTTGCTCTAATGTGCATTATAAATCTTGGTAGGCCGACGCTGTTTGGGCTGCAGAGGATGACTGATGGCATATTCTCCAGCCTGAGCTCTTAATTCACATCCCTAAACACGTCAATGAAAGACCTCAGACCACACAAATACGGCTCAGTTTAATAGTGCTCTCGCTCTCACTCTCTCATCCTCACATATCCTCTCTCTCTCTCTCTCTCTCTCTCTCTCTCTCTCTCTCATAGATTTTACTGGACCCTTTTATGTTCGGTTACGAGTTGAAACATTAACCTCTATTTTTATTTTACACAACAACCGTAAAGTTTGTTTATAATGTTTTCTACATTATTAAAAGTGCAGCTTGAATCTGCAAATACTGCAAAATCCATTCTAAATCGTAAAACCCAAACATCTCAAAAGATTCTCATTGACACTGAATTTAACGTATTAATACAGTCTCTTGAAAAAAAAAAAAATAAAAAAACGACTATTTTTCCTAAGGTAGTCATCATATTTATGTATATAAATAATAACAATTTCAGACCGCCAGAGTCTATAACGATCAATATATCCGTCATGCAAATCTATAAAAACGGTATAATAATGTTAATCTTTTTGTAGAATGTCTAGAATGTTCTTGCTTTGTTCCCCCTTCATTTGCTTTTATTTAATACCTTTAAACCTGCCAAAAGTACATTTTTACTTTAATCTTTAGTGAAAACCATAGCTGAGAGATCTTTTCTGGGATTGAATCTAGACCTAGATAGGGCACTGGGCTTTATCGTGTAGGGGACAAACGTAGTGAATAGGAAGCCGTCTGGATTCTGCCTTAAAAGAAAATGAAAGTTGCAAGGTAGCCGGGTTATGATCAAGCTAGATAGTCCGGAAATACAATCTGTGATGACATTCAGTCAATAAGCAAATGATAAAGTGATATTTACGTTTTACAATTTCAAAACATGGATTTTTTGAAACGCATCAAATTTTGTTACACACACACTACCGAGGGAAGGTTTTATTTCATTTGTAGACACTTTGTGTTCATCGCTGTTGCCTTGCATCTCCAGGCTTGGGTTCGAATCTCGCCCTGGATTTGTACAGTATGTGTAGTTTGCATGTTCTCTCCTAGCTTGATGGGTTTCCTTTGGAAATCCTATATATATATATACACACACACACACACACACGAGTGTGTATGGCCAGTAGGTGGCCAGATCTTTGGTGTTCTCAGTAATAGAACTTCCCGTGACATGAAGTCATTAGATCATTTTAGCTGACCATCATTCATGATAATGGCTTGAGAATAGATGAATGGATAGATGGATGGACTAATTGATCAACTTCTGACCAATCAGAATGAAGCATTAAACAGCACCTTCAAATAGCTTTCTATACAGTTATTTCCGAATGGAATTCCTGCTGCACATTTTATATCAACATACTTGTTTTAAAACTTAAATGGTTTCTATAGGAATACCATCTTCCTTACAACTTGTTTTCTCAGTTTATTATTAATATAATATTATTATTAACATTTATGGAAGGAGTCTCCATAGTCGGCGCAGCCGGAGTCTTTAAGACAGAGGAATTAGCTGAATTACGCAATCTGCATGTTATCTGCTTGTTACCCTTAAGAAACGTAACAAAAACCAACATAACCATCAAACCATCCAACCCAATAAGATTCAAGAATTTGACAGCCCTTTTTGTTATTGTTGTTGTTGTTGTTTTTTTTTTATAATTGAGATAATCCAGTATGCGTGCTGGAGGTATACAGTAAACTAAGCCTGATCCAACCATGCCTTGTAGTTCTCAGCCTTAACTCTGCGAAGCTTTGAAGTCATTTCTGAAAGAAATTGATAGAAAAAGATGTGGGTCAGGAACGTAGTGAGACCTTTCATGGCTTGATTAAGCACACAGCAATCGAGAAACCTTCACGCTCTTTAGCCACAAAGCATAACAAAGTGGAAAAGCATTCTGGGGTTGAGTGATGCAACTCTTGCCTCGTGCTGCTATTAAGCTTGAGGTGATGTCCATATTTTATGACGGTGTTACACTAAGATGGCAGCATCGGGTCACTAAGTGTCAGTTTTCAGCGCCACAACGGTGTCAATACTTCATCACACGTACGAGTTTCGAATGGCCTGCTGAGAACCCATGCTTATATTTTTATCATATAACATAATTGCCTTGTAAAGCCAGGTGGAGAGTCAGGTCTATGGTTTGGCCGTTTATTGAGGCAGACAGAAGTGCATGCGATTGTGCAATTAAAATTAATGCGCGGTTAAAATGCCTATGCGCAATTAAAATCGGCGCATTCCTCGCCAGACGTCCGCACGGGAGCACAACGCGATCGTTTCATTTTTAATCTCCTTTCACAAAACTCATCGCGCCCGTTGCGAGGATGTTTAAATGTGCAAATAAATCCGTGAGAAACTTGTTGTGTAATTATAATTCTGATTTTAGCCGCATATGAAATGAAACACGCTCACTGGGTTGTGGTTTATACTGTAGGTAAGGGTTTCTGAGGAATAGGCTTTAGACTATGTTTTGGTTTAAGATTATACAGTAAACATACGTAAGTATGTGGGATTAGGATGTCGGTTCGCCTTTAAGGGTTTGGGATTTGGGGTTTATATTTAGAGACGAATATTGAGGGTGTAGCATTAGTATCGTTTAAAGAATTTGGGTTCTAGTTCACAATGTGCAAAAAATGTGTTTTGTGATTTCATTGTTGGAGTGTTTAAAATTAACTATTGAGGTTAAAGGTCCCGTCGTTACCTTTATAACGATACTTACTGTATACTTTAGAATCCCTTTGTTTCAGTCTTCTTTTAAATGCTCTGTTTCAATGTCTATGGAAATAATCTACTGCTGAGCCACACCCATCAAAGCTGGGTGGAGCTTATAAACAAGCCAGCGGAGGGGATCTTCTTATGAGGTCACATTAGGATGAACTCTACCTGGCTTATTTTAACCCTTGCCAATACACCAAATAAATGGATGACGTTTAGGAACATAAGACAGTCATTGGGGTTTGTGAGTAGCGATTAGCAATACATTCAGGGTGGTATTTTAGACTTATTGTTGGGTTTATGGTCATCGCCTAGGATTAGTGTTAAGGGTCAGAGGCTAGAGTTTAAGGCTAGAGGTTAAGGTCAGAGGCTAGAGTTTAAGAGTTTTTTTTTTTTTTCAATGCCTTCTTGACTTCAGTGCAGTGCAGCTTTTTCCATTACAGAGCCCTTTGCTGTTGATGAAGTGACATGATGTTTTAATCTATAAGACTAATAATATAATCACTAATCACTATTTTGGGGATGTGACTTTTTAACGCTAGTTGCTCTTGTCCACTGCCTCACTAGTTGCTAGCATTACACATGCTTGTCTGCTCTTATTGATGCACCACAAGTTCTTTCCAGAATATTGCATGAAAGTTTGAAATTCACTATAGCAGAACAGAACCGAGAGCCACTCAAGCATGTAGTTGTAAAAGTCTGGGTAAAGTATCAATTCAACATGACAGTGCTTTGACTGTCTGGTTCAGAGAGAAAATTTTGAACATACAGGAACCAAAATGCTTTTTATGGGGAATTAAAGGCAGAGATGGATGGATGGATGGATGGTTGAATGGATGGATGGATGGTTGGATGGTTGGTTGGTTGAGTGGATGGATGGGTGAATGGATGGATGGATGGTTGAATGGATGGATGGATGGATGGTTGGTTGAATGGATGGATGGATGGATGGTTGGATGGATGGATGGTTGGATGGATGGATGGATGGTTGAATGGATGGATGGTTGAATGGATGGATGGTTGAATGGATGGATGGTTGGTTGGTTGAGTGGATGGATGGGTGAATGGATGGATGGATGGTTGAATGGATGGATGGTTGGTTGAGTGGATGGATGGGTGAATGGATGGATGGATGGTTGAATGGATGGATGGTTGGTTGAGTGGATGGATGGGTGAATGGATGGATGGATGGTTGGATGGATGGATGGATGGATGGTTGGTTGGTTGGTTGAGTGGATGAATGGATAGATGGATGGTTGGTTGGTTGGTTAGTTAGTTAGTTGGTTGTTTGGATGCATTATTGGGTGCTTGGTGTGTGGATTAGTTCAGGATTCGGGTGCAGAAGGAATCAGACATCCTGATCTTTCACTAACTCACATCATGACATAATAATACTTGATTACAGCTTAAACATTAATTACATGGCCGTGGTGAGATGCTAAAAGATATTGCCTTAGTGTCATGGAAAATAAACTAACCTCATGTGCCTCTGTAAAGCAATTATGCAGGTATCTATGATAGAGGATTAATGAGGCCTAATCTTAGCCAGCAGTATCTCCAGCTATTCCACCCCATAAAAACGTTGTTGTATGTTGTTAATCACCATCATCTGAAGCACAGGGAGAACACGTGTGTCTTACCGGTAGACCATTGGGCCCTGTACTCCAAGCATGTGTGTGAGATGGAAAAGGGTGTGAAGGTCAGCAAGTAATTAGACTTTTTTTTTTTCCCTTCTCGCCAACCGGAGGGCACGTCAAGCCTTGGGGATGAAAAGTGATTATGTGGCTGTAATTGAATGCTGGAACAACGTGAGAAGAAAAGAACGACAGAAAGCAAGTAAAAAAGAGGGAGTGAGGGCGGGAGAGAGAGAGAGAGAGAGCTGAGTTGGTAACTCAGAAGTACTGTGTAAAACGCTTATGCAAACATCACATGCATTCCCTGTAAGATTGTAGGTTTCTTACATGTCATGGCACATTTTAAAAATGGCATGTGAATAAAAGTGAATAAGGTTCGTGAAGCATATGTGAAAACGTAAGACCTGTATATAATGCAATCATGTGTTTGGAAAAAAACGTACATTACGCAGAAAATTTCTGAGGCCATTAAGGTACAAAGGAGAAGGGAAAAAAAGCGAATGAGAATACATCGGAACAGTCCTTTTTTTTGGTGATATTTCTGGGTCAATGTAAGAAGAGTCAATGCTAGACAAGACCTTTTAGTTTTTTAGTTCGCTTCTTTAAAAATTGCAAGATTTCTTAACCTCAACAAACGAGCTAACTTTATCTTTTTAATTTAAAAGAAATAAACAATGATTTCAAGAATACAGTCTATGATTGGTTAAAAACCTGGGGCACAATGTAAACCATGAAAATTATTATTTTTGTTTGTTTTTGGTGCAGTTTAGCTAACGTCATGGAAATAATATTCATGAGTTATTGAATATCAGCGTCAGTGTAAGTCTAAAGCATTTTACATATTGTTATTAAAAAAAAAAGAATTGTTGATAATTATGATTTTTCACCTAAGTAGTTGACGCTAGTGCTTTCGTGAGATCTCATAATAAAATGCATTTTTTTAATGTGGATTTTATTTTATTGTTCTTTCTTTCTTTCTTTCTTTCTTTCTTTCTTTCTTGACGCTTTTCTTCTTTCTTTCTTTCTGTCTGTCTGTCTGTCTGTCTTTCTTTCTTTCTTGACGCTTTTCTTCTTTCTGTCTGTCTGTCTGTCTCTTTCTTTCTTTCATTCTTTCTGTCTGTCTGTCTGTCTGTCTTTCTTTCTTGATGCTTTTTTTCTTTCTTTCTTTCTGTCTGTCTGTCTCTTTCTTTCTTTCTTTCTTGACGCTTTTCTTCTTTCTTTCTTTCTTTCATTCTGTCTGTCTGTCTGTCTGTCTGTCTTTCTTTCTTTCTTTCTTTCTTTCTTTCTTGATGCTTTTCTTCTTTCTTTCTGTCTGTCTGTCTGTCTGTCTCTTTCTTTCTTTCTTTCTTGATGCTTTTCTTCTTTCTTTCTTTCTTTCTTTCATTCTTTCTTTCTGTCTGTCTTTCTTTCTTCTTTCTTTCTTTCTTTCTTGACGCTTTTCTTCTTTCTTTCTTTCTTTCTGTCTGTCTGTCTGTCTTTCTTTCTTTCTTGATGCATTTCTTCTTTCTTTCTTTCTGTCTGTCTGTCTGTCTCTTTCTTTCTTTCTTTCTTGACGCTTTTCTTCTTTCTTTCTTTCATTCTTTCTTTCTGTCTGTCTGTCTTTCTTTCTTCTTTCTTTCTTTCTTTCTTTCTTGACGCTTTTCTTCTTTCTCATTCTTTCTTTCTGTCTGTCTTTCTTTCTTTCTTTCTTGACGCTTTTCTTCTTTCTTTCTTTCTGTCTGTCTGTCTCTTTCTTTCTTTCTTTCTTTCTTTCTGTCTGTCTGTCTGTCTTTCTTTCTTTTTCTTTCTTTGAGGATAGATGCATGGATAGATAGACAGATTAATACCCAAGGGAATTTGTATAAAATATCTATATATTTATGAGTGTGCAGGCATGCATGGCTAATCATCTGCATGCATGGTAGTCGCTGTGCATCTACAAGCATCTGTATCTCTACACATGGTCACTAAACAACTATCCTTAATCCAATGGTTTGATGGTTTAATCTCAGAGCCATTGGTAATCTGGCTTTGCCTTTAATGATGCTGCAGCTCTGAGAGGAAGCCCTGCTTCTTTTGGTAAATATACCATTGATCGGCAGACTGGCGAGCGCTAGCTAAATAAATGGGACTAATGAATAAGTGATGAACAAAAATTGGATCAGAATGGAGCGGGCGCCCTCAAAAAGACTGCTAGAACCTGAGAGTTCAGCATCGAACAAACAGAGAGAGAGAGAGAGAGAGATCTGCTGTACAAACCTCCATCTTTAACTCTGAGCTTTTGCTTTTAAATGCTGAAGGGAAGTTGGATTTTTTTTTTTTTAAGGAAAAAAAAACAAAAAGAAAAAAAAAAAAAGAAGCAATTTTGCTCTTTTCAGAAATGCCCGTGGTGGTCAGAGGTCTGTGAGACCTCGAACAGTCACTGCTGGCTTGAACACCCTCGCTGGCACTCTTCCCTCCTAGCCAAAGCTGAACTGATCGATGCAATTATGTTGTTTTCCAAACACAACATGATACCGTCATGCCGAATGTCTGAAAGTCTCTCGGCTGGTTTGCGGCACGGCTCAGCTTATTTACGGCGAGCGCTCTGGTGCGTGCGGCGAGGAGAGAAACCGCGGTACTGTTAGATGTGCATGTGATCTGGCAGCGTTAACTACAACACGTCCACTCTCATCTGCCTCCAGTCTGGTGTTTGCTTTGTTTCTTCGGCGTATTTCTGTCTCGTTACATACGTTTTCATGGCATGCCGCTGTTTCTAAGCAGAACTTCCCTTTCGGTTACTTATTATTTAATAAGTGAATAAACGAAATGTGTTCATTCTTAGCGTTGGATGCTGATGATACTGTATGTACTGCACATCGCTGAGGTTTAGCATGGCCTGCATTTTTAGAAACTGTTCAACGTGCTCCGGCTGCCCCTCCGAGGAACTGCCTTAACCTCGTGTGCAACCCAACAACATTGTGTTTCTCTTTAAGGAACGGCGCCAAGAAAGCTCACACTGCACCATGATCCAAAGAACCCTAAAGGAGACTGCTTTTCCTAAGCGTGCGCCTTATATGCACTATTTCTGTGTCATCGAACCATTTCTTTTGTGCAGTTTTCGGAAGGATTCTGGTTGGCCTTAATGGTTTCATCTTTGGATCTTGGAACTCTTCCTTATCCATTATACCCTAAAGCAACTCTTAATAAAGAGCTCTTGATTGTGATAAATGTGCTTTTTAGAACACTTATTCCAAGTTAAACATCCAAAATGTTTTAGTATGTCTAAAATAAATTAGCATTTCTTCATATTCTGCTTCAGAAGAGACTGAATTTCTTGTGTATTTTTTTTTATGTAGTCTCGAGGAAAACTTCTCCAGGTTTCCTGAAGAGGACTTTTTGTTGGCACTCGTCTTTGGCCTGTCCCTGTCTCAAAGGGACTGTTTTGATATCTGACACATAGTATGATCCATTAAGAGACATGACATATGTGATTAGTATACTGGTGATGTTGGATGCTGAGTGATTATACTGCATATAGTATGAGACAACCAATTGTTTAATTGCTAGATTTTTAGGCATTTTTTTGTTTAGGCAAAACATTTCTTCCTATTCCAATTTCATCTACACCATTTCTTTTTATTCAATGTAATGAAATGAGGGATGTCTCAAGACTTTTGCACCATAAAGACGTTATCCAGTTTTAGGAAAACTAAAGCACCTTTATAGCTCAGTCGTAGTCTGAGGTTCTGTAAACCGGCCCAAACTGGTGTACCTGTACTGTATCTTCAAGGATGGCAATATGACATGATGGTAGAGTGGGTAGTGTTTTGGACTCACATGGTTACCTCCAGGGTTCCTGGGCTAAATCCATACACGGATTTCCTCCAGGATGTATTCCTGCCTGGTGCCCCATGTTCCCAGGATAAGCTCCGGATCCACCATGACTCCGACCAGGATAAGGCAGATTAATGGTTGAATATAATATATATATATATTTTTTTATATTTGCTTCAAGCACTTTCTTATTATCCTCTTATAGGTTCCACAGTTTTCACTCTTTGGGAAACACTCAGTATTTATTTATCCCTACAACGTATTTTAGATTGAGAAATGTTTCCTGTTATAGTCTTCAACCAATCACCTATAACTCTTTAACAAAAACAACTCCATTATATACCTAAATGTTTTAAAATAAAAAGTAAATGAATACCTTGCATTCTGCCAAGACTGAATATAGTGCCATGTATCTTTTCTAGCCAAACACCCCGGTTAACCAACTGGCAGCATTTAAAAATCAGAATGTGTGTGTGTGTGTGTAAGAGAGGTTGGAAATGTGAGATAGCTTATATTATGCCAGTGTTGTTAAAGCATGTAGCCATGTTGTTGGTATTTATTTTTGCAGATACGGGTCTGTATTTACTTTTATCTTTATATGTATAGATAAAACATGTAGTTCATATGCATTTACTTTTATCTTTAATTGTGTAGTAGACAGTAGGCGGCACGGTGGTGTAGTGGTTATGGTTAGCGCTGTCGCCTTGCACCGCCAGGGTCCGGGTTCGATGCCCGGCCAGGATCGATTTCCGTCTCTGTGTGCGTGGAGTTTGCATGTCTCTCCCCGTGCTTGGTGGGTTTCCTCCGGGTTCTCCGGTTTCCTCCCGCAGTCCAAAGACATGTAGGTTAGGCTAATTGGTTCCCAAATAGTCCGTGGTGTGTGAATGAGTGATGGATTGGCACCCTGTCCAGGGTGTACCCTGCCATGTGCCCTAAGTCTCCTGGGATAGGCTCCAGGCCCCCGTGACCCTGAATACAGGATTAAGTGGTATAGATGATGAGTGAGTGAGTGAGTGAGTGTAGATAAAACATTGTACCTGATGACAAATAGTTATTGAAAACTGCATAACTAGGTTAGCAAAGCTGGTACAGTATGTTGCCTCAAGTGTTTAGGGGGTGAGTCTGATCTTTGATTAGAATTTCATAAGTTCTTCCTGTATGTTGATTACATTTCCATTTCACAGGTAATGCAGGAAGGTGGACCGGTGTACTTTAAGCATCTACTGTAGCTATACACTGGTTTGTGTTTGGGAGATGAGTCTTGAGGTTGTTCTACATGTCCAGGGGTGTTCCTGCCTCAAGTACATAGCTGTTGATAGAAAATAGTTATTGTTGGATGGATGGATGGATGGATGGATGGTTTGATGAGTGGAAGGGTGGATAGATGCAAGGATGGAGAATTTGGGTGGGTGGATGGATGGTGTCCTCATCCAGGATCCTTGTGCACAGAGCTCCTTATACAAAATAGACATTAGTAGATGGATGGATGGGTGAAGAGTTGGGTGGATGGGTAAGTGGGCAAATGCGTGATGCCTTGAGATGGACTGGTGTACTCATCCTGGATCCTTGTGTACTCTGATCCTTATGATGATGGATGGATGGCTGGATGGATGAATAGATAGATGGACCGTTAGTGGTGGATAATTTGGTAGACGTGTGAATGTGTGATGCTTTGAGATGGACCGGTGTACTCGTACAGGATCCTTGTTTTACATTGGTCCTCATGGAAAATAGTTACCAGTGGGTATTTAGATGACTAGAAAGATGGATAGGTGTGTGTGTGTGTATAGATAGATAGTTGAGTGGATGGGTCAATGTGTTATACCTTGAGATGGACTGGTGTATTGATATTGATAGAAAATAGTTATTGTTCAATGGACGGATGGATGTGTGGTGCCTTGAGATGCACTGTTGTGCTCATCCAGGATCCTTGTGTACATTGAGCTGCATGGAGAATAATTACTGAAGGATGGGCAGACTGATGGATGGATGGATGGATGGATCAATTGGATACACACGCATACACACACACACACACACACACACATTTAGAGTGAATTTAGTCAATTTAGGGCCAATTTAGAGTCCTAACATATTTTAATATTTTGGCCCCATGCAGACACATGAAGATTGTGGAACACCACATAGACCATGACCTGAGCTCCGGATCGAACGGGAGACCCTGGAGCTACTGTAGGAAGGAGCAGCACTTGTGCTGGCTTGATCAAAGCAAGTTGTGCAGTAAGGATCTCGCCACCGACTGCGTGATGAAATGGGAATTTATAATCGAATGCAGTGTGCATATTTGGCCAACTCCTATTAAAACTTTTGTGGATATCATAAATCATAATTACAAGCCTGTGGCGAGGTTTGTAGCTGTTATTTGTAAGTAAGTAATGATCTAGTAAGAGAGAAACATACTGGATACCCAGACAGTGCGATGAAGGAGAAATGCAAATGTAAGTGATGCAATGTGGCCATCGAGCTAGACAGAGATGGGGAAAGAAAAGGAGGCTAAAGGAAGGGACGGGTCTCTCTCTCTCCCTCCTGAGACAGGAAATGGTTATGAAGAGCTTGAGGATGAGACCAGAGGGAGGGGTTCTTTCCTTTCCTTTCTCTGTCTGAATAAGGTCTGTGCGAATCAGAGCTGATTATGCTGGCGTAATCACATCCCTCTGATATGCATTGTGGCCGTTTCAGCTGGAGCACAATGAATGATAAGCACAGCTAATTTAATAATCGATTAATCCCCTGCCACGCCTAGGCATCCGTCAGACTATCTTTGGTTGGTCATTATAATCCTTCAAATTCTTGTTCGGAAAAGCTCTTCTTTTCTTTTATTTGGTCTTCAAAGCGTATTGTTGTCTTCTTGTTTGCCTCTGTAGACAACTGCCAAGGAAGACTGCTTCTTCTCATTACCTGCACTCATCCTTCCACAACTAGGAACACACACAAACACACACACTTTCTCTCTCTCTCACACACACTTCATCCTTTTTCCTAGATCTCCTCCTGTTGTCAGCTCAAGGTATTACCAGAAGGGAAAGAAAACGCAGTGTTGATAACCCATGGGTCATGATATTAACTTCATCCCAGAGCTAGGTAATAAAGTTGCCAGGACCTGGCTACCTTGGGATCAGCCAGTCACCTTGCGTTATTTCAGAATCCTCCTCCCTAAGTGGCATCGACCCCATTGAGAGGTCAAAAGGTGTCTCCACCTGTCTGTGCGATTCAAATCAAGAGCCTTGACACAAATTTGGTCTGAAGGCAGAGCTCCTGACAGCAGGTCTGTTGGGACGGAAGATGAATACGTTATGCTCTCTGGCTATTCCTGCAGCTCTTTCGGTATCGATTTGTCGGGTTCGCCAAAGGAGGATTTTCAATACACATCCAAAACTGCACAGTGGGTCGCGATCCTAGGATTTGCTCAGTCCCCTCCCCAAGAAAAAATCAACGCAGAAGAGAAAGGGTGATATCAATAGTATTTTGCAATACTGATATTCCTGTTTTTTTTTTGTTTGTTTGTTTGTTTTTTAATTGTTTTAACTGAATTGATATCAAGATCTCATTTTATCCATTTAGACAGGATGAGTGACCATCTGACCCCAGAATCGGCTCCATCACTCTCAGGGTTATAGAGTTGACCCGTTCATCTTGTACTGCGTAAGAGCCACTAAATCATATTTCAAGGAAATTACCTTGTTGGTTTCGTTCCCGTCAGCTTGAGGTCAGGAGTATAAGGAATGACCCTCCTTGTTTCATCTAAGGCGTAATGAAAAAAAAAAAAAACAGGAATTTTCACGAGTTAACTTTGAGCATGTTTCTAAAAAAGCCCATCAAAGAGTAGTGATTGTTCTTCTTTTAAGTACACTTGACACATGTACAATGAATAAACCTGACCAACCTCCTGGGGAGCCATTCTGGGCAAAGATTCTGTTTAGACGCAATAATAAATGTTGAGCTCAGATTTTAAACAGATTACCAAAAACCTTAGCAAAACCTTTAACCCTCGGTATAATGCAGACTAAAAGCGGTGAAATGGGTTGGAAAAAAAAAAAAAAAAAAAACCTGTTCAAAATACAATCTGAATAAATGAATAACCAAGTGTAGACATTAGCGTGCATCATGGTAATTAGATACGTGAATAAAGTGCGAGAAGCTACCGAATCATACGTATGGCGTTGATGATGGCTAGGCGTCCGCAAAGTTGTGGGAAAATGGTGCAAAGAGGTATTAGCTTTCTGGTTACTTAATCTGGCCCCAAATGCAGGTTTATTTAAAATACCCCAAGGCTAAAGTTGGAAATTCCCAAATTCAAAATGGCGTCCAAAATGAAATAGAAGCGATTGAGCCAGAAGGTACTGCAAGATATTTAGGTGAACAATCAAGCTTGTAAAGATGTGGCTTTAAAAGCAAAGATATAAAACACAATAGCTTGTGTGGTGGTGGTGGACAAATCGCTAGTATCTACAGTAGGCAACAGTGCCCTCTGGTGGTTTGGAGGGTGTTCCTATACCTTGTCTATTGATGCATTTACAGTACACGGTCAAAAACAACTGAACTCATGCTGCTTTCTTTGCCTTTCTAACCCGAATTAAGGTGAATTTAATATTTTTCGATCATTAAATATGAGAATAGAAGAGAAACCCACTGTCGGCAAAGCTACAGACGTCCCAGGCTCCACTGCTAGCGCGGAGTACTAATCAGGATGAAGTGTTGAGAGGCTTGAATGCCTGCTACACAGAAAGATAGAGAGAAGGAGTAAATAAGAAAAAGAAGAGTCATGCCAAATCTTAATAGTAATCTGTGGAGGGTCATTTGAATCCATCTAGAGTAAACACCGCTTGGACCCTCTCTTATCTGATTAAAAACCTTCACACAGACCGCAAGGGGAATTCTATTTCACTTTTACTTTCATGCGCTCTCCTGCTCGTTGAGACTAGCTTGTGAACGTTTTAAAACCGTTCCGGTTACGATGAGGGTTTATTATGCTTTCTCTTCATTTATGAAGCATTGGTTGTTTGAGTTGAAGCATATGGTCAGGTGGTCAGTGTTGTCATAATGTGTCAAGTGTACAGTATTAACCCTTTCCTGCTGATCTGTCAGGGGAAAACAGGCACTTCTGTTGTCTTTGATCTCTTAGAGTGAGTGAACGTTCCAAAATAAAAAAAATAAAAAAAATATAAGGGTTTATAGTTGGATTATTATTATTTTTTAAAACTAATTAATGAATGTGCTAATTACTAATTAGACTGTCCTTCTCATCACAGTTGTAGTCACGTTTATTTTGTCAGAGAGCACTGAAAAAGAGAAAATTGAGTGAAAAAAAAATAATAAAGTGGTTATTTTAATTAATGATGTTAATTATTCTTGCCTTAATGTGGAAACTATTCTGCTTTATTATGCAGGAATGAGATTTAAGTGTTTTTCTTTTATCAGTTTAACAGATTGTTAGTGACGCGCCATATTAGCCACTATGCTAGCTACGCTAGAACTAGCAAAGCTCAAGACTTATTTTTTTTTTTTTTGTAAACTATACACATATTACTTGTCTTTATAAAACACACTGTGTGAGATAACAAGTCTGATTAATTAATGTACTAATTACTAATTAGGGTGTCCTTCACATCACAAGCATATTCATGTTTTTCTTGTCAGGTTGAACGACTGTGGTGAACAACGACAAAAGTTTAAATAGCTCTTTCGATTATTAATGTTAATTATTCCTGCCTGAATGTGGAAATAATTTCGTTTTATTATACAAGATGAAATTTTCTTTTCACCAGAAGATCAGGCTAACAGATTATCAGTGATGAGTCATATTAGCCGTTATGCTAGCTACGTTAACGACTACCGAAACTCAGCCTTATCAGGTGAGACATTATGATTTTTTTTTTTTTAAATATAAACGTTATCATTGTCTTTAGAACACTAATAACAAATACGTTTTACAGTATACATGATGGATATTAGCTGTCTAGCACCAGTTAGCACGTAGGGCTTCAGTGAAGTGGACGTTTCCTGGAAGCTTTTTGATTGTATATAAAATACTAAACTGTGCACACATCAGCTATTTTTAAACTTTCACTTAAGTAAGCATATTTCTCCCCAACCAAAGTATCTTTGCCTTTCCACAAGTCTGACTTTTGTGTATTTCATCCGACACTGATATGGGATAATCTTAAACGTTTTCTGATGTCGTTTATAACTGCCGACTCGGTGAGAAAAACGCTGAGGTGAGTGGTTGGATTTATAGTTAATACTGTATGAACACTTTTTAAAAAAATGTTTTATTTAATCTTTTATCCCTACATTTGACATACAGGGCTTTTTAAAGATTCACCACCGCTCATTTGTGCCATTTGAGAGAATCTCCTAAGCTGAGATCATTAACAGGAGATAAAAATCACCATAAAAAAAGCCTTATGACTGGGCCTAAGAAGTAACAGTCCTGCACCTCTCACTTCTAGATAGTTTGGTTTTACAGGGTTATTGAGCAAATCTGCAAGAAATATTATATATATATATATATATATATATATATATATATATATATATATATATATATATATAGGGGGGGGGATCAGAATTGCAAACTTGGATTCAGATTAATGAATTCCATTGGGATGGATGGAGAAAGAGAAAAACCCGAACTCATTTGCATGCCACTCAGTTGTGTCTTGCTGTTTTCGCCGTGGCTAATCAAATAAATCAACGGAGTCCAGGCCAAGTGAAGTTAATGGCCCTGTTTAAATATTCTTGTGTTTTTCAACTTCTCTTTGTTCTTCCCCCCGTTATTCTGCTTGTTTCTTTGCCTAAATAATTCAGTCGTAAAGTTCCTCAAAGGTGAAGAAAGAAGAAAGACCAAAGAGATGGCCGTTACTTTAGTCCTCTTCCTCCTGACTGATCAGCCCCGGAGGAATTTTATTTATTCATATCGGAGAAAGTAGGAGGTCACCACCATTTTTATTCTGCTGCCAGTTTTTCTAGCCACCTCATGCAGTATTTTGAAATGAGTTTCATTGCTCTTTGGCTTTGTATGTATTTCTATTCTTAATTTAAGTAAGTAAGTAAATAAATAAATAAATAAATAAATAGCATACAATACAATCATATAAAAAAAAAACAAGAAATGGAAGAACAACCACCTTCTTCTTCTTCTTAATAATAATAATAATAATAATAATAATAATAATAATAATGTGCATTTCATGTAATTTATTCAATCTTAATGTAATTCTTTTTATTATGGAATTACATTAAATGTCACCATAATACAAAAAGTATTTACTGTCTTTGCTAAATAATAAAATAACAAGGCAAAATAAATTTTTCCCCATGCAGGAAATAGTTAATATGATATAATTATCATATACAGTATGTATTATTATTGAATATACTGTATAATAATAATAATAAGAAGAAGAAGAAGAAGAAGAATATCATCATTATTATTGGATTCATACAAAATAGTATTTTAGATACAAATTGCATTATTAAAATAATTATTATTCTTCCATATTTTTACTTCCAATATAACTACTACTACTAATAATAATAATTACACAGTAATATGCAAACATATATTAAAACAATTATTATTATTATTATTATTATTATTAAATCCATTAATTTTAAACCTACAGTATCATTGCATGCCATGTGCACGCATGCCTTCCATATATACATATAGACACACACAGATGTACTCAAATATATAACAATATATTATTATGATTATTTTTACAATCTCTCTCTAAAAATAATAATTATACAGGTATTAGTGATCAGTGGAGTTGCTGAAGAGCAACCTTCATAAACTTAAAGGAAATCAGCGATGTGGAAAGATGTGGCATTAAATTCTAGTGAGCCTGAATTAGCAGTAAAGAATAATGCCAGGTACTGGATTGTGCTTCCTACTCGACACATGCCGGCAGCTGTGGGCAATTTCTGAAGTGAAATTGTTCAGGTGCTGAGGATCCTGTCTAAAAAGGCCCAGATTTTGTCGACGTATCTTATTTTGTTCACCATTAACCTTTATCGTCTTTTCTTAGCAGTCTCCAGTGTCACAATCTGTTTTTTTTTTTTTTTAAACAAATGAAGATCGCACATGAGTTGATGGCAGATGTTTGTGCAGTGATTACACGGCAAGAAACATCTCATTTCTGCCCTCGACATGCATCTCTGTACCCAGTCACGCAGCTGGCACAGAAATGTTTATGTAGATCAGCTACGTAAAACGGCTGAATGTGTTTGTTGTGGCGTTTTTAAATAATAAGCTGACCCTGTTAGCTAATAGGTGGGGGAACTAGTCTCTAATCTTCCGGACACAGTCGCGGCCTCGTAGCCCATGTAGTTTGTCTCTTGAGGACATAAGATGAGTGGTCTCATACTCAGTGCATCAGTTTACATCCAAGTGAAAGATACAAGACCCAAAAAAACAAACAATCAAACAAAAAAACAAAACAAAAAAAAAAAAACAGAACCACTGATTTGGAAAAGGAGCAGATTTTCCTCAAGAATTTGATGGTATTTTGTCCTATCCATTATCCTTCTATCCTGACAAGTACCACAGCCCTTGCTGCAGAGAAATACCACCATAACAAGTTACTGTATTACCACCGCCATGCTTTACTGTAGGAAGCACAAAGCTTGAGTTTACTATTGATTTTTAGGAGCAGGGGTGGGAGGGGGGGGGGTGATCAATTTCCAAATAACTTATTTTGTTTGCTTTATTTTTTATTTTTTTCTGACATGTTGCTACTTATTTTTTTTTTTTCATCTTATAATGAAAATGGAAGAATATTTTATTTATTTATTTATTTATTTATTTATTTATTTATGGCTCAGCTATCAATATATTGGAGATTCCTTAGAATATTAAAATAAAGCAAGTAATGAATAATTACTAACATTTATCATTTTTATGAATTAGTTTTTTGGAACTATTTAACCATTTATATTAATACGAACATGAAATATGACATAGTATATCATATTAAATATAATTTCTCTCGCGGTAAACTTGGATAATTTATGCGTGTATTTGTAATGCTACATGCATATTGCAAATACTGTACATTGTAGGTGGTTTTAAAAAAAATGCTCATGCTTTATGCAGATTTACTTTTTAAATAAATAAATAAATAAATAAATAAATAATCCAACAGAGCGATTTGTTAGTTTCTGCACGCTGATGTATTATTATTATTATTATTATTATTATTATATTATTATTATTATTATTATATAAACTGTGCGGCTGCTATCTGCAGTAGTCTTGTGTTCACAAGCTAATCTTCCTGTTGTTATAAGCACTTAGCATAAAGCTCAACGCCACCCGAATCGCTCCGACACCACTAATCCACTTTCACGCTGTCTCTCCCTGGGCGTCGGCGCTCTGACAGCATCCCCTCTTCACACGTAAATCGAAAACATCAATTACTCCTGCTAATTAACAGCTCCCCCTGCAACAACACTGCCTCTCAGCATCACGCATATTCCACATGCACAAATACAGACCCAGTTCCTCCCTTCCTTAACAATCCTAGAGGTCAAACGTCAAAAGGGGATTTTTTTTTTCCACCCTTCTTTTCCATTCACAGGCATTTATCAAAACAGCTTCTGAACACATCAGGCAGAGAACTGCTTTTGAAGGGAGGCACATATTCCAGAGAGTTGCAGGTTTTGTCCCTGGAGAATCGAACCTGTCTCCTTTTATTCTGCCAAAGAGCTGGGGTTCACACTCTACGCTAGTGCTGCTATGGAAACTGCAGCCATTAATAATCCACTCGGTGTGACTTTCACCTGTGAGTTGAGGAAATTTTTACAGCAATCCCTACTGTCAAGAGGTTTTTGTTTCTTTCTTTCTTTTTTTTTCCCTTTTAAGTTATGCAGCATGCTTAATATAAACTTTAATTGTCCCTGATGATCAATCTCCAGATCTCTTGGGATGGGCAGAAAAAGAAAGAACAGGTGGAAACGAATGAATGTAGCTGCCGTTCATTATATTAGCAGCACTAGATGAGAGTGTGCATTTAAAATGTACTGCGATGAATTGTGTGTGTGCCAGGTTAAAGACATGTGTCTTGAGTCTACTTTTAAACCTGGAGACTGTGTCTGAGCTCTGGACACTGTCATCAACTCAAAGGACAAAGAAGAAGCAATGCTCTCGCAAAAAAACATGTATTTGCGAAAAATATATAAGGTCTTTATTTTTATTTATTCATTTTTTTTCCTGCATGAAAGATTGTGGTATGTTTTAGAGAAGTGTGTTAATTTTAGCTTAGTCTGCAATGTTGGTGCATAGCAATCACAAGGATTGGCGTAAGATCAGATATACTTCCCACTGTGGGGAAATTTCATCATAGAATGATATGAAAAAGAGAAACATCCAGTGAAGGCCGATCTCTGGAAATGCCAGAGGTCGGAGGAGAATGGTCGAGCTGAGAGAAAGGCAACAATACCAAGCCATTTCAACTGGGGTATGCTGAAGAGCACCTCTGAACGCACGACACTTCAAACCATGAAGCAGATGAGCAACAGCAGCAGAAGACCACACTGAGTGTCACTCCTGCCAGCAAAGAACAGGAAACCGAGGCTACAATTCTCAGACGCTTAACAAAAATTGCACAATAGATAAGATAAGCCTTGTCTGGTCGAATGAGTCTCGATTTCTCGATTTTTGTCCGAATCTGGTGTAAACAACACGAAAGTGTCGATCCATCCTGCCTTGTATCAGTTGTTCAGTGGGACCATTAGTACCAATTGAGGATGGTTTAAATGGCGCAGCCTATCTGAGTATTGTTGATGACCATATCGCTCCCTTTATGACCATTGGATTTAAATAGAACTAGTAATCAGAATAGACATTGGGATTTTCTTCAGATTCTGTCTAATCTATCTATCTATCTATCTATCTATCTATCTATCTATCTATCTATCTCTCTATCTATCTATCTATCTATCTATCTATCTATCCACCAACCAACATTCATCACTTAATACATCCATCTTCCATCCATCATCAATCCATCCATCCATCCATCCCTATCTATCTATCTATCTATCTATCTATCTATCTATCTATCTATCTATCTATCTATCTATCTATCTATCCACCAACCAACATTCATCACTTAATCCATCCATCTTCCATCCATCATCTATCCATCCATCCATCCATCCCTATCTATCTATCTATCTATCTATCTATCTATCTATCTATCTATCTATCTATCTATCTATCTATCCATCCACCAACCAACATTCATCACTTAATCCATCCATCTATCCATCCATCCATCCATCCCTATCTATCTATCTATCTATCTATCTATCTATCTATCTATCTATCTATCTATCTACCTACCTATCTATCTATCTATCCACCAACCAACATTCATCACTTAATCCATCCATCTATCCATCCATCCATCCATCCATCCCTATCTATCTATCTATCTATCTATCTATCTATCTATCTATCTATCTATATCTACAAAAGTCAAAATAAATACAAAAACAGGAAAGAAATATGGGGAAAGTTGTTAATAATTCCATTCCGAATAACAAATGATTTATTTATAGCTCTCTCTATGTGTATATGTATATGTATATAATATATTAAATCCATGGTAAGAGAAAAAAAGAAGAAAAAAAAACAGTCCTAGTTTGTTGTATGGTAACAAGGAAGCCAGAGAAAAGCTAACACATTCATTCTCAATACAGGTCAAGGGATTGTTTTTTTTTTTTTTTTTTTTTTCCTTGAGATTAGGGCATGTGCGCATCAGTATGCATCGCATCCCATCTCGCCTTGCTTTTAGACGCAGTGACAGCTGCTGCTGATAAAAAATATGAACCCCTGATAAGCTCGGGGATCTTCCCTGCAGCTGTTATTTGCAAGTAAATAGACACTTACGCCACATTCCTCCTGGATACACACTCTGTATCATCCTGAAAGGGGGATTTCCCTCGAGGAAGATCTGTGGTCTGCGTATTAGCATTAACTTCCTATAAACTCAGCTGGAATAAGCCTGTTGCATGCGCCATATGTCTCCTGTAGTAATGGATTTAAATATTTGTCCGCATGTGTTGTGTTTAAAATCTGAATCTAACACAGTAATTGGTGCATTTAATGTCACGCGCTCACGCTGAAACTGGATTATTATATGCAACCTGTACGTTGGCTCCGTGTTGGCGGAGTTCCAGAAGCTTCTACAAACACAAGTACGAGTATATATACATGTGGGCATATGTGCCACGATGTGTTCAGAGAGAGAGAGAATCTGTTCTTTCACTTCTGACTGTGTCAGCTTTACTTTTTCAGCTACTGGAACAGTAACAAGATGGTTTATAATGTTGCTCGAGAACCCATTACTAATCCAACACGTATAGACACGGTTGCCTTGGTAACCAGGAGGATGGAGAATGCAGAGGTGGAGAAGAATGAGAAAAGAGAGATGGGAGATTTTAAAAAAGAAAAAAATACGAATAAAAAAACACGAACACTTTGACCTTGATGATGTTTCATTTGCACTCATCAATATTGGTCCTTGCGACATAATCGTATGAATCGAAAACCAAACTCAAAAATGAGATACATTTTTTATGCTGATTACAGACTTGACGCACCGTACGGAGTGCTTTATGTTGACTTTTTACTCAAGTATAGTGTGAGGCTTTATACCGGTGATTTCTACACCAGCGACATTATTACTTTCCATGTCGAACCAGCACAAAGGGAAAGACAAGCTAATCGTAAAAACGCAAGTGCAATGCGAGCTTTTATCGCCCGGCACCTCGTTGATTTGATTCGGATGGCTGTCAATTGGGTGTAAGAGTCTGACATTTTCACACTTTTAATCAATGTGGATTGCGTTTAAAAGGGTGCCATCAGCGGCTGCGATGAAAAGTAGGCCGACAAAGGATGAGAAATTAATTTTCGGCTTCCGTCCCCTTTCATCCTCTCTGCCTCCGCGGCTTTCCTAGGACCACGACCCCGGAGAGTTTTTCCGTAATTCGGTCTTTACTGGTTATTTGGCCTTTCAGACAGTTTTGTCAGCGCCGCCGCCGCCGCCGCTGCTGCCAATTCCCACTCCCGGCTGACGGCAGACCTTCATGTGTCTTCTGATGTGTGTTCCTGCTGGTCAGCCCACTGGGAGCACACGGAATGGAACTGGCACCAGTAATCAAAGCGTATGCTCCTCCATTAGGGCTCAACAGAAAGCGAAAATCCAGTTAGAGGAGGATGAGTGGTTTGGGGAGAATCGAATCAGTGCTCCTTCATTCACCCACGGATCAGGCAATCTCAGCTCGCCGGGTCATTCACCATGGGAGAGGCTTTCTTCATACCCGTCTTGACGAGGAATAAGGGTTTAACGCGTCACCTGTATTGAGCATGATGGGATTATCCTGAGATATGTAAAGATGAGGATTACGACTAAACAGCTGTCTCTCCATAAGAATCCAATGTCTATCCATTTTTGTTAATCAGTAAAAATGCTTCAGCTTGCTAGGAAGCATAAAGATTGGACTTTGGAGCAAAAAGGGCGTGTGGCCACCATATTGGGCACCATGATTGAAGCTAAAGGCAGTGGAATTTAATGTCAGAGTTTTTTTGTTCTTGTTGTTGTTTGTTTGTTTTTGGAAACTGACAGATTTTAAGTGACCAACAACAAACAAATGTTGACTCGCGTCTTTAATCTCTTTTGCCGAGAGCTGTTTCAGCCTAATCAATCGACGTGTTCTAGCGTAACGGAACGCTCCGGGGTGCACCTACTGTATCATTTATTGCATGAATTTATTTCACAAGTGTATTTCACAGTCAATGTATTTTGTTTATGCCTGAAAACAACTTGTTGTGCATGAACGCATGCGCGTGTTAAGTCTACCGCATTTGTCTGGGCTGCCAAAATAAATAAAAAAACAGGCCTTTGGCCTTAGTCATTTAAAGCACTACTACAACATAAAAAAGCCATTGTGTTGTTTGCTTGACTTACCTTTCAAACATTGCCTGTAGTTTAGTAAGATCTACGTCTGCAAAGGCAACGGAATCAGTTTGGCACCGTGCTGTCAGGTGAAAATGTAGTGTGACACGTGTGAGAACACCCATAAGTTCAGAAGAAAAACAAAAAAAAAAACTAGCATTAGTGAATCTGCTTAGAGAAAACAAATAATGGCTGGTTGGAAGGAAAAAATAAATAAATAAAAAAAAAACTGAGAAAGACATGCATGCTGTAATTACTGAGCTGTCCTTTGCCATATCTTGATTTGACCCATTGACCACAATGGCCATTAGCAGGGTAATGTTGCTGAATACTTAAAGACGTCTCACTGTGTCGTCCATCGTTAAATGACGCCAAGTCTCCATTAGTCTGAAACACCTACGGAGCTTTTCCGGGTTCTGGGCCACTGGAAAACTCTCTTAATCATCGGGATTGGAAAATGTTTCTAGTCCTTTGGTTGGATTTTAGAGCTTCAAAGATGAAAAAAAAAAATATATATATATATATTCTAAATAATTCATGGGAAGTTCACTTGGATAGTATTTACAGATTTGATCGATTTGTGGGAATTATGTACATCATCTTTATGCCTTGGTCCTGATGAATTCTGGATTCTAATTGGTCAGAGGGTGTTGAGGAAATATCATAGCATAAACATGAATAAATAAATAAATAAATAAATAAATAAATAAATAGCGTAACATGAATATAAATACAATCTTGAGCAAATATGTTATTTCTTCAGATTTTGCTTTAAAATTTTTTCCTTAAAGAAAAAACCCTAAACCCTCCAGCTCTTCCTGAAGGACTTAATTGGTTCTTATTTATGGCAAGGTTTTGGCTCTCTTTTACAGTCCAGTCTCCATACCTGACCAGTTGCAGAAGGATATATATATACATACAGCGTGGGCCATTTCTATGGATACACCTTAATAAAATGGGAATGGTTGGTGATATTAACGTCCTGTTTGTGGCACATTAGTATATGTGAGGGGGTAAACTTTTCAAGATGGGTGGTGACCATGGTGGCCATTTAGAAGTCGGCCATCTTGGATCCAACTTTTGTTTTTTGTTCAATAGGAAGAGGGTCATGTGACACATCAAACTTATTGGGAATTTCACAAGAAAAACAATGGTGTGCTTGGTTTTAACGTAACTTTATTCTATCATGGTTTTTTTCATCAAAAAGCAAAACTTGGATCCAAGATGGCCGACTTCAAAATGGCCACCATGGTCACCACCCATCTTGAAAAGTTTGCCCCCTCACATATACTAATGTGGCACAAACAGGACGCTAATATCACCAACCATTCCCGTTTTATTACGGTGTAGATTTTTGTTTTCTTTCTAATGAAGAACTTCCTGAGAGGTTTTTTTTTTTTTACAGCCAGCGCTGATATGCTCTGAACTACTTTTCACCCTCACCTTTTCTACATTAGTACCAGGACATAAAAGACAAAGTAGAGAGAAACCCAAATTGCCATTGCATCAACAGGAATACAGAATAAACCTGAACTGTATGACATGCGATCGGCTAGCTTTTTTAGCTTTTAGCTTTTTTTTTTTTTTTTTCAAAAGCATACAGGACAATATTTGTTGGCCGACAGGAAATAAAGTGGGAAGAGAGCAACTTTTCTATGAGTCGGTGTGAACGGTCTTGTCACACGCATTCAGGTAATTCAGGTGTCACATGAAGCAGATTTCACCGCGTTAACAGGAGCAGATGTTCTCGACGGCCATTATGAAGCCAGCGCCAGGAAAGCAGGACATTTCAGCTTGCTTTAATGGCGTAGGAAGATCGCTAGCCGTCTTTGGCGCAGCGATGGCAGGGCTTTGTCTGTCGTTGCACATCTGGAGCTTTAGCAAATATGGCATGGAGGAGGACCATAAAGCAAAACCAAATGACGCGCAACACTAGCTCCCGTTCCCTTTGGAAGTATTTTGTTGTTGTAAAGAAATGAAGCTTGGCATTAAAGCATGACCTTTTGGGCCAACTTGCTCTTTTCATTTGGGCATGCTATTCTCTTTAATGCCACGCTGCAACACCTCTTAGCAGTTGTTGACTTTGGAGATCTGCCACTAAATAAAGCGGGATGGCATTTCCCAGTGTCGAAATGAGGGCTTTAATTGTTGCCTTGAATTATTTAACAGAGTAAAATGTTTTTTTTTTTTTTTTTTTAGCGCATTTTATAATAAGGATTGACTCGTTATTACAGAGGAGACATAAGTGCCATAACCTCAAGCAAGGCAAGGGCAGGAATGACACACACACACACACACACACACAAAAAAAAATCTTTTCTCTGATACTAATTTTTTTATCCCCCTTCCCCCCCCCTGATTTTAACCCTAATTTAGTCGCGTCCAACCGGGAATCGAACTCGCGATCTCCGGATGATATTGCGAGCACTTTACCACTGCGTCACTCGGAGGCTCATCCTTCTTTTGTCTTAAGGCCGGCCATAATGCTTCATCAGCTCGAGTAAATTGAATAGCCAGATTTCCTGATGGACTCAAGTCGACAAAACACTTCAGGGAAATTTCCAGCTTCTACTGTTAACTTTTCCAAACAAAGATGAAATAACCTGAGTGGGTTAGTACTGTCACCGGCTCGATTCTCATCTCTGTGTGCATGGAGTTTGCATGTTCTCCCCGTGCTTGGTGGGTTTCCTCTAGGTACTCCGGTTTCCTCCCACGGTCCGAAGACATGCAGATTAAGCTAATTGCCGTTCCCAAATTGCGCCTAGTGTGTGAATGAGTGTGTGTGTGTGTGTGTTACATGGAGTTAGTGTTTCTCTCTTAGAGTCAGTCCTCTGCTTTCTCTCGGTTGTGTCCTTTCTGGTTTATTGAATGGAGTAGGTCTGACTCCAGTACACTAGGTGGCGATATTCTCCTTTCAGCTTGTTAGTATCGTGTTCCTGGTTAATATATTACGCCACACCCCAAACAACAGAAAAAACAAGTTAGCTAGTGCCAGATCAAGCAGTGGAACCATGGATGCTTTAATGTTTGAGCAAATCAGACCCCTCGAGGTCATGATGTTATCTGAAGGCGGATGACACCTCTGTGTTGTTAGCAGCTCCCTCCACCATCACGCATTTTGTGCAATACCGGGGTCAAAGCTGATGAAAGGACTGCGGTGCATGTGCAGCACGCCTAGGCCGATTCCTGCGTCCGGGTGAGGTGTACTGTATGTGCCAGGATAGCTTGGTTCCAAACCAAGTTGCTAGTACAAATGTGATAAATAAGTTTGTATAAGTAGTATGATTTCAGACAAACTAACACGTTTCCATTCATTCACAAGTCCAGTTTTAGTCGGGCTAACACGTCATCAAGTAAACGCATTATGGCAAATTTTTTGTTTATTTGTAGATAATTTTTTCTTTATATACTGCGTTGTTAAATTTATGTCCTGGAGGGTTAGGGTCCTGGAGGAACGTTGTTTCGTTTCACTGTGTACTCAACTGTAATTGGTTGAAATGACAATAAAAGCCTACTTGACTTGACTTGACTTAAAAAATATAAAATAATATTTTTATATAAATATAAAGAGACCCTGAGATGGCAAACCATTTTATTTGCTGAATGACTGTATTCTTTGCTTTTAAGTTATAAAGTAATTAATAATAATAATAATAATAATAATAATAATAATATAATAATAATAATAATAAAATAATATATAAATAATAATAATATTATTATTACTTTATAACTTAAAAGCTAAGAATACATTTCAATAATAATAATAATAATAAATAATAATAATAATAATAACAAATAGTAATAGTAATAACTATAACAACAAAATTATTATTATTAATTTATAATATAATAATAATAATATTAATAATAATAATTATTTTATTATTATTATATTTACTAATTATATTCTTCTTCTTCTTCTTCTTATTATTATTATTATAGTATATTATTTATTATTATATTATTATATTTTTATTATTATTATTTCACATTCTAAATTTCATTGCATTTGTTATATCATTGTTAATGGAGCCAGTTGAGGTTTGTTGCTTTCCTCTACAAGCTAGTTTACCATCTAGGTATTTCGCAAAATTGCTGATAACTACTGATACAGTATATTGTCTCAACTCTATTGTTATTGTAAAGATGTCTTTCCGTTGAAATTCTTGAGTGCTACATAGTTAAATATGATATCACAGGACAGGAAGTTACAGTTCATTAGTTTCATTTTCTCCTCTAACCGGCTTCAGCGTACTTTCCCGTAGCTCATATTCCCTCGGGTGCCGTAAAGAGTTCGCCTAACCGAAGCTCACGTTCCAATTTCTCCTGTCAGAGCGAAACATTGCTTAAAATTGTATTTGTTGTTTTTGGGTCACGGCGGTCTTTCACAACTCTCCTTGGCTCTTGGAGATCCCAAAGTTGCAGAAATGACAGCTGGCCTTCCATGCTGAGTAAGGACTTATCTGGGCACTTGTTTGTGCGTGTGTGATGTAGAATGGCAGGCATCAGCTGCTTGTCGCGGCAGGTGGCTGAGCGCTCGAGGCAGGTATGAGAGTAACCGTTCCGCCGTCACCGAGGGACTCGTTCGCACCAGGCGTTTTACGTCCTCTCTTCCTCTGGAAGAGCTGGAACGTGTACAAGTCGGACTAGAAGAGAAAGGATTACATGCAGGTACATGAGTCCCTGTGTAGCGTTTGGCACAATGAGGGATCCTCTGTCTCTCTTTGTAAGCCGTGGGCATCTGTCAGGGCTGGAGTGTGCAGGAAACCAGCACTGGAATTTACTCCTCTGAGCTTAAACGAACACTGGCCAGATGGAGTCGGAATTCTGCATCACCACATTAATGGCATTAACAATACACACAGATCTGGGACTCTCTCTCTCTCTCGCTCTCTCTGGCCAAGTTATTACTTAAATAGTGCTTTAACACCTACGTTTACATTTAATCAATCTGCTGCTGTCTCAATTTTCCATTCTTGCCTTTGTCTGTCTTATCAAAGCTAACATTGTCATAACTATTTACATTCACAAGAGTAAGTAATTTCCATGTAGGATCCTTTAAACAAGAATGCTAGGGTGTGTGTGTGTGTGTGTGTGTGTGTGTGTGTGTGTGTGTGTGTGTGTGTGGTGTGTCAACCAATCAGAGACAAGCATAAGGAATTAAACATGAAAGGCCAAGCGTTTAGGGGAAAATAATCAACTACGAATTTCCGACTTTCCCACAATGGCATGTCTTAAAGGATTTCCTTTCTGTTATACAGCAGCAGTTTGTCAACAATTACAATTTTGTATTATTTGTGTCACACTTTTTTTATTTTATTTTTTAACCAATCATGATGACGTTTAAGGCCATGGAACAGCTAAGACAAGCACTTAGGTTATAAAAGCTATGAAGAGATATTCATTCACCCCACATATATATATATATATATATATTTTTTTTTTCTCTTTATTAAATTAAATAGGAAGCCAAATTTGAAAAAGCAACGACATCGGACACTCCTTCGTAAATTACTGTTTCTCCTTTCAGAAATCTTTACAATGTTTTGTTTTTTTTTTCTTCTCCTTTTCAAATGTTGATGCTTAAAGGCTACTGTATGTGCAGTCAATAAAAAAAAAAAAAAAACTTTTCCTTTTGTGTAATAGCTTTTTTTTTTTTTTTCTATTCATTGTAATAAATGAATCATTATATCTCTTTATATTCCTCTATATATTCCTTATTATATCTCTGAAGGTGTCGACATATCCTGGAATACTTCTGACACAAAGTTTTAATTATATTGACATACTACTTTATAGAAAGAAAGAAAAAAGAAAAAAAAAAAACACCTCTCGGGTGTCAATCATTCAGCGTAGTCTCAGACTAATGCTGTTGTTTTAATATTTGCATAATTTAAAATAATTACTCACACAAACACACAAGGTGTTTGACGCAGTAGGAGATTTAATATCTTAAAGGCGTCGTTTCATTCCGACACCAGATTTAATAGCATTCACGGTCTTTCTTTGCTTTCCGCTCAGACTCGTGATTGAGACGGTCGAGTCATATCCTCCTTCTCTTATTGCCTTTAGCCAGAGACTGTGTCTTTCATCTGCGCTTAGCGCTACGCCGTAATTATCCCCGATTCTGAACTCTTGTGCACGGCGATAATTTCAACATTCACATTCAGGAACCGACGGAGAACCGTCGCAGCACGAGAAATTTGATCACTGTGTAATTTTGCCACTTTAAAACATAAGGATGTCATTTCATCGAAATGTGTTTATTTTCCCCCCGTCTTCTTGGGTTGAAGTATATCAGCGGTGCTTCTTCGGTTTCGGGCAGGTCTTCTTGGGCTGAGTGGTTTCATGCAGAGAGAGTGAGACTAGAAATGGTGCATCACTGCTAGCATGTTCACAGAGAGGGAGAGAGAGAGAGAGAGAGAGAGAGACCAAGTCAATGAAATATCAGTGCACTATTGTACTCTAAATGCAGTATGGTGTAATACAAAAATAATACATGGTTACATATACTTATCATCCTATCATCATAGTTTGAAGTGTGTTACTTCTTTAGATATTACAATGTTGAATTCATGCATAAATGAAACGTCACACATTTTAACCGTACAGTGCATAATTGAATGTGGCACCAGAATGACGTAGTGGTTGGCACTGTTGTCTCGCATCTCCAGGGTAAATTGGTTCAGTTTTGACCAAAGGCAAACACCTTTCTGGAGTATTGACAAAGCTTTCCAAAATTCTCCGAGATCTCCTATCTTGGCTTAAAAAGTCCTAGCTGGGAGTCCTAGACTAAAAGTGATTTAGGAAACTTCTCTGAGGAAGGAAAGTACAAAATCCTTTACCTTAGTGAGCAGGTGTGGTTGACCCTGTTGCTAGGGATGACGTAGCAATTTCAGGACTGTGATTGGTTGATTAAGAAAAAAAAAAAATCTGTAAAGGCCTTAAAATGTGCTTTTTGCGAAAATAGAATATATAGTGAAATCATGATGTTTGTATGTGAAGGAATTGTATAATCGTGTATAATGTATAATCTTTTGGATGGTATGTAACCAACAATCCAAGAGAGATGGAAGGAAGTAAAAAACAAACAAACAAGAAAACCAAATTAGGCAGAAGAGCAGTTTCTGAGAGCTTTTACCTTCAGTGTTTGGAGAATATTTCTTCTTTCCCCCATTTTGTCCTCTGCTATAGAAACTCTTAAGCCTCTTAAAAGTCCTCATCTCTACTCTTAACAGTTTTTACCTTAGGAGATGTTTTTAGGTCTAAGATGTTTCATGATTCGTCATTTGTATCTTTACTAATATTTAGTCCTGAATTTAAGTGAAAATTTTAGGAAAATGTCATAATTCTAGGAATTTTCTTAGAATTTCATCACTAGGAGCAACTTCAAATTCAATTTTTATTTGTCACATACGCTGTTATACACAGTACGGTATGCAGTGGAATGCTTAGACGACTTAAAAAAAAATACAAGAAAAAAAGGAAATAAATAGTGAAAAAAAAAAAATTATAATAATAGTAAGTTTGAGACCTTAAAAAGACTTTACAAGAAATAAGGAAATAAAAAGTGAAATAGAAAATATGAAAATAGAATGAAAATGGAGTAAGTTAAGCTATAAAACAAGATGCAAGAGACAAAAATTTTCAAAAATTTATAGGAAATATAAAAATATAAAATATAATATTATTATATTATATTACTTTTAGGCCTAAGAAGTTTTGTGAAGACGGGCCCTGGTCTCCCTATGACCCTGTACCATCGAGTGAGTGAGGGAGGGAGGGAGGGAGTGAGGGAGGGAGTGACATTTACAGTAGGAGCTTTTGTATGAAGCTTCAGTGTCTTACTTTAAAAAATAATAAAAAAGTAAAAAAAAAAAAAAACCCAGTACTTGCCTACAGTTTCAAAACATCTTATTCCAGTGTGATCAGAAGGCCTTGCCAATGTTTAACTGACCATCCAAAGCATTATGAAATCATTTATCTCCATTTCACATCAGCTCCATGATTCTCGGTTCAGGCAGGAGGCAACTCACAGTTCATCTTTGTGATTGTGATTTACTGCCTCCTGGTTGCAGCTCAGGCCGAGGGATCGACGCAAGAGTTTCATCAACGGCTCACTTCACTCCTCTCTGTCTTTTTCTCGATCCCTATTCTCTCTCTCTCTCTCTGTTTCTCCCACACACACTCTGAGCCCTCTCTTCTAGTTTCAACTCTGTCTCTCCAAAATACGATTTCAGGGTGACACATCAAGTCCACAGCAGCCTCTGTGTTTCTTCGTTGTTTATTTGTGTCAAAAAAAAAAAAAAAATGGCCAGGACCGAGCTCTCCTTGTGAGAACTTCAGACAAAAAGATGTCGAAAGGACAAACTGTCACTTTGTCCTAGACCTGTTGTGTCTCTAGAACCGCCAGGTGGTGCTAATGTTATTTCGCCCTCGGATTTAAAGTGAAACACAAACAACCCCTCCATCTCCGTTCCTTTCATACAGAATGCCCAGGTGCATCGAGCACAATATTCCTGTTTTGAACCAGCTGTGTAAATGGGGCTAAAGATTCTCCTACATCAGGGTCCGTATTCACAAAGCTTCTTAGAATTTTCTCAGGAAACTTTTTATCTTAGCCTAAAAAGTCCTAGCTGGGAGTCCTAGACTAAAAGTGATGTAGGAGCTACTCTGAGTAAGGAAAGTACAAGAACCTTTATACTAGCGAGGAGGTGTGGTTGACCCTGTTGCTATGGATGACGAAGCAATTCAAGGACTGTGATTGGTTGATAAAAAAATAAAAAAAATCTGTAAAGGCCTTAAAATTGTCTCTTTGTGAAAATAGAATATATGATAATAGAATAGACAGTGAAATCATGATGTTTGTATATAAAGAAATTGTATAATACATTTCTGTTATAGACTAAATAACTTAAAGTTAACTTCAATATCTTTAAAGTTTAAAATAAAAAAAAATGTTGATAAATGAGTCTACTGTACGTTTGAAGCAACCAATTTCCACGCAGTAGTTACTAAATTTAAGTTCTCACATGTATTTGCCATACTGATTTTATTTAAACTTTGTAATTAATTTCAGATTGATGAGAGCAAAATGAATTACCTTTTACCACTTTACATGACTGCAGGACAGTCTGTTTAATTTGCACTTTTGGATGGTACGTAGCCAACCATCCAAGAGAGACGAAAGGATTGTTTGTCTTCTTTCCCCCATTTTGTCCTCTGCTATAGAAACTCTTAAGCCACTTAAAAGTCCTCCTCTCTACTCTTAACAGTTTTTACCTTAGGAGATGTTTTTAGGTCTAAGATGTTGCGTGAATCATTTGTATCGTTACTAATACTTAGTCCTAAATTTAAGTGAAAATTTTACTCTTAACAGTTTTTACCTTTGGAGATGTTTTTAGGTCAAAGATGTTTTGTGAATCTTTTGTATCGTTACTATACTTAGTCCTAAATTTAAGTGAAAATTTTACTCAACAATTTTTACCTTAGGAGCTGTTTTTAGGTCTAAGATGTTACGTGAATCATTTGTATCGTTACTATTATTTAGTCCTAAATTTAAGTGAAAATTTTACTCTTAACAGTTTTTACCTTTGGAGATGTTTTTAGGTCAAAGATGTTTTGTGAATCTTTTGTATCGTTACTATACTTAGTCCTAAATTTAAGTGAAAATTTTACTCAACAATTTTTACCTTAGGAGCTGTTTTTAGGTCAAAGATGTTTCGTGAATCATTTGTATCGTTACTAATATTTAGTCCTAAATTTAAGTGAAAATTTTACTCTTAACAGTTTTTACCTTTGGAGATGTTTTTAGGTCAAAGATGTTTTGTGAATCATTTGTATCGTTACTAATATTTAGTCCTAAATTTAAGTGAAAATTTTACTCTTAACAGTTTTTACTTTAGGAGCTGTTTTTAGGTCAAAGATGTTTCGTGAATCATTTGTATCATTACTAATACTTAGTCCTAAATTTAAGTGAAAATTTTACTCTTAACAGTTTTTACCTTTGGAGATGTTTTTAGGTCAAAGATGTTTTGTGAATCTTTTGTATCGTTACTATACTTAGTCCTAAATTTAAGTGAAAATTTTACTCAACAATTTTTACCTTAGGAGCTGTTTTTAGGTCAAAGATGTTTTGTGAATCTTTTGTATCGTTACTATACTTAGTCCTAAATTTAAGTGAAAATTTTACTCTTAACAATTTTTACCTTAGGAGCTGTTTTTAGGTCTAAGATGTTACGTGAATCATTTGTATCGTTACTATTATTTAGTCCTAAATTTAAGTGAAAATTTTACTCTTAACAGTTTTTACTTTAGGAGCTGTTTTTAGGTCAAAGATGTTTCGTGAATCATTTGTATCATTACTAATACTTAGTCCTAAATTTAAGTGAAAATTTTACTCTTAACAGTTTTTACCTTTGGAGATGTTTTTAGGTCAAAGATGTTTTGTGAATCTTTTGTATCGTTACTATACTTAGTCCTAAATTTAAGTGAAAATTTTACTCTTAACAATTTTTACCTTAGGAGCTGTTTTTAGGTCTAAGATGTTACGTGAATCATTTGTATCGTTACTATTATTTAGTCCTAAATTTAAGTGAAAATTTTACTCTTAACAGTTTTTACCTTAGGAGCTGTTTTTAGGTCAAAGATGTTTCGTGAATCATTTCTATCGTTACTAATATTTAGTCCTAAATTTAAGTGAAAATTTTACTCTTAACAGTTTTTACCTTTGGAGATGTTTTTAGGTCAAAGATGTTTCGTGAATCTTTTGTATCGTTACTAATATTTAGTCCTAAATTTAAGTGAAAATTTTACTCTTAACAGTTTTTACCTTTGGAGATGTTTTTAGGTCAAAGATGTTTTGTGAATCTTTTGTATCGTTACTATACTTAGTCCTAAATTTAAGTGAAAATTTTACTCAACAATTTTTACCTTAGGAGCTGTTTTTAGGTCAAAGATGTTTCGTGAATCATTTGTATCGTTACTAATATTTAGTCCTAAATTTAAGTGAAAATTTTACTCTTAACAGTTTTTACCTTTGGAGATGTTTTTAGGTCAAAGATGTTTTGTGAATCTTTTGTATCGTTACTAATATTTAGTCCTAAATTTAAGTGAAAATTTTACTCTTAACAGTTTTTACCTTTGGAGATGTTTTTAGGTCAAAGATGTTTCGTGAATCTTTTGTATCGTTACTAATATTTAGTCCTAAATTTAAGTGAAAATTTTACTCTTAACAGTTTTTACCTTTGGAGATGTTTTTAGGTCAAAGATGTTTCGTGAATCTTTTGTATCGTTACTAATATTTAGTCCTAAATTTAAGTGAAAATTTTACTCTTAACAATTTTTACCTTAGGAGCTGTTTTTAGGTCTAAGATGTTTCGTGAATCATTTGTATCCTTACTAATACTTAGTCCTAAATTTAAGTGAAAATTATACTCTTAACAATTTTTACCCTAGGAGCTGTTTTTAGGTCTAAGATGTTTCGTGGATCATTTTTTATCTTTACTTTCTTTAAGAAAAAAAAAAGGTATCTTTAAGATTTAGTCCTAAATTTAAGGGAAAATTCTAAGAAAACGTCATAATTCTAGGAATTTTCTTAGAATTTCATCACTAGGAGCAACCTTTATACGAGCCCAGATCTTGTACCTCAGTTTCTCAGTAATTGTGTAGGCACTTGGTGAACATGCTCTTATAGGATAATAATGATGAAGTTCCTTCTGACCCGAACTTACTCTTTTACTTGTAACATCTGATCCTAAAGCGTTTTATTCTTTGTACACCACAGCAATGATTTGGCTACAGCAAACATTTTACTATTTCTTTTGTTTATGGAACATAAGATTTTTATTAGATTCTTAGATTCATTGATTTAGTATTACATGTAATCTTGTAGTACATCTTAAAAACAAGTTAATTATTGTCCTTAGGTCTATTATATGACATGTGAATTAACAATACAGAGTCCATTGAGTCTATGAGACCATGAGAAATTTGGGAATGTGTTACTTCCTAATGCTTTGCACTCCTTCCATCAGGATAGAATTTGAATGATATTTTTTGGGATCATGCTTACAGGATGTTCTGTGGTTCTTATATTTGCTTATTTAGAATGTAAGCTTGGCAAAGGCTCCTATATTCCCAGGGTCTTATGTTCACCTGGTCTATATACTGTAGCACATAGTGGAAATCTCAAAGGAAAGTTCCTCAGCTCTCTGCTTGTTTCAATTATATCCGTTCAAGAGACCTCCAATACATTCGCTGTTGTCTGCTACTAAAGAAAACTCAACACTTCCTGGCCAATCATAACCCGGAATTGAGCAGCACCACGATATAACATTTCATCATGCTTAAATTCGATTTCATAGTCATAAAAAAAAATAAAAAAAAAGTGTGCAAATGCTGACTTTATTCCTCCATTTATTTGATACTTAATAATGATTTATTGGGTGAGCTAAATGTCTAATTTAAGACCTGCTCCTTTTTTAATGTCTCTCTTCACTCAAGTTCTCATATATGTAATTGCACCCCGTCTCTGCAGTCATAACAAGCACTTTTTGATCATCGTAATACCTGGATTATCATCAAATCCCTGTGGAGTGGAGTGTAAGACGAGACGATCAGAGACTGCATTGAACATTTCAAATTCCCTTCGTGTCGAGAACAAAAAAAAAAAAAAGAAGGATAAATTCAATATTCAAACAGTTTAGTCAGGATGATATTATGTTGTGTCTGGCTAAATGAGAGATCTCATCGTACCGTGGTCTTGCAGGCTTAATCCTCTGCCAATCAAAACACCTGAAGTTTCTGAGGTTTAGCCAGTTTCCTCCACAGACAAAACAAGAAGGAGACGCGTTTTCTTTCTTTATCTTTAAAAAAGCTCAAATCATTAAACAAATCATCTTCCAAAAAGCTTAATAATTGTGATTGAGGGTGCTCTCTCTCTCTCTCTCTCTCTCTCTCTCTCTCTCTCTCTCTCTCATTGAAGCCAGGTCTAACGAGTTTAGGGTTAGAAATTATACTGATCAGAGTTTAACTTCCCACTCAAGCTCCACAATTACAATTACTTCTGACTAGAGCCAAGAACCCCAAGAAGATGAGACATATGAGTTTTAACTTGATGTGCAAATAACATACATACATTTATTACCTTCATTTGTTTGTCTTAAAGCATTTTATTTTTACTTTCATTCATTCATCTTCTGTAATGCTTGATCCTGTCACAGGGTTGCAGGTGGTCTGGAGACTATCACTGGAGACTTTGGGCACAACACAGGGTACACTCTGGACAGAGTACCTATCCATTGCAGGGCAAAGATGTCACCCTTTTTTAAAAGCGAAATCAGAGAGAACTCATTTTTTTTCATTTAAGCAGATGTCTGTTAAACAATTAGTATAATTGCAGTAAGAAATCTCCTATAAGAATGGTTTGTGTTAGGAAAACTAGACATGCTGATTATTGTTTATTTATTTATTTATTTATTTATTTATTTATTTTTAATCAGACAAAGAATTTCTGCTCATTATGTCATCAGCTTCATATTTTCTTGTTTAAGGAGTCAAGAAGTTAAAATACTCTATTTCATGCCACCGGACCTCGATAAACAACGTGTAGTCTTTGCTAATATTCCCTCCTAAAGGTCTTGTTATTACTTGAAATCATTACGACAGAAAAGTAGATTTAGGTCTTATTTGGACACACTCATTTAGAGCATCTAAAGGTGACCTATTATACATTAACTTAACTTTAATCATTTCTAGAACTACAGTACAGGCGGGTCTCCAGTGTGCGTGTGCAAACAAAAAGAAAATGATACGAGCTTTTAAACGAGCCGATTAGATTCCTTCCTATATTTTTCCTTCTTCCCCCTAATGTGACGTCATAGAAGAAGAGCCCCTCCCACAGCTTTCTGCACAGTCCTGCTGCTGGAGGATTGACCAAATGGATGAGAACTTATCTCATCCAGATGAGTGAATGGATGAGAATCTTAGTTGGAATCGAAGTCGTAAATGTCAGTGTGTGATGCGCAGATGCTTGTAAAAGCAATAAGGGCCAATTGTTGGTTATTATTTAATGTAGCATGATTTAACACAATTTCCGGCAAAGTTCATCGGTTCCTTGCTGGCACGTCATCGAAACCCATCATGCAAATCATCAAACAAAAGAAAAAAACCCGATCCTTTCTTAAGCTGCTTGTTGTAGACGTGGAGAGATTAAGGTGTAGCTGTACAATGTCGAATTCCTGATACGCTGACAAAATCACAACAATCCTTGAGTATCATCTCTATGCTTCCAGGATGAGCTGACAGAACGCTTTTTTTTTTTTTTTCTCTCTCTCTCTCCCTGAGAGCAACTCTCAGAGGTGGGTAGTAACGAGTTAGATTTACTCCGTTACATTTACTTGAGTAACTTTTTTGAAAAAGATACTTCTACAGTATGAGTAGTTTTACTGCGCCACACTTTTTACTTTTACTTGAGTAGATTTGTGAAGAAGAAACGCTACTCTTACTCCGCTACAGTCGGCTACACTCGACTCGTTACTTTGACTCACTCGACTTGTTACTCGACTCGTTGCTCTGTTTATTGTTTCACCAATCACATGACACCAATCAGGTCAGACGGCAAAAAAAAAAAAAAAACCTTCAGCCGGTGTTCTATAAATTCATCCTACCTGAGAATTTGTCCTACATTTGCTCACTTGCGCATGCGCAAACAAAGGTTTGGTCAAACGTCCAGAAATCCATGCTGCTACATAAAATTATATATAATAATAATTATTATTATGACATTTAAAAAAAAATCAGACATTGCGATTGAAACAGTTACTCAGTACTTGAGTAGTCTTTTCACCGAATATTTTACATTTTTTTTTTACTTCTACTTGAGTACTAATATTTTGAAGTCTAGCTACTCTTACTTGAGTACATTTTTGCCGACTCTCCCCACCTCTGGCCAACTCTGCAGCACTCTCCGAAAATGAATGGTGGGATTCTAACTAACAATAACAGATGTAGTCATTTTGCACTTGGTGAAGATGATGATGGCCTGAGCAAAACAAGCCACAGCGATATCTCCCATCAAAATAAAATTTCCAGCCAACGGCTCGGCTTATGAGACCTTTGAATGACTTTTTCCACACCGTCAGAAATCAATGCCTTCTCTCCGCGGCCAGGGTGGAGACGGGCGACGTGGCTGCAGGTATGAAAACGGTCATGAACCTGATTGTTACGATCCATAATTTTCCGCTTTGTTCGAGCGGCTCTTGGGCGACGTCACATTTCCAGCATGAATCGATGACCTTTTTGTGCTTTTAGTGCTTTGGCATATAAACCCACGCTGAATGCCCGGCAGCAACCTGTGTCTTATTTAATGCCAAGGCAACTTTAGAAAATGAGATCAACGGGGCCACTCAGTCACCTTTCTGGAGTAATCAGATATTAATTGTAATTGTTACCCTCCACAGTCGGGTGTAAAACTTTTCACTAATAAAGCCTGCTTTTCTTTCATCAGGTTTTTGAAAACCTACATATTATCTGTGATTGTACTGCAAACCTAATATTAGGTGATTTTTCAGAGTCCCAACCGAGTGTTAATCAGGTGCTCGCCTTTAAAGGCAGTTAACACTTTTATTTTTGTTTTGCTTTCACTCTCTTTGTAGTTTTTAATCACTTCTTTAAAAGCCATTTTATTCCATATATTCATTATTGTTTTGATTAAAAACTCTTTAATATGCAAATGTGAAATGTCGTTATTATAATTTTTTTTTTTTACTTTTTGAATCCTTTTTTATTCATATTACTTGATTTGTTTTTCACCTTTTTTCACTACATATTGCTTCTGAAGTCATTTTTATGTCTTAAAATTTTTTTATTTATATTGATATTTAATACTATTTTCCAATAGAAATTAAAATAAAATAAATAAATAAATAAATTTTGTGTGTATATAAACATAGATTTTATTTTACACGAGTGAAATGTCTTATTTTGTAGGTTTTCACCACTGTAGTTTTTATTTATTTATTATTCCTTTTTTGTTTTTGTTTTTGTTTTTTGATGTGTCAAATCAATCTTGGTCTTGGTTTCTGCATCCGTCAGTTCAAGGGTTCTTTTTCTTCCCCCTCTATAACATTCTGCTTTTATCCCTTGGCTGGGTGTAAGTAAGAGCCACAAGTTCCTCATGGATGTTCCACAGCAATCAATTGTTCAGTTGCAGTTGTAAAAGGATGAAATCAATGTACCTATTGTTTAACTGGTGTAAAAAAAAAAATGTAATCAGTAGAAAATTATTGAAAGACAATTCAGAAGAAATAAAACTATTTCTTCTGAGTTTCCTGTTATTGAAACGTGATCAAATTCAGGAGTGCAAATTAACTTTGCCTCATCACGCCACCTTGTGATGAATTCTTTTCCTATAACGGCATGTCCTGGAAAAAAAAAAAAAAGAAAGAAAAAAAAAAGGTAGTTCAAAATAGTTGGCATCGATTTTTAGCCCGGTATTATCTGATTTCTTCACTTCTCTGATCATTCATCTAAGTCAGATGAGAGCCAGGAAAAAAGGTATTTGATTTCATATAAACAAAGTTAAAGGGAAAGCCGCGAGAGTTGACCCCATCCCTTCGAATGCGCATTAATGAGTCTGACTTACGCGAGCGCTCATGAATTTTCAATATAAAACACACCATGTTGGTTAATTAGGCCGTTCGTGGTGATTTTATACTTTTGCCACATTTTATTCCTGATTTCTCCTTCAGTCGCTGCGTAAAACGAGGCCGCGTGGCTCTTTAACGGTGATAAACAGCAGTGAGTCTGGTCATTAGCCGTGCATACTTAAACACACATGTTCCCTTTGCATTCCCAACAGTTTGACAGCTGCGTTTTTATCTATCTCGAGACGCCAAGCTTATGATGCTGTATGTACAGGCCTTTGCTCGGTGTGATCCACAAGCGGGCGCGGCACTCTGCATGCTCCCGTGTTCGTTCCACCTAATTAAAGACTTTGGCGTTAATTAAAAAAGCGAACAGTACGTCCTGCGTCCTGCCTCCTCGAGAGACCTCAGCTTGTGTGTGTGTGTGTGTGTGTGTGTGTGTGGGGTGCGGGAGAAAAGAGAGGGCCGCATGTAGCGTGAAAGTAATCAGTTTTTACCCAGAGGGCTGTGCGGCAGCGACAGAAGCCCACGGTCAATTACAAGATGTTCACAACCTATTATTTATTCTACATGCAAAACTGAGAAAGGTTGAAAGTGAGCTTTAAATAAAGAGAAATAAAGGCAGTTTAAGTGTCAAAAAGAGAGGATGAGTGAGAAAGCAAAGGATAAAAAGATAAATAACGAAAGAATAAAAGCTACGGAGCATACGGGAATGAGGAACAGAGAGTATCAGAGTACAAGATATGAAAATTAGACAAAGATAGAGAGAGAGAGAGAGAGAGAGAGAGAGAGCGCACATTTGGACAGCATGTACCCCAGAGAGACAGAAAGCAATTAAGAGACTTAGACAAAGAACAGACGGAGAGCATGAGTCACAGAAAGAGACGAAAAGAAAATGAGACAAAGAAGAGATAAAGAGGAGCAGGAGAAACAGAGAGGGGGAATGAGAAATAGAGAGAAACAGAGCATGACGAATAGGGAGAGATGGAAAATGAGAGAGCAAGACGGAGAGAGAGAGAGAGAGAGAGAGAGAGAGAGACCACATTGAAACATGACATCGAAAGAGGCAAGAAGAAAGAAAGAAGAGATATAAAATGAGAAAGGGAAGAAGGGATTACGTGAGAGGATTATGAGTGAGAAAGCAAATATCAGAAAAATGAGACAGATTTAGAGAGAGTACTGTATGAGACATTGAGAGAAAGAGGGGGGCGGGGGAAGAAGATATCATAAGATGCACAGCAGGGACACAGATGGAAAGGGACATTCAGGCAAAGAAATACTAGATAGAGAGGTGGAGAGAGAGAGAGGTTTTAAACTCACTTTATTATAACAAAATTATATAATTATAATTATATTATACAGTTATATGCATTGCGTGTATACATATATACATATATACACAGAGAGGGGGAGACAGAGAGAGAGAGAGAGAGAGAGAGAGAGAGAGGAGAGAGAGCGGAGAGAGAGAGAAGAGAGAGAGAAGAGAGAGAGGAGAGACAGAGAGAGAGAGAGAGACAGAGAGAGACGGAGAGAGAGAGACAGAGAGAGAGAGGAGGAGAGACAGAGAGAGGGAGACAGAGAGAGAGACAGAGAGAGAGACAGAGAGAGAGAGACAGAGAGAGACGGAGAGAGAGAGAGAGACGGAGAGAGAGAGGAGGAGAGACAGAGAGAGAGAGAGACAGAGAGACAGAGAGAGAGAGGAGGAGAGACAGAGAGAGACGGAGAGAGAGAGACAGAGAGAGAGAGGAGGAGAGACAGAGAGAGAGAGGAGGAGAGACAGAGAGAGAGACAGAGAGAGACGGAGAGAGAGAGAGAGACGGAGAGAGAGAGGAGGAGAGACAGAGAGAGAGAGAGAGAGAGACACAGAGAGACAGAGAGAGAGACAGAGAGAGAGAGGAGGAGAGACAGAGAGAGACGGAGAGAGAGAGAGAGAGACAGAGAGAGACGGAGAGAGAGAGACAGAGAGAGAGAGGAGGAGAGACAGAGAGAGACGGAGAGAGAGAGACAGAGAGAGAGAGGAGGAGAGACAGAGAGAGAGACAGAGAGAGAGAGAGAGACTTTTTGACTTTTTACAATCCTTTATTTTACAAGTTTTGTTTTATAGACTAGAAAAAGGATTGTGTTTATAAATAATTGATTTAAAATAGATAAATAAATAAATAGATAAATAAGACATTCATTACATTATAGTCCTTCTTTAAAAACACGTAGTTATTGTGCTTTTTTCAGTTAAAATATGCGGCAAAGATGCAATGAGAGAGACGGAACAGATAAGGAGAGAAATACATACAGGACACGAGGGTCCTGCAGAGCTGCACGCCGCAATATTACGTATACGTGCCGTTGTAATGTGTAACGTGCAATGTTGTAATGCGTCATGGTGTGCTTAGAGTGTAGTGCAGCTCGTGCACATTATATTGTGTAGTGTTTAGTGTATAGCATGCAATGTGCACTGTTTAGCTTGTAGTGCATAGTAAAGTATTTACCTTCTAACTTCCCTCCTATTTAAAATTTTTATTTAATTCACGGTGCAAGGTTTGGTTTTCATAGTGTACCATTTGTGTGTGTGTGTGTGTGTGTGTGTGTTTGGAGGACATCATGCTGTGTTGCACTTTTGTTTGGTGACGATGTTGGTGGCTTGTACAGTACAGTAGGTGCATCACGGTCATTTCATTTGTCCTCCACTTTGTGTATACACTGTATTAACAATTGAATTGATTAGCTTTGGTGAGTGAAGAAAAAAAAAAGCTATATTCGTCCAAAGAAAATTTGTAAATAAAATGCTAAGTGCTGTGATATGAGCACTTTTGTGCCAGATTATAACTTCCCTTCTACTCAACGTTTCAATTTCATTCATGGCACAGGTTTAAGACTGGTCTCGGCTCCTCCAGTGTATACAGTCGTGGCCAAAAGTTTTGAGAATTACATAAATATTGGAAATTGGAAAAGTTGCTGCTTAAGTTTTTATAATAGCAATTTGCATCTACTCCAGAATGTTATGAAGAGAGATCAGATGAATTGCATAGTCCTTCTTTGCCATGAAAATTAACTTAATCCCGAAAAAAAAACTTTCCACTGCATTTCATTGCTGTCATTAAAGGAGCTGCTGAGATCATTTCAGTAATCGTCTTGTTAACTCAGGTGAGAATGTTGACGAGCACAAGGCTGGAGATCGTTATGTCAGGCTGATTGGGTTAGAGTGGCAGATTTGACATGTTAAAAGGAGGGTGATGCTTGAAATCATTGTTCTTTCATTATTAACCATGGTGACCTGCAAAGAAACGCGTGCAGCCATCATTGCGTTGCATAAAAATGGCTTCACAGGCAAGGATATTGTGGCTACTAAGATTGCACCTAAATCAACAATTTATAGGATCATCAAGAACTTCAAGGAAAGAGGTTCAATTCTTGTTAAGAAGGCTTCAGGGCGTCAAAGAAAGTCCAGCAAGCGCCAGGATCGTCTCCTAAAGAGGATTCAGCTGCGGGATCGGAGTGCCACCAGTGCAGAGCTTGCTCAGGAATGGCAGCAGGCAGGTGTGAGCGCATCTGCACGCACAGTGAGACTTTTGGAAGATGGCCTGGTGTCAAGAAGGGCAGCAAAGAAGCCACTTCTCTCCAAAAAAAACATCAGGGACAGATTGATCTTCTGCAAAAAGTATGGCGAATGGACTGTTGAGGACTGGGGCAAAGTCATATTCTCGGATGAAGCCTCTTTCCGATTGTTTGGGGCATCTGGAAAAAGGCTTGTCCGGAGAAGAAAAGGTGACGCTACCATCAGTCCTGTGTCATGCCAACAGTAAAGCATCCTGAGACCATTCATGTGTGGGGTTGCTTCTCATACAAGGGAGTGGGCTCACTCACAGTTTTGCCCAAAAACACAGCCATGAATAAAGAATGGTACCAAAACACCTGCCAACAGCAACTTCTTCCAACAATCCAACAACAGTTTGGTGAAGAACAATGCATTTTCCAGCATGATGGAGCACCGTGCCATAAGGCAAAAGTGAGAACTAAGTGGCTCGGGGACCAAAACGTTGACATTTTGGGTCCATGGCCTGGAAACTCCCCAGATCTTAATCCCATTGAGAACTTGTGGTCAATCCTCAAGAGGCGGGTGGACAAACAAAAAGCCACTAATTCTGACAAACTCCAAGAAGTGATTATGAAAGAATGGGTTGCTATCAGTCAGGATTTGGCCAAGAAGTTGATTGAGAGCAGCCCAGTCGAATTGCAGAGGTCCTGAAAAAGAAGCGCCAACACTGCAAATACTGACTCTTTGCATACGTAAATGTCATGGAATTGTCGATAAAAACCTTTGAAATGTATGAAGTGCTTGTAATTATATTTCAGTACATCACAGAAACAACTGAAACAAAGATCTAAAAGCAGTTTAGCAGCAAACTTTGTGAAAACTAATATTTGTGTCATTCTCAAAACTGTGAGCAGTGCAGTGCAAAGTCTCAAGGTCCATTTAACCGGGGCGGTCCGATTCGATCATTCTTTTCCATCTCGTCTCAGGCAGCCTCGTCTCTAGCGCCAGACTGACTCCTCACCTTCACCTGATTTAAATCGCACAGTCCTAAGAGACACTGTATATTACCTAAAGGAACCTGGATTAGTTTTTTTTGTACTGCATTATCAGTGTGAATGCCACCATCTGTCCAGTATCTGTATATCTGTATCTGTGTGGTATAAGGATTAATATACTGTACATAGCTTCTCTCTAGCCTCAGGCTTTCAAGCCTTGTATCCAAATATTCATACATTTGATTTCTAATTATTATGAAGAACTTTTCCAGTCATTTTTGTGAGCGTTTAGTCACTTGGTAGAAGACACGCTCTGCTTGTGACGTTGACCTTTTGGAAAACACTGATGCTGAAATGCAGACAGCTCACTCTCGAACTGCTGATGCAAATTAAGGAGAAAATCCAGCATATGATACTAACCAGCCCTCGGTGCCCGACTGGATCTGCTTACGACTTCACATTTTCGCAGAGGATGACGTTAACTGACACACAACACCGCTACAGCAGCCGGCGCAGAGGGAAAAATGGAACTATATAATTTTTCATGTCATTTTATTTGCTTTATAACTATTTAAAGGAGCAAACAACTTGAACAAATCTAATACTGGCAATTAGAATAATCACCGGTTTTTGCATAACAATTCAGAGTTTTAATACACTGGTACCTCAGCATAAGAATTTTCCTGCCTCATGAATTTTTGCCTTAAGAACTGAAATTTTACAAAAAAAAAAAAAAAAATGTCCTCGGCATATGAAGCATTTTCGGCATATGAGCAACCGAACTGGACCGAATGCCAGCGAAGTTGTTCGTATGTCTGGAAGCTGTTAAAAACTTATTTGTGTCAGTGGAAAACCAAGTCAGGCTAGTTTATTGTTATTTATTTACTGATCTTTAAAAATCAATAAATACATTTGGGGCAGCAGCCGGGGAGTGAGCATTTTGCACAATATTTTTTATGACTTTACTTCATTTACATGTTTTTTCTGAAAGGTTTTGCTTCTACTTTTTTATATGCAAAAGTCTGATTATGCATGGTCTGAGCATTTTCATCCTTACACATTCACATTTCATAAAAACTTCCATATTTTTTTTTAATTATGAAATTGTTAAATTTCATTTCAAAAATTCAATTGTTAAAAACGCTATACAAATGAAATGTAATTGAATTTAATAGAGATTGGTATTATTGGTAATATTTTTGGGTGGCTGGAACAGATTTTCTGTGTTGAAGTCAAAACCGAGTGAAGTGTTCCCTTAAACAAACAATGTACAATTTCTTAAGACTTCCTTTCAAGGGCACTGAATATATACTTTTCTTTCTTTCTTTCTTTCTTTCTTTCTTTCTTTCTTTCTTTCTTTCTTTCTTTCTTTCTTTCTTTCTTTCTTTCTTTCTTTCTTTCTTTCTTTCTTTCTTTCTTTCTTTCTTTATTTCTTTCTTTCTTTCTTTCTTTCTTTCTTTCTTTCTTTCTTTCTTTCTTTCTTTCTTTCTTTCTTTCTTTCTTTCTTTCTTTCTTTCTTTCTTTCTTTCTTTCTTTCTTTCTTTCTTTCGCATCCCTCTATTTTCTCCAGGTGTAAAGAAGGCTTCCAGGGCATCCGCTGTGACCAGTTCCTTCCAAAAACAGACTCCATTCTGTCTGATCCGAGTGAGTGCTCAATTTCTTCAACTACTTCATTCATTCTATCCAAACATACAGTTTTTATTGCAACGATGCTAAAATACATAAGTAGGCATCCACTCTGCATGTGTAAAAACATGACAGGTATACAGTAAATGACATGGCTGCCTTTTATAGTTACAAGTTGTTCTGTAGTGTATAAACAAATTATATATACAGAATGCAGAATCCGATGAATCAGTCAGAGCTTTTTATTAGCCCGGCCAATTTTGCAATATTATGATATGACATGTCTTTTAGCGATGAGTAGTCGTCCTTGAATAGAGAGTTTTGGGAGATTGAAGGTCATCTATATACTGTAGTGCCTTTTCTTTCCACCATGGTCCTGCCCATTTCTGGATGGCAACCTTACCAGATGCCTGCGAGAATACAACACCAGTCACAGAAGCACTTTCAGCAAGAAAACACATCAGATAGCATTACATCATTCTGAAAAGCCTCTAAACCATGTTGTGTTTCGTGGCTAATGCGAGCCACGAGCTTAACTAGCTTCTAACACAAGTCTGACATCTAAATCCCTCTCTAACCCCAGATCAAGGGCACTACTTGTTGTCTGCAACCAGGGATTCTATCCCCTCCATAGTGCACGATCTTCCCATTGAATGCCATTTGGGATTCAACCCTCGAGCAATGACTCGATTTGTACGAGTTTGAAATGTATTAGTATTGGTTCATGTCACCTACACATCGTTATATGGAGTTTAAAGCACAGCGTACAGTATTTCCCAACATCATCACATTTGCAACAGAACCACTGATGGAGTTAAAACTACACTAGCAAACGCCACCAAATCCAGAAGGAATAACATATTTGCACTCCGTCATTATGATAATAGATTTTTCTTCTAATTAATATCCTTATTACCTTCTGGATTTATTTTCACGCATTTGTTTCTCTTTTGAATAAGTCCACCAGTTAGTAGTACTCACTCTTTTGGGTGTAAAAACCATGATAAAAATCTTAGCGGGATTTAGTGTTAGGCAAATACAAATAATATTTTTACACTGTGCAAGCAACAACAATGAGGTCAAAAAGAACAAAAAATCTGGCCAATACTAAACAACTGTTAAGAGGAGACTGTGTGAATCAGGCCTTCATGCTAGAAGATCTGCTAGGAAACCACTGCTAAGGACAGGCAACAAGCAGAAGAGACGCGTTTGGGCTGAAGAACACAAGAAAGAACACAAGAAAGAAAACTCGCTGAATGAGAGGGAAGGGGTGTCCAAACTTTTGGTCTGTACCGTATACACACAACGTTTTCTCTGCGTAAGAACTTTGTAGGAACTATGAACTGTAAGAACTTTGAGCTCCAGATTGTTTGGAAATTGTTTTATAACCCTTTCCAGCAACAATTGTTTCTCTAAGACCATTTCTTATGCCTTTTCCTTTTGGCATTGTGTTAACACACACCTGAATGCTCCAAACCAACAAACTGCCAACACTGCTTTTCTAGAGGACTGAGCACCTGCTGATGATCCAGGGCTGATGATTAGCAGCACCTGGCTGTAACTTACTCTCTTAACTCCTGTTGTAAGGGGGTACTTAGTATTAGTCCAAGTACTTAGTCCATGTGTGTTTTCGTCCTTTTCAGCTTAATTTTGTTAAATAAATAATGGTTTATTATAAAGTCAAATATGACACTTGTCTGAATCTTGTCTGCTGTATTGTACACTCAGATGAATTTTATGTTTTTTTTGTTTTGTTTTTTTTACGCGTAGAATTAAAAGAAAGGGGGGGGGGGGGTACTCATTTTTAGTAATTGCCAGGTTACTCTGTCACGTACTGTAATTATCAATGAAGAAAGAGGATAGTAGCCTAATGTGAGTTAACAGTCCTTCTACTGTCTGCTACTGTGATTGACAGCAAGGTAGTCACATGACTGAAAGGGCTCCTTCCCGTTTCTCAATGCGACGGATCATCGTCGCATCTCAAGAAGCAAAGTTTAACAGCCACAGAGTCTAATCCTGCAGTGTGTCCTTAACACATCTTCCTGCTAAGTTCAAGGTTAATGTTTGAAAATGTCCTGTAGCAGATGAGTTTGGCTCCTACAGTAATTCCACTGCGTATCTGCCAAGACGTGGGTTATCTTTCCTGGCTCGTGGAAAAGGAGATGAGTTTTTTTTGGGGTTGGAAAAATAAATAAATAAATAAATAAATAAATAAAAGAAGCAAAATAAAAGCAAACAGTTTCCAACCCCCAAAGTATTTCTGCCTCAAACTACATTTATAGCCAGAACTTATTCTACAGTTTAAATCCCGAAGGATGCAACATCTTCAACCGTCTTTGACCTGGACTTTCTCCAAGGGCCGACGACAGGATTCGTGCACGAGTCACCTTGGCAACATGTTCAAGCAACATGCCGTTTCTAAGATGTGTGTTCAATTAACGTTGACCGGACAAAGTTTGCTGTGAGATGTTTATTCAGTGGGCGCAGGACAACCAGAGCTAAAGTTGTAACTCTCGAGGACCTTCTCGGGATGGAGGAGTGTTTTGGTTGTTCTGTGGTTTAAATATATATCATTTTGTTCTTTTAACTTTGAGAAATGAAATTTAGAGTGTGTAAGAGAGTAAGAGTCTAGTGAGAGGAGCTGCTATAAAATAAGCCAGAACAGGAGGAAAAAAAAAAAAAAAATGACTTGTTCACAGACCTTCCAGAACATTAAGTCTAACTTTAAATTGGGAACACGTGATGTCATTATAATTGTTGACTAATCATTGCGCTATAATTAACTTTGGGGATGTAATGCCGTCTAGCTTCATTACATTACCCTGTAACTGATTCTTTTTTTTTTTTTTTTTTGTTTAACAACATAAACCTAATTGTAGTGTTTTGTACTTCATAAATAATATACATACATTTTCAACATGTTAAAGAAGAACTGTCTATATAATATAATATAATATAATATAATATAATATATAGTGTGTGTACATAGTTGTGTATGGTTTATTTTTACTTTTCCAGTAATTCATTCCATAAAATTGGTAGATCCGCATCGTCTTTCTTCCCATTTTAATAATGTACCGAATTCCAATCATTTAAAATATATATATTTTTTTATTGTGTTCCTTATTGGACGCAGGCCAATATTTTGAGCCTTCTGAAATGACAACTTATTTATTTCTTCATTTTAGTCCTAGAAGTGTGTTAGAGCCTGTCCGCACGGAGACGCGTTTCGCTGTATACGTATAAATTTTTTATCGTATTGGCGTTTCGACCACACGGATCCGGCGTTTTAGGAGACTGAAAGCGCTTTTTTTTTAAACCGGGTCCCAAGGTGGATAAATCTGAAAACGCCACCCTTGCGGTTTCGTGTGTACAGCCAATCCGTATATTTTGTGAAACGATGATGTCATGCGCATGCTCAAAGTCTTCTTCTCCGTGTATAGTGTATCTCTATGGCAGAATTACAGCGCCCCATACTGGTCTGGCATATATGTACTACAGCGTTTTCAGTGGTTTCGTATGTACGCGGATATTTCTTGAGACGACGCCGAACGAGGAAAAAAAAATGATCGGATAGAGAACGCACTGGCTTCGTGTGGACGGAGCCTTAGGCTCGTGGCCTCTCCAAAAAAAACACAGATCTTGTAGGGTGTTCGCAGTATGCAGTAGTCAGATGCCACATAAGAGCTACTATAGCACAATTCGCTGGAAAAAAGTGAATGCTGGTTCCATATAAAGGTGTCAGAACCTGCAGTGTTTCCATGCAAACTCCTACGATAGGCGCATTAGCATCGGAATTGGCCCACAAGGTGGCTTGGTCTGATGGATCAGGTTTTCTTTTCCACATGGCCAGGTGCATGTGCATCTCTTACCTCGGGAGGAGATGGCACAGGAGACATTATGGGAATGGAGGCAGTGTGATGCTTAGAGCAATGTTCTGCTGTGAAGTCATTCATGTCAATGTTACAGTACTTTGAGACGTCCCACCTGTACCCATACGGTACCTAGTGTTGCGAAATACTGTAGGTAAACCCCTTCCTGGAAACATTGCTCCTCTCTTTCAGCAGAACAATGTGCCCTGGCACCCTGAAAAACATTGTTAGTAGATGGCTTGAGGAACATGACTACGAGTTTGGTGTGTTGACTTAATCTGATCGAGCTTTTGTGGGATGTGCTGGATTAACCGGTCTTATCCATAGATACCCCACCTCATGTCTTGTTCGATCTACTAAGTGCCTGATACCACAGCAGACCTTCAGAGCTCCTGTGGAGTTCTTGCTCTGATAGATCAGAGCTGAGGAGCAAGATCTACACAATATTATGGAATTATCAGCTTTTTGTAAATATCTTTCAGCAAAGAGGGTGAGAACAACCGTGCATAATATTGCGGAACACCAGAAGAAATGTTTTCCTATGCACAAATCTAGCTAACCATAACAATAATAATAATAATTAGATATTTATTAGCATTGTTATGAATTCATAACCTCCTTAGATCATAGACATCATTCACAGAATGCAAGTTATAAGATACCTCTATTTATAAACGTCAAGTGCAATCTATTTTCCTTTGAATTATCAAGAGCACCACCGAAACGTGCTTGGGAAAATGTCACAGCGCTAAAATCTGCTTGTTTTTTTTTTGTTTGTTTTTTTCCGCACCGTACGTCAATCAGATCAGCAGGAAGGCGTTTTTTTTTTTTTTTTTTTTTTTCAGGGGGAAGTGCGATCGCTTGTACGTTCAGCAGAACAAGTTGAAGCTTTTAGTTTGTTATCGTAAAAGCACTTCTGGATCTCAAGCACGGGGTGGTGTGTGGGATCGAAGTAGGATCAAAGTTACAGTATTGTCTTTGTAACCTGATCCTTGTCAGGCCAAGTGAAAGGTCATTGACCTTATAAATTTAACGGCTATGGTAATCGAGTGAAAGTAAAGGTGGGCTGATGATCCACAGTAGTAATTTATGGAAAATGTTAAAAAGTTTTTTTTTTTCACATTTTTTTTTTCTTAATATTTCTCCAAAAAAAAAAAAAAAAAAAAAAGGGCAGGTTAATATTAATAGCAACACAGATGTGTATTGGCCACAGCATAGTTTCATATTTCTAGTCATCAAAAACCTATGTTTATTATGATATACTAGAGACGTTCAAGTCAATCTAGGACTTGTTTTTTTTTTCAGATGTTTTCTCAATTCACATCTGAAACGCCGGCCTCCCAGGAACTCCTTATGTGGAAATGGCTTGGAGCGGGGTCAGGACTATACGGGTGATGTGGCAATAATTTCCAGGCCAGTTCCCGTACTGTGAAAGAATTGTGTGTACAGTTCCTACAGCCAGATGTGTCTCTCCTGTAAGATCCAGTGTTCCACTTTTGCAACCTCTTAGTCTGCAGTTACGAGTGTCATCACTGTATTGTACTGGACATCTTCCGTGAATGTCACTTGGTTTTATGTCTTCATTCACCGGAAATGTAATCACAGGTCTCGGTTTGACTTGAACGCCCTTAATACAGGTCTTTCCAATGATCGAGCAAAGTGACAGCCTCGGCACCATCATGGCCCCAGGTTCGACAGATTCCCGTCACCAGAGACGATTTACATCAGGAAAGAACAACACGGCAATACAGGGAATCCATTTTGATTGCCGCAATTCAACTGCCAAGGCCTTGTGCGTTTCCGCTCATTCAAACTCATGAAATATTTATGCCAAGGCTGCAGTAATGGTTGTAGATGGGCCAATTACTGTGAGATATGGATCACGACAGCTCGCGGCCTAATGACCGAAATGCGAATTATATCCTGATTTTTAATGAACTTCCTGTCAGGACGATGGTCATGATGTTGACAATATGGAAATGTATAAAAGGTTGCTGTTCTTTGATTTTTTTGGGGGCTATAAGTGAACAGTCATCTTTTTTTGTGTGCGCGCGCGCTCCGGAGAAATCCATTTTCACGCGGTAACTTAATTTAGCCTCCATCTGGCATCAATTCAAACCCACGTCACCGGGTTTTTGATTTGCAGCAATCAGTCGAGCAGGATTTATGCACCTGGAGTTTAATGCTCACAGTTTTATCAGGGCATTGAGCAGAACACAATTGGGTTGCATGTGATCGACAGCTACCCATTAGCGGCATGGCCGCGCATACTGTACATCGGCGCTGCTCAGTAGACTAGAACTTTGTCGAGTTTGTTAAGAAACGGTCGAAAGCTGTGGCTTTTGGAAATTTTGATCGGGATCTCATTTTGATTTAATTCAGTACGTTTCCTCCGCCTAATTAAGAATGAAACTAATTAAGACCAACAGAATAAAAGTTCGTGTTTTAGGTTTATGCTTCCAGAGTTTATATATA
>QNUK01001136.1:0-10000 GCA_013621035.1 Clarias magur
ACACACATACATACATACACACACACACACACATACACACGCACACGCACACACACACACACACATACATACATACACACACACACACACACACACACACACACACACACACAAATCCAAAACATGAACAGGAAATCTTCTTCAAGTTCGAGAACAAGTTTATCGTCAGACTCTGGACTTTGCAGTCTAAACTAATCAGAACTAAATGTCTTGTTGCTATTAAAATAAACGTCTTCTGAATTTTCCTTTAAGGGTGTACAATTTTTTTGCACTCAATTCTAACTGTATTATTATTATTATTATTGTTATTATTATTATTTCAGTTCTTCCGAGTGCCCTGATCTCTGTTTCACAGACTGAGATGTTAGTACTCTTGGTACTATTAGTCCTTGTTCAGACTGCCAGCACAGATCACTTTGGAGTCAGATCGCTTTCATGTAGTCTGAACAAATCCTCACTCAATCAGATTTTTGCGAACCACATCCAGAGGTGAATTAAAATCAGATTCAGATCAGATTCAGTGTCTCAGTCTGGACGCACCACCCACTCAAATCAGACTTCAAACGGTCCATTACGTCACGCGCAACCTGATGAGGAGTCCAAACGGTCACATGGTAAGGCACACGGACACAAGCTCTGTTCTCCTCTCATCACGTGGAGACACTCGCTGCTGCTCACTCACTGAGGATGGACCCATGTGTCCTGCTTATGTGGGAACTGAGGACGGTTCCACTTAGAACCCAAGAACGCCTGGGTCCTGTGTAACCGGATGGACAGACATACGGATAAAGATCACTAGGTTTATCCAGATACTCAGACGAAAGAAATAAAGGATCTGCGATTGATGGTTCAGTAACATCTACTGTATGTGTTCAATTAAATAATAGCTTGTATAATAATTGAGTCTCTGGTGTTTCAGGAGGTACTGTAATAATTACTTCAGTGAGTTGAGGAGGTTGTACTTTCACTCTCACAGTCACAGCAGCAAGTCATTTACTCTCTCTCTCTCTCTCACATGAGGACGTGTGTCTCTTTAGAGTCTCAGGACCGTCACCTCCCGCTGCTCATCAGTGACACTCTCATAAAACTATAATTATAAATCTATATTTCTTACATTTTAAATATACAGTGGATATAAAAAGTCTGCACACCCCCGTTAGAATGGCAGGTTATTGTGATATAAAAAAGAAAATGGCCCAAAAGAAATAATTTCAGAACTTTTTCCACCTTACTAACATTTACTGTGACCTATAAGCTGTACAACCCAACTGAAAAATAACCTTAAATCCTTTTTTTTTTTTAACTGAAATTGAGGTTCTGGATTAATTGTGATTTATTTGCGCTGACTCACTCATCGTCTATACCTCTTTATCCTGTTATCCTATTCAGGGTCGCGGGGGGCCTGGAGCCAATCCCAGGAGACTATACACCATGGATAGGATGCTAATCCATCGCAGGGCACACACACACACACACGCAAACACACACACACACACACACTATTGGGAACACCAATTGGACCAATCTGCATGTCTTTGGACTGTGCTGAATGCTAAGCCACTGTGACTGCTTTTATTTTTATTATGCCGCTGTTTTGGCCGTGGTGCTGAATCACAGATTAGCATGTAGTGACTAGCACATGTGTGATTATGAAACTTTATCGGTTCTCGTATGACCAGGACGTCCATTAATACAGAACCCCGTGTGGGTTATGTGAGTATGTGCCCTGAGTGAGCGTACACACCCCAGAGGGACATGAAGATGGCGAAGGCGACAGTGGCGTGGTTGTCGAACAGATAGCTGGCCCGTGCTGTGCTGCACATGCTGCTCAACTGCCAGTAATCACACACTCCATCACACAGAGGACACATGGTGAAGTTCAGGCGCTTATCACACATCTCCTGACTGAGAGAGAGAGAGAGAGAGACACACACACACACACACACAGAGGGGATTCATTCATAAATACACTATATTGACAAAAGTATTGGCCCTCCTGCCTTTACATGCATATGAACTTGAGTAACATCCAAGTCTTAATCCAAATAGGGTTTAATTTAATGTTGGCCCCGCCCCCTTTGCTGCTATAACAGCTTCAGCTCTTCTTGGAAGGCTTTCCACAAGGTTTAGGAGTGTGTTTATGGGAATTTTCCACCATTCTTTCTTTGTGAATGCAGGAGAGCCAAAACCTTGACAATTTAGTGTATCTTCTTTCATAAGACGCATTCTGTCTGACACACAGAGAACTGAAGAACCAGTATGCATGTGTGTGTGTGTGTGTGTGTGTGTGTGTGTGTGTGTGTGTGTGTGTGTGTGTGTGTGAGAGAGAGAGAACCTTGGCACGTTGGTGTCGACGGTCATCCAGCCGTACAGAAACACCATGATCCCCATCGCCGAGGCGGGAATCAGCAGCTGTGTGTAAACTCCCAGCCAGGCGAAATACAGACCAATCTGCTCCCCAAAATATCTCCTACAGGGGTGTACAGTACACACACACACACACACACATTTAGAAACAGAACTACGTACACATTTGTAAAATTCAAAACCCTTAGGAGTTCTTTAAATGTTCACTGTTCTTCTGAGGGAACACAAACCATTTTATCCAGATATCTTCTCCTCAGACTGGTTCTCTATCAGAAATGGTTCTAATGTATCAGTAGAACCCTTGTAGGAGGCTAAGAACCCTTTATCATTGAAGAACCCATTGGATTGAACTTTGACTTCCAGTCATGAACGACTCTGTGATTAACCTGTTCTCCTGAAGTGTGAACCAAATACCATGATAGCTAAATTGTAACTTTTTGAAAGGTTTTGAAGAGGTTCTCTGATTGGATGACAGAGTAAGACAATGTTGTAGGTTCTACATGGAGCATTTGAGGGTTCTGCCAGAGGAACACGTCCAATTCAACCTTAAACTAAATGCAATCCTGTGAAATGTTCATCTTATTATTAGAATCAATAATTATTATTAACGCTTCAGTCTGAGTTCGGAATGTCTGAAAGGTCTTATAAATGAAGTTTCATTATAGTGGTTCTAGTGCTTAAGAAGAAATTAATGAGCTATAATTTGGCTTCCTCAAGGTCAATTGGGATAAAATAAAGCTTAACAGGTTTCACTTGGAAATTTTTCAAAACTACTGTAAAGTTCTGCACAGAACCTCTAAAATTTCAGACAGATTAACAAGAGCCGTAAATGTTCTTCATATTTTAGAGTCTAGCCGTGAGAGTAATAACGGTCAGTAATAAAGGGTGAAACCCTTTGGGGTTCTTCTGCTGCATTTCCATGTAGGATCAAATTTAAAGCTAATTAAAAATTCTTATTTAATAAAAAAAGTTTTTAGTCTGATTAATGTCCTGGAGGGTCAAGGGTCAAGGGTCAAGGAATCCTTTAGGGGTCCAGATGTGTGAAGCAGGTGCTGTATATTATCAGAGAGCTGAGTGATGAGTCTCAAGATGTTTTCATACCTGATGAGGTTGACTGGCTGATATTTGAAGAAAACTCCGTAATTGGCCCATTCATCATGTAACAACTGGGGAAACACACACACACACACACACACACACACACACACACACACACACACACACATGTTTATACACGTAAATTTGCTGAAAATCACTGAAGATCACTGAAAAACAGGGAGTGTCTCCTTGCCCCTGTCGCCGTCGTCCTCGGCTTGCTCATCAGGGACAATCTGATCACTCTGACTCATACACATTCACATTTCATACAGACTTAAATAAATCTTTTGCTTGTGTAAAGCTGCTTTGCTGGAATGACAATTCTTATAAGCGCTATAAAAATAAAATTGAATTGAATTGAATTGATGTAAATGTGTATGATAAAATCAGAGTCCTGAGCTCACCTGCCTGTCGTTGCGGAGCTCCTTGACGTCGAAGGTGAAGTCTCCCTGCAGAAACCAGAGCTCAGAGCTCAACCTGCGCTCTCATACACACTCACGCACGTAATCCTGCACACTTATACATATGTCTATTTCATGAGATAACAAGTATTCATGACTGAATCATGAAAATATGTAGTAGTAGTGGTTGCCATTAGGGGGCGCTATCAGCACCTGTGTTTTAAGTCCATCAGATTTCTATTCCCTCTCGTTATTGTAGACCTTTAATTAATATCCATTCACAATTCAGTTCCTGAATTCAAAATTATTTAATAATTACATCAATAAATAAAAACACTGGAGATTAAAGGGGTAAGTAAGAAACAATATGCAGAGGGTCATGTGACAGGAGGCGGAGTCACTGTTAGCTTCATGATGTTGATTATTTTCCTCCAACTGCACAGAGGTTTTTATTACACTTTATTCCTTTTCCTAAAAACATTTATGATATAAATATATATATATATATATAAGTACAACAAGTCATATTATTTATTTGTTCATAATTAACGTATATTAAGTAGATATTTATGGTAATTTATTCTATATTACGGCATCGACCAGATGGACCTGAGACTCGACTAGACACAGTCATTTAACTTTATTAATAATGTACAGAATGTATGAGTTGAGTCATTATGTCATTACTTACATCATGTAGAGGGAACGCTGCGTCGTAAACACCTTTGGCGAGTAATGACGAGATTCCTGAGGCGTAAACAACATGAAGAGGAATAACATCAACGCTATCGAATAAACTGACCCCAGCTACAGGTTCCACATTCACGCGTTAATTAGGAATAAACTTAAATGAATTATTATTAAAAGTAAAAGCTGAATCTTTACCCAGAGTGTGACAGGACTGAGTACACGCCGTGCGTCTGAGGATCTCAAACACCTGCAAACACCACAGGCAACATAAAGACCTGCCGGAGAAACATCATGCTAATGCTAATCACACACACACACACACACACACACACGCTCACAATTCTCCCTCGGGTCGCCGTGTCGAAGAGCGTGTTCCTCGACTTGATGTCAAACCTGAAAACACAAGAGTTAGGATGGTGAAAGTGCTCGTAATTGTGTGTGTGTGTGTGTGTGTGTGTGTGTGTGTGTGTCTGCACTTACAGGTGTAGCTTCTCCCTGTTGAACGGCAGAGACAGGACCCGTGTGTGTGGGGTTCTCTGGGGATCCGGAACGCCCGGCTGGAACGGCTGGTTCAGTTTCTCCCACAGAGAACTCAGAGCTCCAGCGAGTCCCGTCTTCTGCTTCAGCTCGTAAACCTGCGGAGCAGAAGAGAGAGGGGGGGGGGGTGAGGAGAGTGGGGGGATAGAGAGAGAGATGAGAGAGAGACAGAGAGACAGAGAGAGAGAGACAGAGAGAGACAGAGAGAGAGAGAGAGAGATAGAGAGAGAGAGAGACAGAGAGAGACAGAGAGAGAGAGCGAGATAGAGAGAGAGGGGGGGGGAGGGGGGGAGGGGGGACAGAGAGAGAGAGACAGAGAGAGACAGAGAGAGACAGACAGAGACAGAGAGAGTTTCATGGAATTTAATGGTTTTCTGCATTAATTTGTCATAAAATGTAAAGTAAATTAAAGCCTTTATTTTGTCACATATACATTACAGCACAGTGAGATTCCTTCTTGGCATATCCCAGAGTAATTGGGGTCAGAGCGCAGGGTCAGCCATGGTACAGCGCCCCTGGAGCAGACAGGGTTAAGGGCCTCGCTCAAGGGCCCAACAAAGGCAACCTGGCTGAGCTGGGAATCGAACCGCCGATCAGTAACTCAGTGCCTCAGCCCTCTGAGCCCCCACTGTCCTAATTATATAATGTGTCTAAAATAATAACACAACATTCCGGTCTGAACAGCCATAAAAATCTCATAGTGCTTGTGGAAAAAGGATGTGACCTCAAAAAAGCTAATTGGAATCAGGTGTTAGCAAACCTGGAGTCTTGTTAAGACGATGAGTTTTTAGGTGTGGACCAGAGATACTCAGACTTACTTAACTTAACACCACTTACTTTCCTCCGCACACGAAGAATACACTTACTGTATGTGAGTCATGCCTCGCTTTCAGAGCATGATTTATATAAAGCTGGAAAGGGTTACAAAGTGATTTCAAAGACTTTAGAAATTCACCAGTCAAGCAAATGGAGACACTTTGGGACTGTGGCCACTCGACCAAAAAAGTGGGCGTCCAGTCAAAATGACCCGAAGAGCACAACGACTCGAGACTCGACAAAACTCATCAGTGAGGTAAAGAAACAAGCCCGAGTGACAGCCAAAGATTCGAAGGCATCATTGGAACTGGACAACATCTGTGTTCATGAGTCTACAGGACGTAACACATTGGACAAGTCGGCCGTCCATGGCAGGACACCACAGAGGAGCTGCTGATATTCACAAGAACATGGCTGTACGTCTGAAGCTAGATAGAGCACACTGACTCTCCACAGTGGTACTGGAAAATGTTTTGTGCCGTGATGTAAATAAGACTTTTTGGGAAGAACCTGCAGCACTCCATCTAGCGAAAGCAGTTCTGCCAGGAAGAACAGCTAAAGATCAGATCACATGATGTTATGACAAATTAATGCAGAAAACCAGGAAATACCAAAATACATGTTCTTGCCCCTGTATGTGCAATCTGCGCGTTCCTCAAACTGCCCTCTGCTCTTAATCAGGGTCTAATAAACACTAACTTATCCTCACTGTCTCATCCTCACTGACTCATCCTCACTGACTCATCCTCACTGACTCATCCTCCCTGACTCATCCTCACCGAGGTACCCAGCACTGTGCTCTGAGCCAAGTCTCAAATATTCTCTGCTTCAATTTAGTTCATAAAGACACAGCTGTGTAAAGTTAAAGTGTGTTAGTACAGACCATCATGAAGTCACAGCAGTGTGTACACACTCACACATCCATAAAGTCTTGATGTTCATTTGTGTGTGTGTGTGTGTGTGTGAGAGAGAGAGAGAGAGAAAGAGAGAGAGAGAGATGTGGGTGAAAAATAGGACTCACTCTTTTGGTAGGAACTTTGATCTTGAGAAGCTCTGCTTCACGACTCAGCACCGACCAGGGGGCATGGAGACGCGTAAAGCGCACTGCCTTCATCTGAGAGAGAGAGAGAGAGAGCTAATTGATGTGTTTATGCAAATGAGTTCATTAGCTGCAATCAGACAAACTGAGCATTTCCATTAAAAGTGTTGTCATGGTAACAGATTTTTCTTTACACTAGAAGGTCAAACTGCTGCAAAGAACCCAGAGAGAGAGAGAGAGAGAGCAGCAGCATGTAACGTGTAACGTGTACAGGTCTGCCGTGTTCCTCGTCTCTTCTACCTGAGATTAAACACACAGACTGAAACACGGTCACGGAGAAACAACATCTTCTCTCTTCTCCCTGTTTTTAAATTGGTTCAAACGCAAAATGTGATCTGAGGAACGCTTCATTTAACATGTTATGGTCTGACATTACTGGTGTGGATCAAGGATTAACACACACACACACACACACACACACACACACACACACACACACACACACACACACACACACACCTCTGGCTATGAGGATAAGCATTAAATCTGCATTTTCCTCAGGATCCAGAGTAATTAATCCAACACCACAGGCAGAGAAATAAACCATTTCTAATATCCATATCAACTACCTCCCCTCCTAACATACACACACACACACACACACACACACACACACACAGTTCATTCTGAGTGCTGTTTACAAATCTCTGCACAATTTTTTTTATACTTTTATATTGTACTTCACACTGCAGCTGAATTCTGCCTCCTGATTGGTCAGAAGGTGTCGATTAATTTCCATTTATGTTGGAAATGTTGGATGTTCCTGTTCTTAATTAATTCTGGTGGGCATTTGAACCACAAATAAATAAAAATGACACACACACACACACACACACACACACACACGCACACACACCTCTCCATCTCGTTCGATCTCCAGACCCTGCTCCTCCAGTCCTCGCTCAAACTCTTCCCTGATCAGGTCTCTCTCTGCTTCTCCTGGCCCAGGAGCCATGCCCACCTCCAGCTCCGCCTCCGCTGTGTCACCCCGCATGTCCAGGTGAACAGGGGTGGCGCTCTTGGGCAGCACGTTCCCGTTGGTAACGATGGATATGCGTCGCTTGGAGTGATACACGAGCACATAATCAACTCTCCTTCTGCCATCGGCGAAGGACACGCCTCCTCTCGGACATGGGCGGGGCTTATCCTGGCACAACACACATCGATTACACAGAAGGATTTTAGTTAATTATGTTATTTTTATTTGATCCTATTTCTTCTTCAGAACAAATTCACATCTGTGCAGCAAATCAAGTGTGTAATAAACATCTTTTCATCTTAAGCGTGAATTATGTTCCCCCTGCTGACTGTAAGATTAACAGCAACAGAAACAAAAAGCTACACTATAAGGACAAAAACTATTTGTCCAATCCTGTTAAATCATTGAATTCAGGTGTTTCAATCAGGTCAAACACAGAGCCCTGACCTCAGCCCCATCGAGCACCTTTGTGATGAACTGGAGCGGAGATTGTGAGCTGGACCTTCTCGTCCAACATCAGTTTCTGACCTCATAAGCACTCTACAGAATGAACGGACACAAATTCACACAGAAACTCTCCAACATCTTGTGGACGGCCGTACAGGAAGAGTATGTATTTGGGTACAATGTCTTTGCAAGTTTGGCCAAATACATTTGCCCATATAGTGTAGCTGCTTTAAAAATACACATATTTGTTTAATATTTATTTTTTTGTTTATTTATTGATGTGTCTATTTAAGGGGAAAAGTCTTGCTTCGAGAAGGTGGTGGAAAAAAATGTTACGCCAGAAACAACAAATAAACAGGAAACACCGCAAATCAATCAACTATTATTTGACTCTACACAGCAAATTCCCCAGTGTTGAATTAACACTCAGTAGTGTTTATATGACATCAGTGGATTTTACAATTTGCAAATTGCATGCAGATTTTAAACTTTATATTAATAGCATAAATGTGAAAATTGGGAATCGGAGTGAATGAACCTTCCATGCTTTTTTGATGATTTGATTAAAAGTTCAGACTGAATACAGATGTGCATCGTTACTCAAGATGAAGATCATGTGAGCCAAAGCAGAAGAAAACCCAGTGAGTTATAAACTAGTGAAGAAACAGACATATGAAAGTTGCTGTGTATTTCAGTGTGTTGGTGTAAAATGACTGGGACTGAACTCTGAGAAACGGATCTTTAAATGAAAGTCTGTAACACTGATGTGATTTTATTATAACATTTATTCTTTGATGTGACAAACCCAACTCTTATGGCCTCTCTGGATGAACCCTTAAATGTTCAGTATGGAACAGTTTTGGAAGTCAGTACCTCTGGAGGGACTTTTTAAGACATTACTGTCACTCCCAGGGATCTTAAACGTGCCTTCAGTGTGCAGCAAGTGTTCAGACAGAACAGATTATTCAGACAGAACCCAGACACGCACCGGATCCTCGGCGGGTTTTCCTGCGGCGTGTCGGCTCGCGGCTTTCTCGTGGCTGATCTCTAAGAGGTCTCGTGCGAGATTGCGCAGTTTTTCACTATGAATGGACGAGGATTCGCTCACAGCTGTCGCTACTCGGATGCGCTCTGGAGCTCCGTTCCACGTCTCTGCAAGAGGAATGGTGTGTGTGTGTGTGTGTGTGTGTGTGAGAGAGAGAGAGAGAGAGAGAGAGAGATGGCGGAACAGACAGACAGACAGACAGACTACTTGACTAGAAGGCTAATTGTGGATGTTGAGCTTCAGCACCATGGAGAGTTACACCACATTAAAAACTGATCGCGTGATCGGTCATTACACAGGTCAAGCTATCAGTACACACACACACACACACACACACACACACACACACACACACATACAAACACACACACACACACACACACACACACCTAAACAGGTAACCCGTCGCGGATCTGTGTTGAAGAGCTCCGCGTCTTTATTTCCTCTGACAGATTTTATTCTAAAAGCAGCGGCGCTTCATGACGCTTTAAGATCTCTTCCCACTCCAGAACACGGAATAA
>QNUK01001136.1:22500-35000 GCA_013621035.1 Clarias magur
TCTCTCTGTCTGTCTGTCTCTCTGTCTGTCTGTCTCTCTGTCTGTCTGTCTGTCCAAACAGATTTTATCGAAGCATCACGCAAAAGCTCACAGACACTCATGATTGGCCAGTGCTGCTGTGATTGACAGCTGACTATAAGTATGCCCCTCCCACCCAGAATTCACAGACAGTTTTGCTTGCTTGACCCTCAGCCATGGACGGCTGTAGCATCGAACTCTTTTCTGTTTCCCCAGCTGAGACTCGTCTCCTCCACCTTTACCTTCATATCATCTCCCAACACCACTCGAGATCCACCTTCCCTCAGCTCCAGGCCCTTCATGCAGATCTGATTGGGTGAGTCCCGACACTTGGTCGTGGTAAGCACAAGCTCCGCCTCTCCTGATCGAAGCAACGAATAGGAGCAGGCACCTTTCAGTTTCAGAGCCACGCCTCCGAACGTCACAACGTGGTTGGTGGAGCTGCCGGTGCACATACCTGCAGCAGGTATAATCAATCAGACATGCTTGCAGTGTGTGTGTGTGTGTGTGTGTGTGTGTGTGTGTGTGTGTGTGTGTGTGTGTGTGTGTGTGCGCTCACAGGGGCAGGCCCAGGTACAGCCGCAGGTCTGGTTGACTTTTACAGCACGCAGGTGGTTTTTGCAGGTCGGAGGCTCGAGTCTCTCACAGTTCACTCTGTGGCTCTGCAGGGTCACGACCCCAGACGGGTTACAGAGCAACGAGTGACAGCCGTCTGGTAACAGCCACCTCTCTCCAGGCTAACACACACACACACACACACACACACACACACACACACACACACAATGTTAGAGTGTTAGAGTGTTGCAGTATTAAGAGTATTACAGTGTTAGAGTGTTAGAGTGTTGTGTAGAGAGGTTACTGTAGGTGTGAGGTGTGAGTAATGGGTGATGATGAGGTGGTAACGTCAACGTGTTTAAAACTCATCTCACCTTCCTCTCCTGTCCATCATCATCCACACACACTCCAGGAGGGCCCGCTGAGGAACATCATCATCATCATCATCATCATCATCATCATAGGTGCGTGTGTGTGCACGTGTGTGTGTGTGTGTGTGTGTGTGTATGTGTGTCTCACCCCTGCAGAGTTTGTCAGTAAATGACCGGTCCAGTGTAACCATGGTGAGAAGTTCCTTAGTGCTCCTCAGCTCTATGATGTTCTCCTGTGTGTGAGAGCCAGCGAGCATGATCAGCTCGTTCCTGTCGTACTGCCTGCCCACTCCGATAGGGAAAACGCTCACACCTGGCTCACACACACACACACACACACACACACACACACACACACCTAGATTACAAACTGGTCATGACTTCACCTGCTGCAATATTTAAACTAAGTTTAAAGTCACGTACCGGCAGTGAGAGCCTCGTTAGCAGGTTCCTGCACGGAGTCCATCGACCTGTCAGTCACCAGCATCACTACTATCTTGGCCACGCCCATCCGGCCGCCGCTCGTGGAGGAAATGGAACTCTGAACAGCCAATCGTAAAGCTGTGCCTAAATAAAGACGCAATACAAAAGACTTTAATAAACAACAACAACAACAACAACAATAAATACGTCTTATCATCTGAATGAAAAAGTGTAGAGTTTAATCACAAGCTCACTAAGACAATTGAAAATATAGTTGCAAGCAACGATGACGGGCCCAAGCACCCTGTGCCATTCCCACCCCGGGCGCATCGCACAACCTGCACACATCACACACTATACGGGGATAATGTCAGTTTGGGCCCTAAATATTTGTTGAGTGCATTAGTGTGTGTGTGTGTGTGTGTGTGTGTGTGTGTGTGTGTGTGTGTGATGTCACAGAAGGTGTCACTGAATATAATGTCACTCAATATAATGCCACACAGAAAATTATTAATCATTTTTCGGCGTACATTTAGAACATTTTGACGGCTGACCCGTTTGAGATATCGAAAATCCCTCTGCAATTTTGCATCCTCAATGTCTTTAGATCTCTTTGGCCCAGTTTGGTAGCGATTGTATAATTTCCCTAGGAGGAGTATATCAAAATCCATCGGGTGGGTTTTTGTGAATGGCCCAAAATAACCGGCCTCCTGTTGAGTTGAGCCCAGGACATGCAGCGCGAAAGTTGTTCAGCTCGATGAGCTCTAAATGTGTACCGAGTTTCGTGTGCCTACGTGATAGTGTGTATGAGCTACGCAGCAAAAACTTCGTGTGGGGGCCCCTGGGGGCCACGAGACTCTCAGGCATCCTGATGGCAGCAGATTCCAACCTGTCTGCCAAGTTTCATGAGTTTTTGAGCATGTTAAGACCCCGAAAAGTCCAAAAGGCTGGGGAAAAAAATCCTTAGGAAAACAAGAGAGTCCTTCACACACTCTGACGACTTAGGGCTGATGTCAGTGCTTGGGCCCTAATTATTACAATTATTCAGCTGCTTCTATAACACAATGTTGGGTTTTAATTTAGTTAAAATACTGATTTCTATGTTTATATTTTAGCATTTTCTATGAAAATTAGAGCTGTCACTATAAATGCCTTAACGCATGTGATTAGTCAAGAAATGTTTTACTATCTTTTTAAATGCTAATTAATCATATGACCAAGTCTGACCCTAATGGCTTCCCATAATCGCAGTGCAGTTACCCGGCTGTGTGTGATAACGCTTGTGTGAGTTATTATAAAAAGCTTTTAGATGGAAGTTTGGATAAAAACAAAGTTCGTGCTTGAGCGACCTTCAAGAGGAACAATTTTTGTTGCTTTTTGGATCTGAGGATACGGGTTCAATTCAGTTCAATTCAGTTTAATTTGTATAGCACTTTTAACAATTGTCATTATCGCAAAGCAGCTTTACACAAACAAAAGAATCATTTAAGTTTGTATGAAATGGGAATGTGTATGAATCAAAATGGTCAGATTGTCCCTGATGAGCAAGTAACACTGATGAACAAGGCGAGGGCGACAGTGGCAAGGAAAACCCTCCTGAGAGGAACCGCACTCAACAGGGAACCCATCCTCATCCGGGTGAAACAGAAAGCAGGAACTGATCTGCACTCATACTGTGTGTCATACTTGGGTTCCTAAACTCTGACACATTCTTACGTGCTGTTGTTTGTCGTGTTTTGTCGTGTTGTGGAGCAGGTACCCAGTTTTGCTGAATGGTCCAAATTGCTGTGCAGTTTATCCACCAGCTGAAGGAGGTTTTCTGAGCTCTGTGTCTGTCTCCAGCTCACAGCCTCCGCGGGTTTCTCTCCGTACAGCATCACCGCTACCTGCGTTCCGTTACGGCCTGAAACACAAACACACCTTCACACGGGGTGAACTGGACATGTGTACCGTGTGTTTGAGTGAGAAGCAGAAGACAGGTGTGTAAACTATAAGAGCTAAAGCAGTAATCCTGACCTTGGTCCAGAGCCAAAGTCAAAGCAAAAAGTTCACAAACACAAACAAAACCATGAGCAAGGAATCAACACCTCAAAACACAGAAGACAGAAAACAGGCTTGGAGAGAACAATAATAAATACACGATGGGAAGGAAGCAGTGGCGGGGGGGGACAATGATAAGGGGCGGAGTCAAGTCGACCATAAGAAACCGTAAGAAACTGGAGAGTGCACGTGACACCTGAGAGGTGACGCTACTCACCGTATGATCCCTTAATGCAACTCTGTCCATGAAACGGAATAATAAATAAATAAATAAATAAATAAATACAAATAAAATCTGCTCACCGACATGAGCGTTCCTTATAAAGGACTTAACGAATGTTTTCAGATCCTCAAACTGATCACCCGAAGTGGCTCTGAGCAAAAATAAGACATCCATCGGCTGGGAGCAGGGCACTGTGACACACACACACACACACACACACACACACAAATTAACTACAGACTTACATGTAGGTTATTAAAAACATTTTATGATTATTATCTTTAGCTTTAACCGTTGCGGTTATTTAAATGCGTTCTGCGTGTTTAAGTGAGTAGCTTGGCGCTCTGGATCACATCAGTGGGAGGATTTTGGGTGATGAGAAACACCATCTTGTCTGGAGTGCAACTTTAAAGTAACACTAAATTAAGCCAAATGTAAATGTATAACAAATGCTAGCTATTAGCATTCATTGATTTTGCATTGTTAGCGATGCATAACTCTTGGTACTTATGCACAATTTTTTTTGGCATTCTTAACATTCTTTTTTTTTGTTTGTTTTTAGTTAACAAATGAGGAATATTTACTAAAATAAACCTGTGCATCTGTACATCCAGTAACTGGAGAAACAATTGTGTGTGCTTTGACCACCTCTGGAAAAATAAAATATAAAAAGTAATATTAAAGTACAAAGTGTGAATATTAGATGTACAGGGTGGGCCATTTATATGGATACACCTTAATAAAATGGGAATGGGTGTGAAAATGGGGGGGAAAAAACATTGTTTTTCTTGTGAAATTCCCAATAGGTTTGATGTGTCACATGACCCTCTTCCTATTGAAAAAACAAAAGCTGGCTCCAAGATGGCCGACTTCAAAATGGCCACCATGGTCACCACCCATCTTGAAAAGTTTGCCCCCTCACATATACTAATGTGCCACAAACAGGACGTTAATATCACCAACCGTTCCCATTTTATTAAGGTGGATCCATAGAAATGGGCAGTGGTGGCTTAGTGTGTTAAGGCTCTGAGTTACGGATCGGAAGATCGGCGGTTCGAGCCCCAGCTCCGCCAGCTTGCTGCTGTTGGGCCCTTGAGCAAGGCCCTTAACCCTGTCTGCTCCAGGGGCGCCGTAAAAAAAAGGCTGACTCTGCGCTCTGACCCCGGCCTACTAACAAGATGCTGGGATATGCGAAGGATAAAGAATTTCACTGTGCAGTAATGTATGTGTGACCAATAAAGGCTGACTTTAGGCTGACTTTAAATGGCCCACCCTGTAGAGATGCTGTTGTAGTGTGTGTTCTAACCTGCAGGGGGCAGAGTCGGTCTGGGTGGGAGTACAGGCCCTTTTCGTGTCCTCGTGATGTTGACCAGCAGTGGTCCCAGGTGAATCAGGTCCTCAGGGTTCTTCAACATGATAGGTGCATCAGGGAAACTCAGTGGTTCCAGATCCACCTCCCGGACATGTGGACCAATCCCGATTGGGAATATCTTGGTGTGGGTGGAGCTTGGCATTCTCTGGATCACATCAGTGGGAGGATTTTGGGTGATGAGAAACACCATCTTGTCTGGAGTGCGACTAGGCATCTCGGTGGTGATGGACTCGTAGACGGAGCGAATCGCGTGGCCTGTGTTGATCTGTTTGCCTCCTCGGAAGCGGATCTGCTGCAGTTTGTGCAGGAGGCGCTCCCGCTGCATCAGCTCCATGCGACTGATCTCCACGGTCACCGTGAAGGAATACTGCATCACTGTGACGCGATATTTCTCCTTGTCTTGCTGTTCAAATGAGGCAAGAACATCAACCAGTGCATCTCTCGTGCGGTTGAAGCCATCTTCTCCCACACTATCTGAGCCCTCTAGGAGGATGGTGATGTCATGCAAGGTCACAGTAGAAGAAGGAAGAGTAGTTCCAATGCTGGGGAATGTAGTCATAATGGCAGCAGATGGAGGAACGGTGGCAGGAACCGTGCTGAGCCGGATTGGTACAGGACTTGTGGTGGTGGACCTCGTGGTGGAAGTTGTTGTGATCTTCTTGGTGGGTGAGGCCTTTGGAGGTTCAGGATCCAACCCCAAGGTGCAGAGGTAATCTGTAATCTCCAAAGCTCGGTCATCCAGCTCTGCGGCGCTGCTCAGCACATACGCCCGGCTGCTAGGCGTGGCTTTTGTAATTTCATTGACCTGCGCCATGTTGACTTCAGGCCCCAGAGCGATGGTGAGGACAGTGATGTCTTTCTTCTTCAGCAGGCGCTGAGTAGTGCGCATGGGCCGGGGGTTTTTACTAGCCGTCAACAAAATGGCGATACGCTCCGCGTGGTCCCGCTTGTTCTTGTCGTAAATGTAAACCGACAGATACTTAATGGCTTCATCCATGAAGGCAACCTCACCGCCGCTGTAGTGCATATCACGCACCATTTTCTTAAAGATCCATTTCTGCACCTGCATATCGTAGCTCTTCACTCCAGAATGGAAGAGGAGCATCGTGGCCCGGGTGTGTGCCGAGCCCATGCGGAAACGTTCAACCACACCCAAGATGAAGAGCTTCACCAGTTTGAAATCTTCCTCGCTGAGAGATGAGGAGCCATCCACCAGGAAGGCCAGGTCCATCGCTCGGTCGCAGGCGTCCTCGGGGACCGGTGTGGAGAAAGGAAACGGAGTGGGAGTGGTGAAATCCGTATCCGGACGCAGTGTGGAGGTGGGGCCGAGGAGAGGACACGGACCACACGTCAGGGTGTTCTCCTCACAGTGACTGAAATGCAGGTGTGTAGCAGGCTAAGCTAGCAGTATTTACCATTTGATAAAATTATATTTCCTTCCTATTTCAGTCTGCATTTTCTAGCCCTGATTTTTATTTATTTTTTTGAGATTTAACGACAGGCACTTAAAAAAAGCACTCAGGCAATTCTATTCCTGAAAAGTGAAGGGAAGTCCAGGGAATGGACTTCAGCAGCTGCCTTAACCTGACTTTAACCTTGCGTTAATACTGATGTAGCATGTAGACTCTGAATAAGACCGATAGACAATGGAACATACCATATCTGGCAGAGATGTGGATCATCGTGATGGAGAATGATCTGCTTTCCATGTGAAATTCGTTCTCCACCGTGCATGCACACCTGACATTCAGATGGATCCACACAGCGCTGCCGAACCTCATCCAAGACCTGACCTGGAGAAGAGAAACTCATCATCTGGTGTAGCGCAACGAGACTGAGGCTGTTTGTCCAAAACAAGAACGGGCCTCAAGTAGAACCTTGTGGTCCTGTTTATAGTTCATTCATGTTCAGTTCATCAGTTTCTTATTCATCAATTTTCAACAAAAACACTGAAGAAAGAAGAACATCAGGACGAACAAAATCTGCAGCATGATGGAAGTTCAATGCATTTAATTATAAGCAACAAAACTAACGTTAAAAATGCAGGGATGGTATCGAGTTACATGCAAAATTATCCAAAGAATACAACCAGACATAAAACAGAACTCATCTCTGTTAATGTTTTATTGTGTGTTTATGGTTATAAATTAAATGAAAAGTTAATTGGGATTTATTACCACGTCCCGTGTACAGTCCTGACCTCACTCCAAGACATTTCCACATGTTTGGAAAAGTTACTAAAGGAGTTCCTGGGAGGCCGGCGTGTCAGTGGTAAAGTATGCAGTCCGACCAACCGGTTTCTACCTTGATGGTGTCCAAGCACGAGTGAAACTCTGAGATAAGTACATCGGTGTAGCAGGATTAAAAGTCCTGCTTTGACTTGAACACCCTTTGAACGTGAATGACCTGTGTGTTACCTGGTGGACAGGAGGCGTGGCAGCCCTCGACGCAGGTGCTGGGGCAGTTTAAGGGCTCCGGGTGCTGGCAGGTTACAGGACAGGCTTTTCCACAGGCATTGAATCGCCACTCACACTCCAAACCCGCCTCCTTATTCAACTCCTCACAGCTCAGAGCTGAAACACACCATCACACACTACTGAGCCACGAAGCCACACACCGGCATTCATCTCTACTCGACACACACGTCTTTCTGAACCTGTGCGTGACACTGAGCCGACATTTCATTCAAATCCAGTTTGAGGTTTTCTCATTTAATACTACATAAAATTGAGCGGTTCCTATAAACATTGTCTTATTTTATCCCGTCATAAGTGAATCTAGACTTTACAAGGAAAAATCTCATTTACATTTAAGCATTTGGAAGGCACCCTTACCCAGGATTTTATTTCATTATACATCTGAGGGGTTGAGGGTTAAGGGCCATGCTCAAGGGCACAACAAGGGCAACTTGGTAGTGCTAGGGTTTGAACCTAGGACCTTCTAACACCTTAACCCCTGAGCTACCCCTGAGCTACCCCTGTCCCCCAATTAAATGATAAAATAAAGCTTGGATAGGAAGTAGAGTTCACTTTTGCCTTTGCTGAGTGAAAGAAGCTAGAAAAGAACTCTAGAAACCTTGACGGAAGCTGTCAGAAGCTCCTCTCATGTTTCTTTCACCTGTAAGGGAGAATTTGCTGCCTCCTTGTGGTTCAAACTGGTATAACAGCTCTCAAATTTTTGGCCTAAAGAGCCCAATTCGTTTTTTGTAGGAAAAGAATCAAACTGCTGCTTGAAGTCCACATCATCATCATCATCATCATCATCATCATCACTTTCATCACAGCTTTCCTGCATAGTTACTGACTCCTTATCTGTTCTAGATCAGGACGTCTCACTCACGGCACAGATCGTTGGACCTCCACTCCACCATCACGCCCCTCTGAGCGCACTCGTGAGCGTAAGCGGCAACGGCGTCGCAGAAACAAGCGCAGTCTCCGACAGACGAGCACGAGCATGTGTCGTGAGTGCAGATCTCCCAGAACGGCTCAGGATCCACCTGGGAGACACGGAGAACCCTGGTGTGACAACATTCAGCCTGGGTACGAACAGCGCTGACCAATCACAGGTGAGAACTAATTCTAGCAACCGGCCTCATCCAGCTTGCATCAAAAGAAAAGTGGAATAAATTTCCCATGTCCCTGAAGGGGCTCAGTGAGAACGTGTGTGTGAGACACTGACCACACTGTTGCACTCCCTGAAGAGGGCGCTGCTGAGCACACGACACGACTGCTCCACTGTCACCAGTTTCACCATGTCGGTGCTGCACTCAGAGACCACCTACACACACACACACACATGAATAAATTTACACACACACACACACAGGATTGACTCATGTTTCTGTAGTTTAAACACAGCGAGGTCGTCACTCGTCACCTGCACGGCGTCGGCGCAGCTCGGCCGAACCTTCCACGAGTTCCCGAAGTCTATGGGGTCGACCTCCATCTGATTGTTACTGCTCAACAGGTCATTATTCTGACTGCCGTCAAAGTTACCGCACAGACCGCAGACTTTACTCTGCAGCCCACACACACACACACACACACACACACACACACAAATATAAAAGTAAAAATTTCATTACTCCTAAGACTTAGGTAAAGGTGTGTGTGTGTGTGTGTGTGTGTGTGTGTGTGTGTATTACCCTGTAAACACTGTCGATCTGCAGTATAATCCGAGTTCCCGTGTCCCAGGTGATTGAGACGTGTTTTCCGAGCAGAACGATGTAATAAAGTCCAGATCGTACGATCTCGACAGGCGTCTCCTTCATCACCGGCCTCGTCATCCTCACCTGCAATTACATGTGTTAGACATGCATACACAGGTGTGTGTGTGTGTGTGTGTGTGAGACAGAGACCTCTCCTTTCTCCATGGTGATTAGTCCTCCCATGTAAAACACACTGATGCTCTTGCTGCACCGGTGACCTATGACCCCGCACGCAGAGTTTTCCACCAGAATCCGGAAGGTTCCGTCCACACCATTGCAGAAGTCCTGCACAGAGTGCGGTCATTAATATAACAACACATGAAGTTAAAGAAAATGACACACACACATTCACACACACACACACACACACACACACACACCTGAGCGAGGACGTACTGACAGCGTCCAGGGAATGAGAATTTCAGTCCGTCGAAGCTGATGTAGTGCGACTCGCCGACTGTCCGACACACACCGTCACACACTCTCTGAGTGCACTTCCACTGCCGGCCTTCACACACACTGTCACGCACAACACACACAATTTATTCTTTAGGCACGTTTCCATAGTAACACTGCTGAACACACACGCTAGTCACGACAGGCGGGTGGTGTTGATTACCAGGTGTTGCAGTCGACGCTGATGCTCTGTCCTGCAGCGTACGCGTGGTTGTTATGGAAACACGGACACTGGTCTGGAGAAATGCACTCTTTCCTGTGTCGGACCTGCAGCGCATCAGAGAAATACACGTTAAATAAAATTCAGAACCCGGTGTAGAGCACGTCACCATCATTAATGCACACACACACACACACACACACACACACACACACACACACACACACACACACACACACGCACACACACACGCACCGTGCCAGCAGGACACATGCAGCCGGTGATACAGCCCTGGCTCACACACTCCAGGTCAAAGTTCTGACACGTTTTTGCACATTCGATGCCAACGTCCCTGGAGCTCTGACACTCGAACCTGTAGAGCGGAGCGGGACAGGAGACGGACCGCCGCTCTGCGTATATACACACACACACACACACACACACACACACACACACACACACACACGTTAATAACAATGCAGCGGGTGAATAAAGGAGATGAACATGTGCCCCCTTACACACACACAGACACACACACACACACACACACACACACACACACACACACACACACACACACAGACACACACACCTCGAGAAGGTGCAGGTTCATCAAAGAAGAGGTCTGAGAGCACAGAGGGGCCGAGATCACCGGAGGTGCAGCGCATCGAGCCGTTCTCACAGTAACTGTATAACACACACACACACACACACACACACACACACACACACACATATATATATACAGTGTTACTGTGGTTTTAATTGAAGTTTTATTTCATTAGTGTGGAATCTTACAGAGTCGTTGTGGAAGTGGAAGTGCTGTATGTTGAATCTAAAACGTCTATAATTATGATAATAACGAACCAAATCTAACATTATTAAATCTATTTCTAAACATATTTTTATTCATTTTCAGTGTAAATGTCAGATATATGCAAGTTTCCTGAAAGAAGTTTTTGTCAGTAGATCCTGAGATTTCTGCTATAAAGAATGTTCTGCTCAGTCAAAATAATCTTATATTAAGGTATTTTCGATAAATTTAAGTTATTATTAGATTACGTTATTTTCACTTACTAAGCTATCAGTTTGTTTTTGCAGTGTAACATTAAGAATTCTGTGGCTTGGGCTTTCTAACGCGTGGGAATGAGATACTCCACTCTGGCCATGACCTACGACCTACGACCTACGAGTGTGTGTTAATCAGGTCACTCGTGTCCCGGAGGACGATTGTTATGAGTTATGAGTAAATCAACATGTCTAGACTGACGGGTCTAAACAAAATCAGCTAAAACTGATCAGTAGTTTACGCCGGGCTGAACACTGAGCTTATGAGTCGCTTCATCGCCACAAGATGAAGAAGTTCCTCATTCCCAAACCTTAGGAAGTCTGAGCCTCGGATTTATTCCTCCATGAATGTAACTGAAGAGACGCGTGTCGAATCTCATGATCATGATCATATTTTAACATGTAATCAGTTCAGTTTTAATTATGATCAATATTTTATGGTGTATGTAATATTCCAAAGTTTTATTATTACTTTTAGCCTGGAATTTTTAGCTCTGAGGAAATTGCACAAGTGGAAGTTGTGTAACATCATGACTGAACATCAAATATTTCAGTGCCGTGTGTGTGTGTGTGTGTGTGTGTGTGTGTGTGTGTGTGTGTGTGTGTGTGTGTGTGTGTGTGTGTGTGTGTGTGTGTGTGTGTGTGTGTGTGTGTGTGTGTGTGTGTGTGTGTGCGAGTGTGTATGTGTGTGTGTGTATGCGAGTGTGTGTGTGTGTGTGTGTGTAATCGTGTGTGTATGTGTGTGTGTGTGTGTGTGTGCTGAGTGTGTCTGCGAGTGTGTGTGTGTGTGTGTGTGCAGTGTGTGTGTGTGTGTGTGTGTAATGCTGTGTGTGTATGTGTGTGTGTGTGTGTGTGCAGTATGTGTGTGTGCGAGGTGTGTGCGAGTGTGTGTGTGTGTGTGTGTGCGAGTGTGTGTGTGTGTGTGTGTGTGAGACTCAGAGACACTTATACAACCGAACAACTGAAAAAACGCCATAAAGAGATGATGATGATTATTATTTTATTTTTTATTATTATTATTTGACACAAGGTTGGACTTTTTCTGTTATGTAAAAGTATTGTTACTGCATTAAGTTTGTTTACTTCCTCATGTTTTATGATAATAGAATTCACTGTACATAAATGTATATCAGATATATAATATATATTTTTTCTCTACTGTTTAAACTTTTATTAAATTTTTTATGTTTTCATTATAAATGTAATTGTTTAGCCAATAGTTGGTCTAATAAGTTTGACTGAGAAACTACTGGAGTTTTATTTGCATATTGAATTGAATGTCTTTGACTTAAGCATGAGCCAAAGTGACATTTTCTTTTCTGGATAACAAATGAGAATTCTTTGATAAATACATTTTATTTGTTTTCGTTGAATTAATTTATGTTTTATAAGAACTTATCTGGCAGTTTATGTTTTTGTTAAGAATACAATTATTGGAAAGATCAACACTGAGTGGCAAACTTTTGTGATATGTGTGTGTGTTTATATATTTTGAGTCTTGCATTTGAGGTTAATTGTACGTTGGAGTAACTAGAGAGCGAATAGCTGACACACACCCAAGTACACAAAATTACTAATCACTTTTACGTTGGTATTTCGGGTAA
>QNUK01001136.1:40000-80000 GCA_013621035.1 Clarias magur
AAGAGCCCAAGAATTGGCAAAGTCATATGAGTTTTCTGCCAGAAAACCTACACACACACACACACACACACACACACACACACACACACACAGAGAGAGATTGGTTTCCTCTAATAGCACATACCCCACAGTTACAGTTTATTAATCATTCTGGAACATTACGTCATACTTTTTATCCCCTGCATGCTGAGGGATGAGAGTTCAGAGTGTGAGTTCCTGTTCTCACGTTATAGCAGCTATAAACACTCGCTCCCTCACCGCTCACGCTGCGGCTGGTCACGTGATTGAGAAACCACAGTGAAGCGGAAACCCGTCTGTCTCCATAAAGCCGCCATGTGCAGCTGCACTACTGCACTCAGAGCTGCTCTTATAGAACATTAATGAACAGCGCCTGGCCAATAATCAGTCAGAAATCACCCAGGCTGCAGGATGACGAGTGTTTCTACCCCACCGTGCCCCCACTTACACACACACACACACACACACTTAAACACACACTTGATAAACGAGGATTGTTAGAGATGGTGAGGAAATTCCAGGGAAGAGTAAACACTCGGAGTCCTGAGAAGGTTCGCAGTGATTTCCTGTGTTTAGACTGAAGCTCCGCCCTCTTCCCCTGGTGCTGAGGATTTACCTTCTTGCGCCGTGTAATCATCACTGGGGGCGGAGTTAAAGTTCCCGCACAGGCCGCAGGTTCGGTTCTGGTGCTGTTTGCCGAGTTTGATCTGGATGTTGTGATTCGGGTCGATGAGGACAGAGAAGCCGAACTCATCACTCCATAAACGCACGCTGCCCAGCTCGTAGCCCGCAAACACTGAGTTAGAGGCGTAGGGCAGCTGGACCCTACACACACACACACACACACACACACACACACACACACAGACACATATTTTAAAGCTCACACTAACATAGCATTTAATATTTCAACAGAGTCAATGTTGAGTCCGTACCTCTCTCCCTGCTGTGTTAGAGCGCCATCTACAGACAAGTTCAACTCAAAGACCTCACCAAGGAACACGCTCACACCTTTCCTCTTCCCCTGTGAGAAATCACCTTTTCACACACACACACACACACACACACACACACACACTTATGTAAGATGAAATAGAGATGAAGACACAGAGAGCGAGACAGAGACAGAGAGACAGATATTTACCCAGGATTGAGAAGGTTCTGCTCTGACAGTCTCCAGCCAGCATGTAGCTGCAGTCACCAGCGAACTCATAAATCACTCCATCAAACGTGTGTATGTGCTGTCGCCCGAACACACTGCAGCGACCTGACGCCTCAGCTAACACACACCCTGCACACACACACACACACACACACACACATGCACACACACACACATGCACAATAAACACTCTGTATGCATAAAGTCAATAAATGTCAGAGTAACACACACACACACACACACTTGCCTGTGATCTGTAAGAGGAGAAGTGCTGTAAGTGCAGTCAGTCCTCTCGACAGAAGCGGCTCCATCTGACCAATAAAATGATTGATTCATTTATTAACTTATTTGTTTACTATAATAATCACACAGTGTAAAGTTTACTCAAACGTCCACAGAGTTTCCGTAAAGTATTTATTGCACTGCAGAAACTTACAGCAAACATCAGTAAAACATTTTAATCGTAATCAAACCTAAGCCTAATTCTCCTATAATAACTCTTAACTGCTAACCTCAGACGCCGAACCCCTAACCCTAACCTAGAACTTCAAGCACCTAAGCCCTCACCACTAATCTCTAATCTTTCAGCCCTAACCCTAACCCCTAGCCCCTAACCCCTAACCCCTAGCCCCTAACCCCTAGCCCCTAACCCCTAGCCCCTAACCCTAACACTATAGGTAAGCTGTATGCACTTCTGTGATGTGAACATCATTCCCATGGAAAGCTCCAGGACCGTCCTGCTCCTTTATAGCTAATGAATTAATAGAGTTCCGTTATCCTAACCTTTAACCCATAATCCCAACCCTTCCACCACTAATTTATACACCATTAACACAAACCTCTAACACCTAACCCTAACCACTAACCTCTCAGCTTTAACCACTGACCGCAAATGCCTGAACTCTGATCTCAACTTTAACTCTAATCTTAACCTCCTACCACTAACCAGTAGCCTTAACCTCGAACGCTAATACCTACCGCTAACCTCGATCCGTAACCCATAACGCTAACGCTAAGCTGGATGCTCTTCTGAGATGTGAATATCGTTCCTCCTGACTTGCTGCAGGTCCGTCATGCTCATCTACATCTTATGAATAAATTAAACTCAGATTTCAAACAGAACTATATTGACTGTGTAAAGCCAACTACTGATGCAGGAACACCAGAGATGAGTTTTAAAAATGTTGGCATTTAAACCCACAATCTTCTGGACTGTAACTCGGGGCCACAACAACTACCAGTGTGCCCTGATTAGAACCACCTGTACTGGTTAATTATCTCACATTAAACACAGAGTCAGTGTAAGTGTGTTTCACGTGTTCATGTTCGCTTTCAGATCAGAAGATTCATAACTCCAGCGCTTCCACATTGGTGTGGTCGGATCTCAGAGTAACACCTTCTCGTTATGAACTGTTCAAGGATTCAAAGGTGTGAACAAAAAAATGACTACAGGCTTAATTAGAGCCTTTATAGAAAGTTGGAGCTCTTTTTGTTACAATAAAATTAGAATGTACATAAATAATGAAAGTTCCATTTATTACTATTTACATCAACAATATTATTCTGTACTGCAACAAATACACTTAGTAGTAGTAGTAGTTAGATGACAACTGCATTTTGTTGGTTTGTACCATACATGTGCAGTGACAAAAAATATCTAATCTAATCTAATCTAATCTAAACTAATCTAATCTAAACTAATCTAATCGAATCTAAACTAATCTAAACTAATCTAATCTAATCTAATCTAATCTAAACTAATCTAATCTAATCTAAACTAATCTAATCTAATCTAAACTAAACTAATCTAATCTAAACTAATCTAATCTAAACTAATCTAATCTAATCTAAACTAATCTAATCTAAACTAATCTAATCTAAACTAATCTAATCTAAAAATAAACTAATCTAATCTAATCTAATCTAAACTAATCTAATCTAATCTAAACTAATCTGATCTAATCTAAACTAATCTAAACTAATCTAATCTAAACTAATCTAATCTAATCTAAACTAATCTAATCTAATCTAAACTAATCTAATCTAATCTAATCTAAACTAATCTAATCTAATCTAATCTAAACTAATCTAATCTAATCTGATCTAATCTAAACTAATCTAAACTAATCTAAACTAATCTAATCTAAACTAATCTAATCTAATCTAGCACTATAACAGGTGCTTCATTCTAAATGTTCTATATTACTGTGAGTCTTAGGCAGCTGGTGTGTTGTATTTTTTTCTTTTTGCACAAACTTTGTTATAGATGTTTATTTTATGATGTCCGTATTAAATCAGTAAAAACAAACATTTCTGATTGTAATGTGAAACATTAGTATTAAAAAAAATGGTCTTGCAGGAAAATATCTGTAGGCAGGAATAAAAGCAGCATGTTATGTAAAAGATCAGTTTTCACAAAGAAAAAGAAACAAGAAGAAAGCTTCCGGGTTTTCATTGCAACAAATGACATCTTAGCAAGTCCTCGTTTCCTCATTTCCTTAAATTCTTGAATCTAGCCAAAACTATCTATAATTTAAAAAAAATAAAGATTATGACAAATCAAATATTAGATTAAGTTTATATTTGCCTACAGATATTACATTCAGTCAAACGTTATAAGCAGATTGCTTATTTCAAGAAATACATTCCTAAAAACTATAAAAACGTACTGCTTTCATTTACATTTAGGCATGTTGCAGATGCTTGTGTACAGACTGACTTACAAAATGCTTTAAATTTGTCGTCATTAGATCCTACAAACTGTAAGTGGCGTCAGTCAGTCGGCCTTAACACAAATATCTAAGATCCCGATACTGTAGGTCTTTAGTTGTCGTGGAAAGATTGCCAGTGACTCGGCTGTACAGACATTTAGAGGAATAAATCTGACCATTTGATATTTGGTTTGGTGTAATTCTTTGGTTTGGATAGACTGAAGAATATCTCACTTGCTAAGGTGCTGAGATCTTTTGCAGTGCTGCAACCGTGAATAAAGCAGCAGGTGTGAAAGTCCACAGAGGGACTGAGGCTGGTTCTGCAGGATGTTCAGTAAAACTAAACACAGCTCGTTTCTTTATAAAACTGCGCACACACACACACACACACACACACACACACACACACACACACACTGTTCACACGAGACTATATGTTATGCAAAGGCTCGTCACAACAATTATTGACTGTATTTCAATTACTGTTTACTGATTTTTTATAGTATTTCTTTTAAATGTAGATTTTGTTGTTGTTGTTGTTGTTGTTGTTGTTGTTGTTGTTGTTGCAGACATTCAGCATCCAGCAGTACAGAAATACAAGACTTTAAGACTTTTGCACAGTACTGTACATAGGGTTAGGGTTAGTAACATGGGTCCCTCATCAGAAAACGTTCTGGGTAGAATTCAATTATGAAGCTAGAACTAATTTAGAAATCTATTAGAAAATCAATGAACTTTATCAGAACTTTTAATGAACTGCCAATAAAATATTGCTGCCTTTTTAACACATTAGTCGGTTCTTACAAGTTCTCACAAGTTCTGGAATTCATGGAACAAAGAACAGCTCTACGTCAAAGGAAAGAATTGAGGATGCTGTCCTTGAAATTCACACACACACACACACACACACACACACACACACACACACACACACACACACACACACACACACACACACACACACACACAATCACACACACACACACACACACTGAGAGTTAACCTAACCTCTTTAAATTAAGAACACTTACCAATAAAGTATAATATGTGAGTTAAATATAAATAAATTTTCATTCAAACACATTTGCATAATTTTCTTTTGATTGTGTAAAGCTGCTTTGTGACAATCACACTTGTTAAGAGCTCTATACAAATACAATTGATTTTAATTGAATTAAATTAACAGAAAGTTTTTGCTTGCACACAATGCAAAAACACTTAACACACACACACACAGACACACACACAAAGTAACTGCACCTTTGGGAGAGCCGTGCGTCGAGCACCTGAGCCTCTTCACCTGCTGGACGTCAGTCTGGAGTTCTCCTGCTGTCTCAGGTTCTCACTGTTTTGGGGTCAGCAGCCTGGAGCCGTGTGGAGACGAGGAGGAGTGATTTTATAGGAATGTGTGAGAGAGAGAGAGAAGGAGAGAGAGAGAGAGAGAGTTGGTGTGATTTCCTTGCTTGTTCTCATTAGGAGGGAACAATTGGAGGAAGTTTGGGCACAAGAAGAATGAAAGGATTAATCGCAGAGTGAAGACAGATACGACAGAGAAACAGGGTAGGACCATGCCAAACTAAACACATACTCTCACGCAGACACACACACACACACACACACACACACACACACAATGCCTGGAAAGTGGCACAAAGTCACTACACACTGGCACAACGGGAATTCCGAGGATGAGGAATGTCCAGGAGAGACACGTCCTTAAAACTTATTACACAAGTGTTGCTGATACCTGATCTCTGATTGGCCAGGCTGTTTTAATTCACTTTCCATAAACACAGGTTTATATTAATGCGCTCTCTTTAATACGTCAGCGTTTCCATAGTAACAGCTGATGCACAGGGACGTGTACGGGACACGCTGCACTGATAATAAACAATGTGCAATTACTCGCTCGTATGGTCAGGTTTTCTGTGATTTCTGTAACACTAGTGAAAGGAGACTCCAGTGTCAGTGTTGTGGAACAGTCAGAGGTGCTAATAATAATAATAATAATAATACATAATAATAATAATTGAAGAAAAGGAAATGTAAATTGTAAATTGCTGGGGTGTACAGATCAAAGGAAAAGAAACACTTGTGGACGTGCTGATAATCAGCACTAAGCGGTTAAAGAAACACACACACACACACACACACACATAAATCCACACACACAGCATGTTTTCCTTTTATCATCACACACTGAGCTTTTTTTCAGTGCCAAGAGCACAAAGTGCACATCCTACACACACTCTCTCATCCTACTCCACCTAAATATCTCTATCTCACTCACACACACACACACACACACACAGAGGGAGAGAAAGAGAGGGGGAGAGAGAGGGGGAGTCTTTTCACAGCCTGCTATAGACATGTGATCGCTCCTGTTGATTCCGGTGTGTTTACAGCATGCCGTGACGTCATAGGATTCAGGAACGGTTATGAAGTCTATATGAACAGTTATAAAGTCTATATGAACGGTTATAAAGTCTATATGAACAGTTATAAAGTCTATATGAACAGTTATAAAGTCTATATGAACATGTGTGTCGCATAATGTCTGAATGTTTCCCAGAGAAGCTGTGAGAGAGAGACACACACACACACACACACACACACACACACACACACACACTGCACTGTCAGTGTGATTCACTTGAGTCGGTTTTGTTTTATGACACAAACAGTTTAACTGAATCCGAGTTCACTTGAATCTTTTTAAACCTTCGGACTGTCGAGTAGAAACACTTACAGTAATATAGTATTACACTTATAGTTCAATTAACCAATCAGAGCGTCAGGTGAACACACAGTTTAACATGTGATCCGTTTCTCACGCGGGTTAAAAACATGATTCTTTTATTTTAACAAGAAAAGAAACAAAACAAGAAGATTACATTTCTTACATGATGATTTTCCTCAGTATTTTGAGTGATCATTACTCAGGCTTTGAGGGCGTGGCTGGCTCAGTGGTAAGTCCCTGGGCTGCCATGCAGAAGGCCTGGGTTCAATTCCCTCCCAGTGTTCAGACCCCAGGGACTGTATGCAGTGCCAAGCCCGATCAGACGGTTCACTGTGACGGCACCACAGGATAAGACTGAAGACGTGGCACGGCAGTAGCTTGTAGCAGCTGCTCCGGATCCATAATGGTGCTATTTTGTTTAATTTGTGTTGGTGATGTGAGTATATGGACATCTGAGCCCCCGGTGTTTGTATATTCCACCGCCAGACACTTTAGTGTGTTTGTTACTGTTTGCACATTTGTATCATTTGTACAGTTCTTAGCTAGTTTTGTTCATTGATGTTGTTCATTGATGTTGTGTGTAGCACCTCGGTCCAGGAGGAAGGCTGTTTTGTTTCACTGTGTACTGAAGTGTATCTGGCTGAAACGACATTAATAAAACCGACTTGACTTTACCTGACAACTGGAGCAGCCGAAAGACTAACAAAAACAATAACATTACTTAGGCTTTGATCGTTACCTTAATAAACCTACATACAGAACAATATTAATTCTAAGCTACAAACAACCATTCTTTTTTTTCCAAAAGAAACACTGTTTTGGGAGGAAAAAAAATCTTCAAATGGTTTAATACATTTTTTACTTATTTATATGATTACATTTAAGCATTTAGGAGAGAGTGCGACTACTGCGACACCCTTGTCCAGAGCCGACCTTTTTTTTTTTTTTTTTTTTTAGCTCATTGTACATCTGATCAGCTGAGTTGTGGCTGTGGGGCTTGAACCTAGGACCTTCTAATCAGTAGTCCAACACCTTAAACACTAAGCTCGAATATGGTAAAAATATAGACTTGCTGGATCAAAGCCAGGAAGATAGTGAAGGACCTCAGCCATATGAACAATGGACTCTTCTCTGTTCCAGTCAAGGAAGCACTTCTGACCCCTGAAGACCAACACAGTGAGAATGGGGAGGAGCTTCTTCCCACAGGCCTTTTAGGGAAATGAACATGGACTACAACTTGGACTAATCCCTCGGTCTGTTCACACAGAGCTCACACAACTACACAGTCCTGATTTTACACAACGTTTCCCCCCATTTCTGTAACCAATCATTACACACGTTTCAATCACAACCTCCTCAGCTTGGTGTCAAGTATTTGACTGCACGTTGTACTGTGTATGATTGTGTGTCTGATGAATAAAATGTGAATTTGTGTGTGTGTGTGTGTGTGCGTGTGTGTGTTGTTTGCATGTTCTCCCCGTGATTGGTGGGTTTCCTCCGGGTTCTCCAGTTCCCACCCACAGTCCAAAGACATGCAGATTAGGCTAATTGGCGTTCCCAAAGTGTGTGTGTGTGTGTGTGTTCCCTGTGATTAGCACCTTGAGTACCAGAGTGTACCCCCTTCTGGGACAGACCACCACAACCCGCAACACAGCATGAAGCGGTACAGACGATGAGTGAGTGAACTGAATTGAACTGAATTGAACTTAACTGAATTGAACTGAATTGAATTGAACTGAACTGAATTGAACTGAATTGAATTGAGTAGATCTTGACCTGGACTTGACCTCGTCTTCACATAATTCAGGACACAGTAACGTGTGTTTCCGGTGTCGCTGCTGTTATTTTATCTGCGGTTCTGAACCCAAACCCGTGTTTAGAGCCGATGCACCGAAAGATTCACTTGGGAACCGATTCTCCTCCAAACGCACGCTCTCTCTCTCTCCGAACGAACCGATTCTCCGGCGGTCCCCGGGGAGAGATGACGTCGTTCCGGACTCGAGCTTGAGAAACAAAGGGAGTCGACTCGTGCAGCGCCGTGCGACCAGAACCCGAAGCGTATTTCCGCGTTGACGGTGGACTGATGGCGGCTCTGAGCGGCGGAGAGATGTGCGTCAAGTACCTGATGTTCGCCTTCAATTTCGTGTTCTGGGTGAGTGCGCGTGACGCGCGGGCTTCCCGCAGGCGCCGCGAGCGCGGGACACGAGGTGCACGTGCGGGCTGAGCTGTGATTAGTGGCGAGCGCGACCCGCGCGTGCACGCGTCCGTCTGTCCGTTTTGTTTCTTATGAGCGCGCGCGCTTGTATGTGTGTGTGTGTGTGTGTGTGTGTGGAGAGAATGGAAGAATGGCATGTTCGGGAATTTAGATCACACACAGGTGGTGCACTTGACATGTCGTTACACAGGCGCGCGCTCCGGTGCGCCACCGGGACCGAGAGGTGCGCGCGCTCGTGCTCGTGCGCGAATCAAAGACTGTGTTTCACCTCTGTACTATTTATAGCTCTTAATATTCCCGCGCGAGGAGAGGATGATGATGATGAGTGTGTGTGTGTGTGTGTGTGTGTGTGTGTGTGCATGATACACACACTCTGTGAGTTCTAAGTCATATATTACGTCATGGTCTTGTGTTGCTGTACATCGTGCTTCATTGCATCATGTGTTATTCAGGTGCGAGGCCACTGTGTACTCTGTAGTCATTCATATTGTCCATTTTACACCCATTTATTGTGTGTGTGTGTGTGTGTGTGTGTGTGTGTTTTAGTCAGACTACTGACGTCTGCCAGACTATAACTAGCATTTAAACCTGACCAAGATTTCTCTCCAGGAGTAAATATCACATGTGCTCTTCCTCCACGATCCACACATTCCTTTACATTATTTGTGATCTCGCTCGCACATGATGCACTATGTGACCAAAAGTATATTCACCCTATAGACCATGAGGCAGAGTCAGAAGCACAGAGTGTAGAGTCGTCTCTGTGTCTCTAAACTCCGTTACAGTTTCATTTCCCTGGAAGTGAAAGGAACCAATCAAACGCTTATCTGGCATGACAACTGTGAGAACCATAAAACCAGCTCCATGAAGACACAGTGTGTTAAGAGTGTGTTAAAGTGGAAGAACCCGAGTGTCCTGCACAGAGCCCTGACCGAACTCAAGCACACTGAACCATCAGCTTCGGGATGAACTGGAGCCTCATCAACATCAGCTCCTGAGATCACTAAATGCTCCTGTAGAGTGTGTGAATGAACACAAACACACACACACACACACACACACACTATTGTACAGCGCTCACATAAGAGAAGAGTGGAGAGCATTATAGCAGCAAATACCAGGGGAATCCGGGGATAAATCAGGAATCTGACATTCAACAGGAACATACGGGTCTCATGGTTAGGGGGGCACATAAATGTGGTCTTATTGCATGCAGGATTCTTTAAGTAGATGAATAGTGACCATTAACGCAGTTTAATCGTTTATATAGTGTAAGTACCTGTTTTTGACAGTTGAATAGTTAAAATAGTTAAACAGTTAAAATGTTAAATCTATTAATAATCTGCTGATCCTTAATGTAATGAGTGATGTTATTATTATTATTATTATGATTATTATGATGATGATTATTATTATTATTATTATTATTATTATTATTATTATGATTATTGTTATTATTATTATCTGAGGTTGAAGTCCACGCCCATGTGTGTGTGTCTCTCTGTACAGCAGAACTCTCTGTCTCACTTATTAATAGACAGAAATCACATTCTGTAAGGTCGAGTATCTGACGCCTTGTTTACACTAAGTTGGACTTCTTTGGTGCTCAGACAAACACACTCGCTGTTCGGTAATCGGAGAGAGAATCACAGATGAGAAATGGAAAAAGTCGTTTAGATAAAGATGAAGTTTCGTCTTAAAACGACGCCGGCGTGTTAAAATTCACTTCTACCACTTCAGCGCTGTTATTTCAGCCAAAGTGAAAATATGAACTAATCCCAGTCAAAATATTCACTTTATCTTTTCTAATGTATGAAACATAAAGATATTTGAAATGTGTGGCAAACATAATAAATCTTCATTTTAAATTTCAATTAGAGAATTTGAAAGAATGAGTTCTGTACAGACAAAACCTCTCTTTCATTTCTATAGACATGTTATTTTATATAGATTTATTATATACAAAATCAGCCAATGCTTGTTATTCTGTAATAATTTGGTAAAGATGAATAAACTGTGAAAATGCTCTAATGAAGCTCTGTGGTCTCGGCCAATCCCGTGTGACTTAGATCTCCGTTTGATGATTATTCATGAGCTCGACTCGCTTCCTGCACTAAGTTGAAGCCGAGACACACAGAGACAGACAGACTTCCTGAACCTCCAGTCTGCGGAGCGGCGGCACCACACTGGGCAGGTTACCGTCTACAGTGAGGCAGAGAAACACCCGCTTTATTCAGTGTGGATTCAACCTGACACACACACACACACACACCGGAGCTGTTTATACAGAATGATCTGCTGTAGTGAAGCGTGTGTAAAATACCTGCTGCTCATCTTCAACCTGCTGCTCTGGGTATGTGTGTGTGTGTGTGTGTGTGTGTGTGTGTGTGTGTGTGTGTGTGTGTGTGTGTGTGTGTGTGTGTGTTTGTAAACTTTCATTTGTTCACTCTGCTTTATGTTAAGTGAACAAAGAAAAGTTGAATACCGGATAAGGTGTGTGTGTGTGTGTGTGTGTGTGTGGTTGGTTTCAGTTTCACATCTCTATCTGTTACAGTGAAAGTGTGTTATTGACTTTACAGGAGCGCTGCACACTTGAGCTCACACTGCGTCACTAACGGCTCGGTGTGTATGTGTGTGTGTGTGTGTGTGTGGGTGTGTAAGAGACGTGTTCAATCTTGCAAAGTCTCTACGCTTCTTTCCAGAAGGCGTGGCCTAAATCAGAAGGGCTTTTTTACATATGAGCTCTATCCTTCTGCCCTGGTACACACTGTAAACACACACACACACACACACACACACACACACGCACAAACACACACACACACACACACAGGGGCCCAAACAAAAACGTTTACACACTTCAACATGAAAAATATAGGCCTCTATTCTGACGGTCACATGATTATATCAAACATGGTGCGACTACTGACGTGTTTATAGGAAACCAATAATACTACACATTAGTCATAAAGCAATTTGAGTTTTACAAAAGGCCGTTTATAACATCTGTAAAAGTGTGTATGCAATTGCTTTTATATGCACAAAGGGATACACAGTACAGAGCAAAAGTTTGTACACCCCTTCTCATTCAGCGACTTTTCTTTCTTGTGTTCTTTCTTGTGTTCTTCAGCCCAAACGCGTCTCTTCTGCTTGTTGCCTGTCCTTAGCAGTGGTTTCCTAGCAGATCTTCTAGCATGAAGGCCTGATTCACACAGTCTCCTCTTAACAGTTGTTCTAGAGACGTGTCTGCTGCTAGAACTCTGTGTGGCATTGACCTGCTCTCTGATCTGAGCTGCTGTTAACCTGCGATTTCTGAGGCTGGTGACTCGGATGAACTTCTCCTCCGCAGCAGAGGCGACTCTCGGTCTTCCTTTCCTGGGCCGGTCCGCACGTCAGCCGGTTTCTTTGTAGCGCTTGACTGCACTCGGGGACACTTTCAAAGTTTTCCCAATTTTTCAGACTGACTGACCCTCATTTCTTAAAGTAATGATGGCGCTCGTTTTTCTTCACTTAGCTGCTTTTTTCTTGCCATAATACAAATTCAAACTCTTTGAATGAGAAGGTGTGTCCAAACTTTTGCTCTGTACTGTATATATATATACTGTATACACACACGCATACACACTAAAATATCTGAACAGTTTAATAGCAAAACAGGACAAATGACATTTTGACAAATGATTATTCTAGCACAAGGTTGACTGTAGCAGAATATTAAATATTATATCACCATGTTTAGAGCAAAGCATAATACATGAAAAATGGGACAAAACTGTTGAAGCAGGAGCTGCATGTAGTGTTTTATAAAATCACACAAAATTCACACTGTGTTTTATGAGATTATGAGTTATCTCATTTTGCTGACAAAAAATTGTGTTTTCTTGTTTTCTGTAGAATTTATATTAAAAGCACAATGAGTCTAATTCATCAAGTAAAAGACATTCGTAAAAGATTTAATAATGTAAACAAGCAGCACAGTGGCGTAGCGGTTAGCACGTGGCCTCGATTCCCACTGTGGGTTCAATTTCAACCTCAGACGTGTGTGTGTGTGTGCGTGTGTGTGTGTGTGTGTGTGTGTGTCAAGTCAAGTCAAGTCAAGTAGGCTTTTATTGTCATTCCAACCATATACAGTTAGTACACAGTGAAACGAAACAACGTTCCCCCAGGACCAGGGTGCTACATACATGTAACAAGTGTGTGTGTGTGTGTGTGTGTTTGTGCACTGCTATAGACTGTCACTCCATGTGTGTACTCCGCCTCGTACCCAAAGTCTTCTGGGATACAGTAGGTTCCAGGCCCCCTGTTACTCTGTACAGGATAAGCGGTATAGAAAATAAACAAATAAGAATAAATAATAACATAAAGAGGAAAATCAGAAGCTTTAGTCTGACAGAAACATGTCTACTGTTTATTTTTAAATGTTTGTTTCTGATTATATTAACTATGGATGAGTCACGTGTAAATTGTGTATATGTTGATGAATATATCATTTGTGTGTGTGTGTGTGTGTGTGTGTGTAAGCTGGCAGGTACAGGTGTGTTTGCTGTGGGTCTCTGGCTCAGGTTTGATCCCAGGACTAAAGGCCTGTTTGAAGGTGACGACTCCCCGAGCGGCTTCTACACGGGTCAGTGCGCTTCACGTCACGTCACAGAGTCGCCATCGTTAACGTCTCACTGACACGCAGCTCCTAGACGGGTTTATTAAAAGATTCATTATTGTGTTGGAAAGAAATGAGACAGTAAATATTGACTTCCTCCACCGTCAGGATTGATGGAACTCTCTACATGTCACACACACTGCCGAAGGTTCTGCATCCTGATTGGTCGGAAGTCATGTGACAGCAGATCCTTTAACAGTGTTGTCCTGCAGTTTCTCAGAAACCTTTTTTTATTCTATTAACTTGAGAGAGGAACTAGAGTGTGTTCATCAGCAACTACAGATGGATCAAATGTATGATGTCATCCTTTAATAGATAAAAGAAATAAGAATCGATGCCAAATTGCTATTGTAATATTAATAGAGTGAATGAAATACAAGGGGCGTTCGAGTCAAACTGGGACTTGTGATTGTCCAGAATAACAGAACGCAGTGCTGAGAGTAAACACTCCCTTTATGTCTCTGTATAATCCCCTGATACACTGATGCACTTCTGACAGCGTCTCACTGGAGCTCGGACACCGTCAGGACAGAAAGTTCTCTCAGTACGCCGGAGACGTGATCGGACCGGATGTCCTTCTGCAGGTCGGCAACATAAATCCTACATTGTCAGTGATGAGGCGTTCCGCTCGCTGAGGCATTCCACCTCACAGACGTACAACCTTCCTTTTAAAAACCTTACGCCTTCATTCAGAAGAAATTTCAGCACAAGTCCCGGTTTGACTTGAACGCTCCTCGTGTATCTGTTCACACAGGACATTCCTGTTTCAGCTGAGGATAGGTGTGTGTCTGGTACAGAGAATGGCTTGGCCAAGGACCAGGGTCTGTGTGCGTGCGTGCGTGCGTGCGTGTGTGTGTGTGTGTGTGTGTGTGTGTGTGTTTTGTGCAGGTGACTGAGGAATAAACACAGGGTGGGAACAGGAGACACATGTATCATTATAATCACATGTCCCGGGTGTGTTTTTATAAACAGGATTGTGTGTGTTGGAGTTTAATATGTTTGCCATGAAACTGCACAGCCTTATTGATGTTGTACACGTTGCCATAGAAACGGCTGATTTCCAAATCCCAGATAAGCAGAGCTGAATCTCTGAACTCTGATGTAAAGTGAACAATGTTTATTTCTGACAGAGTGTGTTAATGCAAGTCGTGTGTGTGTGTGTGTGTGTGTACATGTCTGTAGTGGTGTGTGTTCTCATAGTCATAGGGGGATTGATGATGCTGGTGGGGTTCCTCGGCTGCTGTGGCGCCATTCAGGAGTCGCTGTGCATGCTGGGATTGGTGACTATAAATAACTTTCTGTCGTTCTCACACTTTCTCACTTCTCTCTCTCCCTCCCTCTTGGTTTTTTTTTTTTTTTCCTGAAATTTCCGCCATGCGTAAAGTTTTGAGCTTCACAGGAAGAGAATTCCCTGATTGCCTGATTATGTTTTTCTGTTTATTCTTGTTTTCTTTCAGTTTTTCTTCTTCTTGCTGCTTATCTTTGTTGTGGAAGTGGCGGTTGGGATTTGGGGATTTTCCATCCAGAGCAAGGTTAGTGTTCTCTCTCTCTCTCTCTCTCTCTCGCTCTTACACACACACACACACACACACACACACACACACACACAGACCCACAGAGTCACAACAGAGCTCGGAGTCACCAGAAAGCTATTTACTTCCTGTTTACTCGCACTTCACCTCCTGTTCCAGTGAAAGCAGGCGGTTTGCCCTTTGACGTTTCCGAGTGCTCGTCTTCCACGCCGTGATCTCTGATACAGGACAGGTGTAGCTCAGTGGTTAAGGCGTTGGACTACGGTTCAGAAGATCCCAGGTTCAAACCTCACAACCACCAAGTTGCCACTGTTGGGCCCTTGAGCGAGGCCCTTAACCCTCAACTGCTCAGATGTAATGAGATAAAAATGTAAGTCGCTCTGGATAAGGGCGTCTGCCAAATGCCTGGATGTAGATGTAGATTGTGTGTTCGCAGGTTGTCGATGATTTCACTCAGTTCTACAAGGAAACCTACAAAAAATACAGAGAGGACAAACAGGACGCTCTGAGAGAGACCCTGCACCTGATCCAGTACGGGGTGAGCTCCGACCCTCCGTCTCTCCTCACCGCTCCCACACGCGCTGTCACAACTACACATCATTCTCGTTTCTGTCCTTCAGCTGAACTGCTGCGGACCTTTCAGCTCCGAGGACACGGACACCGGCGAGGAGACGTGTCCCAAACGTGAGGTGCTGGACGAGCTCATCATCAAGGTGAACAGACTGAGAACACACACACACACACACACACACCTGTGACGTGTATAATTTGAGCTCTGCGCTCTGATTGGTCAGAAGGTCTGACAGGACAGCTCATACACAGGGTAACATAGTAACAGCTCATACACAGGGATGTACAGTATAAAGGGATTAATGAAAATGAAAATATTATCAGTTTTTTGTATCACATATGGAAGGAGTCTCCGGTGTCAGTGCTAAAAGTTTATTGATTTACTTTGACTCCAGGACAGATTAAAGGGAATTTATGTGTTTATTTGTTTGTTTGTTTGTTTGTTTGTTTCAGAGCTGTCCTGATGCAATAGAGAAATTCTTCACCTCTAAACTCCACATTATCGGAGGCGTAGGGGTCGGAATCGGGGTGATCATGGTACAGATATCCAGAGCGCTTTTCGAAGATAGCCGAGATTTTTGTCCATTTAACTTTCACAGCTCGCTGTGACCAAAGTCATAGTCACACAGACATCAAAGTCACACATTTATTTATTTTTGTTTATTAATGGATGTGTTCTTTTTGCAGATCTTGGGGATGATCTTCAGCATGCTGCTGCTGTGTGCCATCAGGAGGAGTCAGGAGATCGTCTGAGGGCGTCGGCTCCGCTGCCGTCTCCGCGTTGCATGATTTCCGTCCCGAAGCTCTCGTCGTCCCCTCCGTCCCCGCGCGGCTCGTCCTCCCCGATGACAAATGTAGATTTAGTCGATTTTATGGAGCTCGTTGGAAAATAAGATGTGACTTTGTATATTTTTTTATTGTTCATCTTAACCTTCACGAATAACACTGTTGTTGTCGTTGTTGTCGTCACTCTGCTGATGTTGTGTTGATATTAACACTACTGTACACAATCTTTAAACTTTCTATTCATGTTTGAGTTTTTTCTTTTTTTATATAATATTGTTGTACGTAATTATGCTTCCTGTAGTCTTTTATTGGTCTGTTTGGGCGTCATCATGCTCCAAAAAAAGGTCCAGAATTATTGGCACCCTTTGAAAAAAATTCGGTGTATAAAAATGCCATCATTTTATCTGAGACAAGACGACTGAAGAGACACGAGAGCCAAGACTGAGTAAAGTAAATCCCACAACTGGATAAAATAAACACGATGATAAAAAGGTTCTGATACAAAAAACTTCAGAATAAGTAATAAAAAAATTCCTTTTGAATGACTGAATATTAGGTTTATTTGAGGATTTTACACAAACACACGAGAAATATTTTAAAACAGATGCGAAGAAATTGAACAAAAAAAGCTAAATTTCTAAGAAGTTTTTTAATTGTTGTTGGTGTTTCATCTGTTTACATCTACACATGGACATCTGCCGCCCTGGTTACAGGAGGAGACTCGGTGCTGTTACTCTCTCCCTCGAGCTCTGGCGACATGAAATGAAATATTGATGGGTGGGGGTGCCAATAATTTTGAAAAGTGTTTTGCAAGAACTTTGTACATATTGTGGCAAAAAATTGTGTTCAAATAAAGAGTTTACTGCGTCCATACATGTAGTTTATTAAAAAAAAAGGAGGGGGGGGAGGGGTGCAGGTGACTACAGGTCAAACGGGTAACGTGATGGGTAATGTGTGTGTGTGTGTGTTAGTGCGTGCAGGCATGTGTGATTGTGATCAGGTCGTCAGTCAGCAGGTCGGTAAAGAGGAAACTACAGGAAACGCTAATGAGTTCAACTTTATCACATTTAATCACGAGGCTGATGCAGACGTTGGATTTCCTGATTCTCACTTTTCCATAAAAAACCTTTTCTTTAAAAATAAATTCAAATGAGATTCCAATAATATATTTGAATTGCTTTAAGTATATTATATAATTTTTAATTGAATCTAAATAAAGATTGACATCATTCATATTGATTATTGGTTTAGTTGTAATATGATTTAATGTGAATAACAATAAATAATATTGAGTGGGAGTAATAAATAATTAAATAATATCTGTGAGTCCTGGTGTGTTTGTGTGGAGTAAATAATATGTGAGAATGAATAAGGGTGAAAAAAGTTGTATGTTGTTAGTCTGAGGTTGTAATTGCAGATCCGATGAGTTTTATTATGATTTTACACAAAAACAAAGAGGGGCACTAACTTTTGAACATGACTGTACATTATTAGTTATTTTTAAGAACTGTCCATTACTTTATAAGAGAAACAGAAGTGTATATATTTTTATGTTTACATTATTATTATTATTATTATTATTATCATAAGGATGAGGAGGAGGAGGAAGAGGAGGAGGGGGAGTGGTTAGGAATAAGTTTTTTTGTTTCTGTAAATAAGTAACAACTCATTTTGGTTACATGAATCTATTTATCTGTTTTTAGTCTGTATTTGTTTGTATATCATTTCTGCGTCTTCTTATTGCGATGGGAAAACATTTCCATGAGGATATAAATTTCAGACATTCACCTGGTCCTCATAATAAACACAGTGTGTGTGTGTGTGTGTGTGTGTGTGTGTGTGCTCTAGGTCCGGTGTTAAGAGTCTTCATGTTTGTTCCTGATGCCTGAAGTAACAGCACTTGAGTTTGCATAAATCTTCACTTCCCGGTTTTTCTCTCCGTCACTCGGACAGACGAGTGGAAACCAGGTCCCCTCGTGTCTGCTGTGTGTGTGTGTGTGTGTGTGTGTGTTTGGTGGGATGTTTGTTCTCCTTTTTTCTACGCTGCTGTTTCCTGTCAGCTTGTGTCCTCGACTCCACTAACAGAGACACGGTGCAAAAAACTGTAAAAAAAAACTTTTTTAAAAGAAGGAAGAAGAAAACAGACGACGATGTTCAGTTCAGTTCAGTTTTATCTGTATCGCGCTTTTAACACCGGACATCGTCGCAAAGCAGCTTTACACAATCTAAAGAGCGATTGAAGTTTGTATTTAATGTGAGTGTGTGTGAATCAGAGTGATGAGATGATCCCTGGTGCTGAAAACCTCGAGAGGAACCGGACTCACCAGGGAACCCGTCCTCATCTGGGGATCCTCGCGCTCACGTACAAACCTCCATAGAGAGAGAATATAATACAGCTACTGTATGCGCATTATAATTAGGCCACGCCCAGCATAATGCGCTAGTGATGTACATTAAAGGAAACGAATCATCAGGAGTCTTAGAGACGTCGAACCCTGAACTCCTCTGTCACTCAGCGCTGACACTGGAGACTCCTTACACTAGCATTGCTCATAAACATGTCGCTGTGAACGAGCCGTTACTATGGAAACGATAAAGTATCAGAGCGAGCGCATTACTATAAACCTGCGCTACTGTCAGAGCTGCGGTTATAGAGAATTAATCAACCAATCAGAGCGCAGGATTTCAAAGGGGTGTGTCACTCTGAGTATTTTTAAACCAGTCTGTCTTTCTCTCACACACACACACACACACACACACACACTGGAATCTCTCTTTTAGTTTATCGGAGTAAGGAATTTCACGATGAGTCACAAGCGAACCCAAACAGTTGCTAAAACAAAGACAACAGAAAGATTAAAGAGAGAACGAAGGCGAATGTAAACACACCCCTCTAACGCACTTCCTGTCCCGAGCTGAGTGGAAACTCTCATCCACTTCTGTTAGAGTGATAATTAAAAATAAAAGTCCTGATAACCTAATCAGCTACACACAACAATAACACAAAGATTTTACGGGCGTTAGTCACGGAACAGAAACTACATTTAACATGAAATATTACAACTGCAAAGACGAATAAGTTCCAGAGAAAGATCAAAGGAATTTAAATGAATCAAGACGTTAGGAAAGTTTAAAAACAAACAAACAAAAATAGAATAGATAACGTATATTATTTATCACAGCTACTCTTAGGCCATGTTCACACTGCAGGCCACAGTGGCCGAGGTCAGAGGTCGCAGGGTTACAACCACATCGGACTAATTCTGGTTTACTGACAACGACAATGATGATCATTTGTGCTACTGTTCCAATATTAATGACCCTGGTGGGAAGGCCTGAGATCAGCTCACAGTCACGAGGCTCAGTGAGAACAGTACGTGTGTAGAGTGACCCACAGAGCCGCAGACTGTGGACGAGATAGTGACGGGCAGAGACCATCAGGGCGGAGCAGGAAGAGCTGGTGCTGAGGAGACACGCTGGACAACAAGCAGCTGAACTTCACAACACAAACCCAATTTACTTAATTACCAGAGGTGGAAAGTAACGAATGACATTTACTCGCGTTACTGTAATTTAGTAGTGTACTTTTGTGTATGTCTACTTTTTAAAGTACAGTGGAACCTTGGATTATGAGCATAATTTGTTCCGGAAGTGGGCTCGTATTCCAAAACACTCGTAAACCAAATCACCAAAAAAATAAATACATGAAAATAATTAATATAGTCTATAAAATGAAAATAAAAAATTAATCTGCAATTTACCTTTAAAAAAAAGAACAAATAAATGCTGACAGATAAGTGGTTCCGTTGGTGCGCGCAGTGTGTGTGTGTGTGTGTGTATGTGTGTGTGTGTGTGTGGAATTAGCCCCTTCCCTTGCCTCGTTTTACACAGTAAAACTCCCTCTCCCCACCTCGCTTTTTAAGATTCACAACAAACACACACACACACACACACACACACACACACACACACACACACACACACAACGGAAACACCATTTTAACAGGAAGAAAAAAAAACTCTCTGAAACTGGCATGAGCGTATATTAACAAACTCACTTTTTAAGTTTCACAAGGGCATAAACACAGCAGAAACACCGTTTTAACGGGAAAAAGCGAGACTTGCACAAGCGCATACTAAAGGAATCACTTATATTTCACAACAAACGGACACAAACACACACACACAGAAACACCGTTTTAACAGGAAAAAAAAGAAATCTCTCTGACACTGGCGTGAGCGCATACTAAGGGAATCACTGCTGTAAAGTAAAAAAAACAAAAACAAAACAAATGAACCAGCACTTTACCTTTGAAAAGAATTGCGACAGAGCAGAGTTTCTGTGTGTTTGTGAAGCCGGGGAGGGGGTGAACAGACGAGAGAGTGTCTGTGCGTGTGTGTGTGTCGGTGTCAAATTGCGTGCGCACACTCATAAGAGACGAGCAGAGTTTCTGTGTGTTTGCGAAGCCGTGTGGGAGGGGGGGAGGGGGGGAATGTGAGAGAGTGATGCTCGGTGTCAAAATAAGTGTCGAATGCGTGAAGCATGATACTCGGCGCTTGTAAACTAATACTTGCTCGGTTTCCGAATAAAAATTTATTAAAAATCTTTGCTCGGTTTGCGGAACACTCGTAAACCAGGTCACTCGCAATCCGAGGTTCCACTGTAGTTTTTAAAATCTGTAATGTTCAGGTTTTCTGACTGTTTCCCGACATCGGCATCTACCTGACCTTCCACACGGCCGCTTCCGCCCTGAGAGTGACGTCATCATCCAGCGCCGCCAGATATAAACCGGAGAGCGACGCGGGAAAGAGGAGAGAGATTGTGATTCTGGTGTTTTGATGTTTGCTTGTGTTTTCTGGTTTTGACTTTTTGCCTCCATTGACTTTGATTATCGCTTTGCCCCTTTGCTTTGGGCTCTTTGTATATATTTGTAGATCATTTCACTGTATGTTTGTGCACTCAGCAGTAGTAGGGGCGGGGTGCCATTTATTTTGGGAAGAGGGAATTTATTCACTGGTTTTGGTTTAGGGAGTCGGGGAAGGGACCTGGAGTTTTGTTTGTGTTGTTGTTGTTTTTTGCAGCTACTAAATATAAATAGCATTTAGTTTATTATTTTGGCCTGAGTCCGCCCTGAATCTCATCCTCCTCCTCCTGTGCATGTGTGTGTGTGTGTGTGTGTGTGTGTGTGTGTGTGTGTGTGTGTGTAAAGCGATACAAACCTCATTATTTCATCAGTTAATGACTGGATCTAGTTCTTTCTGCCATATCCCATCATTTCCATACAGTTTATAACAGAACCCTGAACCGTTCTCTTGCTGTTCGGCGACACTAGACTGGGACGTGACGCCATATTTAAGTGACCACTCTGATCTTCACATTTTTATGTTTACTCTGAGTAAATTTTTTTATGATCTACTTTTTACTTTTACTTGAGTAGATTTTTATAATGGTAACTTTACTTGTACTTCAGTAAAATTTCACTGAAGTAACAGCACTTTTACTTGAGTACAGAATTTTAGTCCTCTTTCCACCTGTTAATTACCCAGCGCCATTAGTGTTATTCCATAGTTTTGAAAAAGATTGTTCTAGAACTTCTGGACATTTCTATTTCATTTCATTTTGCACAATGCGACTGGTTGTGTGTGTGTGTGTGTGTGTGTGTGTGTGTGTGTGTGTGTGTGTATAGACATTATTATGGATATTATAGGATATTAACATAAAAAAATACAGTAAACAGTAAATAAATAAATGAAGTTATTACTCAAATTATTATTATTATTATTTTGAACACCTGTGCTGATAAATTAAAATTCAAAATTACCTGAATTAATTGATCGTCCTGACTGCTTTAATCGACTCTCATTTAAGATATTGCTGTCTGTTGTTTTGAATAAATTATTAGTGAGCGTCTAAAAAACAGATCTGGCAACCCAGCTTTCTACAGTATGTGACCCATTTTGGGAATAGTTTATATTTGAGCTCACGCTGTTAGTAAACAATGCTGATGATGAATGTAATTTTTAGAGGAAAGATGTTTTCTTTAAAGAAGAGATCAGACCAGGTTGTTGCTCCTGCCAGAAGATGGCAGAAGTGTTCAGCTCTCGTGGCCGTGACGCTCCAGCAGGACGAGTACAATAATCTGACGTTCCTCTACATCACCGCACCCCAGATGTCCTGCACGTCTCCCTTCTACAACTGAGTGAGAGAGTGAGTTAGTGAGAGAGTGAACGATGGTGACGTAGTGACACACGTGTGCAAAATATTTTTTTTTTATTTCCAGCTGTTTCACTCTGCATTTCCACTCCAGCAGGATGTGAGCGAGCTTCTGCCCCGCGCTGCCTGGACCGGGGCTATTTTAAGGCTGTGAATAAGGTCAGCGCTCTGCAGTGAGGCACTTCATTCAGGCTCGGTGGAGGTAACTACATTTCTCTCTGCGTGTCTGCAGGATCCTGATGGAAGGACGAGGGAATAATGGGAATGTGACCTGCTTGATTTTTGTGCAGTGAGTAAACCGAAGACATTTTGCAGGTTCTCTTTAAAACTTCATGCATCGCTTTCAGTTTTCCTTTTTTCCAGCTGCTGGCTTACTGAACTACCTGAGTGTGATTTTCATGCCATTTCTTTTTTTTTGTGTGTGTGTGTGTGTGTGTGTGTCCTGAGGGACTTATTAAGAATGACGTGTGTGCATGTTCCACTTCTGATGAGTAAATTTAACCCAGTGTAGGTCGCTGCAGTGATGTCAGACAGCGCAGACGATGCCCTGGTTCTCCTGGAGATCCTGGAGGTCCTGGGTGCGTGCCGTGCCCGAGTGTCCTACGCAGACGTGTGCATGTATCTGAGTGGACGGTATGAGCTTCACCCTCTGCTGGAGCTGCGGAGTCTGCTGTACTCCACCGCATGCCACGATCCGTGTTTCCCGGCCACGCTGTTCCGCGAACGTCTGCACCCTCCCTGCAGCAACCGTCTCTCTGCAGCCGCAGACGTCGTATCGCTCTTCAACCTGCTCACACACACACGTCTGCCCCCGTCACACGCTAATTCCCTGACCTCCTGCCTGGCCTGCACTCAGCAGCACGCACGCCGTGATTGGTTGCGTGCAGAAGGCGGAGTTATAGCTCCAGGCTGTAAATATGAGGACTCCACCGAGGCACTGATCAGTCTGAACACCGGGGGGTCGCACGTGAACACTCCAGCCCGCTCGCTCGCTCACACACATCAGCGGCACACCATGCAGAGAGCGCACTCTCTGGACGTTCCTTGTGCTTCCAGCGGGAATCAAGAGTCGACGGGGAAAAGTGACGGAGGTGCGGAGTTTGCTCAAAGCTGCGCTCAGAAAAGGAGCATCTTTAAAGGGGAGTTCCACAAACTGGTCCCGTTCGTTCCGAAAGACGCAAACGGCCAGATTCAGGAGCGATCCAGAGAGAACAGCGAGGATGGACAATTTATCACCTGCAACAATCCTTATCCGGGACCTGCTCCCGATTCGCACGGAGAAGATGTTCAGACACAGTCTTCTGGAACAGAAACACCCCCTGATGCACTGACCCCGTACCCCCAGAAACATAAAAGCCTCGACGACCTGCAGAGCTCCACATACTTCGGGCCTACAGTCATAGAAAGGACGTACCACCAAAGTCCAGCCCTGACAGCCAAGAGCCACAGTCTGGACATCGACAGCGGCCTCGCAGAACCGTCTGAGCATGACAAACCTGGACTGGACCGACCGATACCCCAGAGACCCAGATCAGAAAAATCCGCTCTAGACAAATCTGGACTTATAAAACCAGGACTTTCTAAACCCAGCTTCGAGGGCAGTAGTTTTGACATCCCCGGGTTTGACCCGTTTATCGTCCGATCGGTTCGAGACACGCTGAAGCGGCTGAGTGGGCTCAGTTTGGATGCCTGGTACGATTGGTCACCTGATGCAGAGGGCGTGGTCAGCGTGGCCACTCAGACAGACCTGGGAGATCGGCGGGCCCTGAGGAGTCTCCTGCTCAGCGAAAAGCTCTCGATCGATAACACGGACATCGCGGAGGACGACATCAGTGCCATCTTCCGGTTCTTGGATGACATTAGCATGTGCGGCTCGATGGCCGTCCTGCCAGGAGACGCTGGAGGACCTCAGGAAGGGGGCGGAGCTGGGGTGCCGGAGAGACGCGAGCGTTTAGGGAAGCTCAGGCGCCTGTTTCACTCTCTCGAGGGGCCGGAGGAAGGCGTGCGATGGGGTGTCGGACGTCTCCTGCAGCGCGTCACCGAGCTGGAGCAGCGCCTGGAGCCAATCTCGGAGCTGAGAGAGCAGCTGGCGCTCGTCCTGTCCACACTTAACCGCCTGGAGCAAAGGGGGCAACTCGTGCACTCAAACTCTGAACCGGTCCAGCAGCAGCCCCCGGCACGCGCTCTGTCCGAGGGAGGCTTGAGGGCCAGCTCGAGTTCTGATCCGGCCGACGGAGCTGGAGCGAAACGCAGAGGTCTGTTTGTACGCAATTCTAGGAGCCACACGGAAAACAGCAGCTCGGAGCAACACCAAGAGTGGAGCGTCATCTACAGCAAGGAACAATACCTACATCCCTCACATGTATGCACACACCCACACACACACACACACACACACACACACACACACACACTTGGCTATGATCATACAGCACAAATACTTTACCCCCCTGTGTCTTTGTTTGTTCTCTTCCCCAGGCCGAGCAGCAGCATGCTGCACTCTGTAAGAAGGAGAACCACGCGGGCCTGGACCGAAAGAGCTCCATTATCATTCCTGAGGTCCACAAGGTTCCCCTGCGCAGCTCCATGCAGAAGCCAACGCTCCAGCCTGCGGACCGGCCAAAAGTTTCCTGGAGTCAGTCAGAGCTCGCGCCACTCGACCTGCAGGTGAAGTCACGCTGCTCAGACACCCGCGGAATTATGAAAAGTCACTGAATTACATGAATCTCTTCATCACACCATCACGGGTGTTTGCACTCATCATTTCAGGGACAGAAGTGTGTTACGTGCTGATTTGTCTGCTCGTGTCTCATCGTCTCGTGTGTGAGTCTCAGTTTTCACAGCAGGAGGTTAAAACTGTGATCACATGTAAGGAGTTTATCTCAGTCCGTCTGAAACACGCTGAATCTCTTTCTTCATTTATAATCACGTCTACTGATGAAATAAACATTTATAGAGTTTACAGGAAATGACTTACACACAAACCTCCTGGTCAGGAGGAAATCATCTCTATATTATTATTATTATCATTATTATTATTATCATTATTATTATTATTATTATGACTTGTAATTTATTAAGCCCTATCCTGAGTGTTGATGACGTGATGGAACAGGAACGTTCTGAAACCCAACATCTGATTAGAACCTGGTTCCGTCTGTTCCGGTTGTGTGTACGGAGTTTATCTCAGACCAAACCGAGAGAAAGTCACTCTTTACACCTTATTTTACACAACATGATCTCTGCAGACACACACACACACACACACACACACACACACACACACGCACGCACGGAGCAGTGGTTACAATTAACCTGAAGTAATGACTAATTATCTATCGTCTACTAATCGGCCCAACTAATGACTTGGTTCTCATTTTGTTAAAATACCTAATATTTCTTTTTTATGTAAAAGTGAAGATGTTAATGTGTGGAATTTCCCATCGTTTCTCCAAGCTGACGTGATTTCTGACGAGTCTCCCAAGCCGCCTCCTCACACACACCCCGTCTCTATCGGTCAAGGAAATAAATCAAACTTACCTGCTGCGCTTCCCGAATCCACTTTACTGACTCAGAACTTATTTATTTATAAATGTATCATCAGATCAGATTAATAACACACAGCTGGTGTTCAGATATCTATAAGATCTGACACACACACACACACACACGCACACACACACACACACACACATGGAAAGCATTTCAATTTTACATTTGAAACATTAATAGGTCATCACCAATAGTTTATACTCATTTATATTTGACTCATTTTTCATCTAAACTCAGTGATTTTATCTACAAACTCTTTTATCCCAATACTGAAGCTACAGGAGCTAAAACTTTATGCTGACTGTCGAATCAAATGAATGAGTAGTTGAATCTGGTTCATGACTGAAAACAGCTGGCGGTCGTCATGGTTACGCAGAGGCGTTTTCTGCCAGGTTTGTCTGCTGTTAATAAAATGAAATGTAAATTCATTTTTTCTTTGAGACAGAATCCTGATTAATGTGAGCGATTCGAATAACTTACAGGATCTGTGAATATTTAATGAACATATGCAAATTAGGGACAGTAATTGAACTTGATGATACCTCCAAGTTCTTCTGCCATCCCTAATATTCAAATGTGTTCTGAACTAAGACATGGGGGCGTGTCCTAATTTGCATATTCGTGTGTGTGTGTGTGTGTATTTCAGGCCCCTGAGTCTCTGGACTTCTGGATGGATGAGGTTTACACCCCGGTGTCGGACACACTCCTGCGCCGCTCGCAGTCTCTGCCGCGCTGCAGCCGGACGCAGGGATACCGCATCACCGCCATCAGTGTCACGGCCACCGTCATCCTCATCCTCATCATCGTCATCCCCATATGCACTGCATAAAAACACACAGGACACACGGCAGGAGTGTCTAAACACACACACACACACACACACTTACCCTACTCTGTTATTCAGATGTGTTTTAATCACATTAGTTTTTAAGCAACGCATGAACACGTGTAACGGAGCGACTCTGAGTGCTGTAGAGTGTTAAATAAAAACCTTTCCAACCCCGGCTGTGATCACGCAGTGTGATGTTACATAATGAAGGAAATGCATTTAATACCACTGATGTACTTTCACAGATCATTTAACGGCCTTTTAACTACAGACAGAAGGTTAGAATGATGGAGCGACAGACAGAGTGTTGATATGATGAGGTTTTCTCTCACACCAGTGGAAGGAGTCTCCAGTGTCGGTGCCGTGTAGCATTCAGAAGGAAAGCTGTGACTGTAGGTCTCCCCACATCTTCAGGACAGAGGAGTTTACACACACACACACACACACACACACACTCGGAAGGCAGATTGAACATTTACGGGTTAAAACATGTTTCCTGTAAATCCTATTTGCTGTTGCTGAGATGTCCATTAGTGTAATTCAATTCATCAGCAATTTGACTCAGACAACAAGGGAATCCCCTCACTTATACAGTATACACACACACACACACACACACACACACACACACACACATACACACATACTGTATATGAACAAAACAAACAAGAGCACTTCCCTTTGATGGAGCTGTGAGTGCTCTCGGAGTTTCCAGGATCGATCTCTTCTCTCTCCATCATCGGCGCTGCACATCAGGAAAAAAGTGGCAAAAGTGATTTGCATGATTAACCAAGTTGTGCACGATGAATGTCTTCAAAATATTTAACCCTCAAAGACACAAAGATATTATTTTTTCGAGCACAAATACAAAAGAATAATTAATCAATATGTAAATTCCTGGCATCCAGTGTCACCCCCTATCCAGAATAATAACCTGCAGTGATGTGTGTATCCATAAACACCACCACAGCCATTACATTAAAACCACCTGTGTTTTGGCACCGGCATGTACAGTAGCCGGCGGATATTGAATTGCAAGTGGGGCGTCTGTGGATTTTGATCAGATTGAGGTCTGGGGAATTTGCAGGCTGGATCCAGGGAGGCCAACACACAGTGACCCAGGAATCTTTCTGGTGTCAGACACCACAGAGCCCCGAGAGGCCCTGCAGAGCCACGCCCTGAAGGGCCAGGGCCAACCCAATGGCACACGGAAGAACCCAAAATCTAGGTCGTTTTAATGTTATTGCTGATTGGTGTATTGTCTGTACAATCCAGGTTCTGTCTGTACACTGGGTCAGAACTCGCTCTTTCAACGATACCTTTACGTTGCATACATTAGAGGACCAGAAACCTGGTCTCAGAAAATGTTTCTGTCTGTCTGTCCAGATTTTGTCGCAGCATCACGCAGAACTGTCCGCACAGGATTTGATGTTACAGACAGTCCTTCAGGATATCTGAAGTTTAATCTGCACCATAAATGAAATCAACCTGGTAGGTAGAAGTGAAGCTCTGTGCTGGATTATGTCACTGCATCTAGCGCTTCCCCCCTTCAAATGTAGTGCCTTTTCCCTTGTGGTGGGCGTGGCTATATGCATCACTCAACAGAGCCAATCGGCACGACAGTTGGCAGTGTGTAAACACGGAGTATGCGAAAGACAGAGAAACGCCCAGGATGCTCGTACCATCCTCAAGAAACAGAAACCTAAGAGTCACACAGCGTTAAGCATGAAAACTTCCTCCAAAGGCAAACAAAGGCAAGTAGACGATCAACAATGAATCTTCAAAAATGAATCGACAGATTATTGTATTTTTATTCTTCTTGCAGGAACTTTAAAACCAGTTCGTTTTATGTGTTCAGAACCCGCGGTGATAATAACGAGCAGTAGTGTGAAGCGCCGCCATTAGAGCAAAAACATCCAGCGCAGTCCGAGGTGACGGCGTGTACCAAACCTGAACTGAGAGCACAGTGTTATACGCTAAAATATCCTGCTGCCACAGACTGCACGAACGCATAACCACTGTCAAATATATATATATATATATATATATACATACAACACAATTTTATTATCTATATAAATAAATGAAAGTTTTGTCTGTTTTCTCTTTCAATGATATATTCACGTTTCATACAGAAGAAATCAATCTGAGAAAATGTTCTGTCTGTCTGACTTATGGTGCAGGTTCCATCCTGCAAGGTTTGCGTGATGCTGTGACAAAAACTGTCTGTACAGAACTGACTGAATCTCCTGCAGCACTTCGATCTCAGTCTGAAGTTTAATCTGCAGCATCAGTGAATCTACATGTGGAGTAAAAGTGATGTGATGATCAGTTACGTGTGGGATTTAATCATCTACTGTAAAATAATCTACTAATGCGCTACTGTCTCAATGTAAACAAACACCTGCACCAATAGATATTAATGAGAAAAGATAAAGTGAATATTTTGACTGGGATTAGTTCATATTTTCACTTTGGCTGAAATAACAGCGCTGAAGTGGTAGAAGTGAATTTTAACACGCCGGAGTCGTTTTAAGACAAAACTTCATCTTTATCCGATCGACTTTTTCCATTTCTCATCTGTGATTCTCTCTCCGATTACCGAACAGCGAGTGTGTTTGTCTGAGCACCAAAGAAGTCCAACTTAGTGTAAACAAGGCGTCAGATACTCGACCTTACAGAATGTGATTTCTGTCTATTAATAAGTGAGACAGAGAGTTCTGCTGTACAGAGAGACACACACACATGGACGTGGACTTCAACCTCTAATAATAATAATAATCATAATAATAATAATAATATATAATAATAAAATAATAATAATAAATAATAAAATAATAATAATAATAATAATAATATCAGTCATTACATTAAAGATCAGCAGATTATTATTAGATTTAACATTTTAACTGTTTCTACAAATTCTTTAACCATCAGTGACGCGTACTTCAGTTAGTATTTCTATATACTGCAAAATGAAATTAATATACTGTATATATATTTTTTTATAAATTCTCACAACCGTCTTTAAATAATTGTTATTTCCACAAATCGAACACCCTGTACCGTTCTGTATATTGTGTAAAAGCCTCCAACAAACTCCCTACATGCACAGTACATCACTACTTGTTATATTTGACATCACTACTTGTTATATTTTACATCACTACTTGCCCCCCAGCTGTGTTTTATGTGAGTCTGTACTCTGAGAGCTGCAGTACAAACAGCCTATTAAATTCTTGATGTCAACATACTTTACCCGATTCAGATTTGGATTCTATAAAAAGTTTCACTACAATGTGACAGAGAGTGAGTGTATTACATAACAAAACACAGAAGATTCATAAAGAGCCAATCAAATCCCTTATTTCTGTCACATGATTATTAGCAGCTGCTGTGAGTGACATAAATGCCATGAATGGCCTTTTGGAGAATGTTGAAAGAGAAAGAGGAGGTTTACACTTAGTAAGTGCTGTTGCAGTTTCCCCGGCAGTCATGGGCTTCTGTGTTAAACTACTGCAGTGACCCACCGACATGACACTGAAACTGATGAAGGAGGAAGCTGCTGCAAACTAAACATTTTGCATCATTTGTCATTTTTCTCATGATCTTTAAGAATCATTATAATACTGAACACACGAATAAGACTTAACACTTTCTCCTAATAGTGATGGAATTTGCTGCCGGTGACTCAGAAACACAATCAAACAATATATTATTGCTGATTCTTTTGATTGGAACAAACCTGGAGAAGGTGGATTTATAGCATTTTGCTAAATCACGCCAAATTCACACTGATCTAACCCAAAAGGTCTGAACACAATATTAGCCACAAAATTATAATTCTATAATAACAGCTTAACCCTCTTCTGATTCAAAGAAAGCACGCACAAAATATTCTCTATCAGTAAGTGTAAAACGTTTTGCTTCATTTGCAGGATGATGTTCGGGTTTAACTGCGGATAAAGTCGGGATCTTTCCAATTCACTCTCAACAAAACACACATCATGAAACTAAAACTGTAAACCCCTGATGCCCTGCCTGGATTTGTGTTTTTAGATTCTATTTCCTTTAGTTTGTGTTTTATTTCTTGTTCCGTGGAGACGACGGACTGATGCACATGCGAGCAACACTCTGGACTAAAAGCATGACAGCACGTCTTCATCATTCGCTCTTTTGCAGAAGCTCAAAACTTGTGGAAATTTGTCCACAGGGATTTATAATGGATGTGGTGGATCAATGATAATAACACACACACACACACACACACACACAAAGTAATAATGCAGGAGCAGTAATGGGTTGTGATGGCCAGGAGCGAGAGGTAGAGAAGGAAGGTAAGGAGTGAGACAGAGAGAGAGAGAGAGAGAGACAGAAATAGAGAGAGAGACAGGAGAGAACGTCCTCTTTCTGAAGCTGAAGGTTGCAGAGTCCCAGTTCTGTCTCCACCGAATGATTAATGAAAACTGCTTCAGGTAGAACCTCTGATATTGATCAGAGACAGACAGAGAGACACATACACACAAAGGGTGTGAGAAAGAGAGAGACAGATCAAGAGACATTAGAAAGATAGAGAGAGAATTAAAAATCCTTACCAACATAACCACATCAATCATCCCCAACTAACGGCCTCTAATACCCCAAAAACTGCCCCACACATGTAGAGCACATGGAGTACTGAGTACTGCACACTAATAGGACAGGTGAGGGACAGTGACAGTGCATAGTGAATCTCTCTCTCTCTCTCTCTCTCTCATATATATATATATGAGAGAGAGACAGAGAGAGGGAAAGACAGAGAGAGGGGGGAAGGGGGGGTGGAGAAAATGTGTGAAGAATATATATTTTTTTTAATTGCTGGAACCTCTCCAGTCCTGAACTGTGTGTCCCACATTCCCTCTCACCCGCTAGATCTTGAGCAGGTTGGACTCCATCTGGTCCTGAAGTTCTGCCTGGTTCTGAGGCGTCACCATACTCCCTGGACTGAACATCAGTGCTGCTCAGAACAGTGTCTGCACCTGGAGCTGGTCCAGATCTGACGAAGATGTAGGGTTTAGATGGAGCACTTCAAATCAAAACATCGAGGATTGTGATTCTCCGGAGCGGAGTACAGGTGAGTGTTGGAACAGGTTGCACCAACAGCAATCCTGAACCAGACGTTTCTCCATGTGCTGTCTCTCTCTCTCTCTCTCGCTCTGTCGATCACAGAGGCCTGAGAGCTCGTGCATGTGGAAGATGGTGGACGGCTTGGTGTGTGATGCAGCTGGGGGAAAAAGTTGGTCCTGGAGGAACGTTGTTTCGTTTCACTGCATGTGGTTGAAATGACAATAAAAGCCTACTTGACTTGTCTTGACTTGAAGATACACATGTGGACAAAATTGTTGGTACCCTTCGGTCAATGAAAGAAAAACTCACAATGGTCACAGAAATAACTTTAATCTGACAAAAGTAATAATAAATAAGAATCCTATGAATGTTAACCAATGAAAGTCAGACATTGCTTTTCAACCATGCTTCAACAGAATTATAAAAAAAATAAACTCATGGAACAGGCCTGGACAAAAATGATGGCACCCCTAACTTAATAGTTTGTTGCACAACCTTTTGAGGCAATCACTGCAATCAAACGATTCCTGTAACTGTCAATGAGACTTCTGCGCCTCTCTGCAGGTATTTTGGCCCACTCCTCATGAGCAAGCTGCTCCAGTTGTTTCCGGTTTGAAGGGTGCCTTTTCCAGACAGCATGTTTCAGCTCCTTCCAAAGATGCTCAATAGGATTGAGGTCAGGGCTCATAGAAGGCCACTTTAGAATAGTCCAATGTTTTCCTCTTAGCCATTCTTGGGTGTTTTTAGCTGTGTGTTTTGGGTCATTGTCCTGTTGCAAGACCCATGACCTGCGACTGAGACCCAGCTTTCTGACACTGGCCAGCACATTTCTCTCTAGAATCCCTTGATAGTCTTGAGATTTCATTGTACCCTGCACAGATTCAAGACACCCTGTGCCAGATGCAGCAAAGCAGCCCCAGAACATAACAGAGCCTCCTCCATGTTTCACAGTAGGGACAGTGTTCTTTTCTTCATATGCTTCATTTTTCCGTCTGTGAACATAGAGCTGATGTGCCTTGGCAAAAAGTCCCATTTTTGTCTCATCTGTCCATAGGACATTCTCCCAGAAGCTTTGTGGCTTGTCAACATGTAGTTTGGCATATTCCAGTCTGGCTTTTTTATGATTTGTTTTCAACAATGGCGTCCTCCTTGGTCGTCTCCCATGTAGTCCACTTTGTCTCAAACAACGACGGATGGTGCGATCTGACACTGATGTTCCTTGAGCATGAAGTTGACCTTGGATCTCTTTAGAAGTCTTTCTGGGCTCTTGTCCTACCATTCAGATTATCCGTCTCTTTGATTTGTCATGAATTTTCCTCGTGCGGCCACGTCCAGGGAGGTTGGCTACAGTCCCATGGATCTTAAATTTCTGAATAATATGTGCAACTGTAGTCACAGGAACATCTCGCTGCTTGGAAATGGTCTTATAGCCTTTACCTTTAACATGCTTGTCTATAATTTTCTTTCGAATCTCCTGAGACAACTCTTTCCTTCGCCTCCTCTGGTCCATGTTGAGTGTGGTACATACCATGTCACCAAACAACACAGTGACGACCTGGAGCCCTATATATAGGCCCACTGACTGATTACAAGATTGTAGACACCTGTGATGCTGATTAGTAGACACACCTTGAATTAACATGTCCCTTTGGTCACATTATTTTCAGTATTTTCTAGGGGTACCATCATTTTTGTCCAGGCCTGTTCCATGAGTTCATAGATTTTTTTTTTTATTATTACTTTTGTCAGATTAAAGTTATTTATGTGACCATTGTGAGTTTTTCTTACATTGACCAAAGGGTACCAACAATTTTGTCCATGTGTGTAGATGAAGTTTTGGCACCCTAAACTAGGCAACCTCTTTCTGTCCGTTTGAGATCGTGGCATAAATCAGCAGAAGTTGACTACACCCGATCACACGAGCTGTGAGTACACGGGTCTGGACCAGCACGGGTCACACCACAGACAACGACTGACTGGATGATAGACATCATGATCATGACATTCAGCATGAAGCATCTCCGCCTCAGGGGTTACAAGCTCTGATTTCCTGAGCAGAAGGTCGGCGGTGCCAGTCCCGGCTCCAACAACTTGCCTCTGTTGGGCCAACCTTGCTTGCTCCAGGGGGCGCTGTCTCCTTGTTGACCCCAACTTCCTAACCGACGTGCAACTATAGTGTGACTAATAAAGGCTTTTTCTTCTATGTCTATTGCACAACGCCATTCCCAGTGATGTCACCCACGTTTATATTCAGTCCTGATGTTATTGGGAAATGATATCCATGTGATTCTCACCAGCTCTGGAGGATGCCTAGGGTTTATATCTCACATAAATAACTAAATAAATCACTAACTTGTTAACTAATACACTTTTTATTTTTAGGAGGTTTCAGTACACTAATGTGCTCCGGTGTGTGTGTGCACACACACACTCACTCAGCCGGCAGAGTCTGTAATTGAACATCGACTCATGGTTCATTCAATTCTATTGACGTAAACATAACATTGCTGTTTTAAATAAAAATGAAGCTGCTAACGAAGCGTCGCTCTGCTTGGTTTATGACGCAGCGAAGTGAACAACACACTGCAGAGGAAGGATGGAAAAACAGCTAAACTCATCCAGACTGTGTTTCCTCAAATGTCAAACAAAATCTAATTATAACTTTGATACGAGTGTGTACGAGACGTTCCCGGACAGATTTCAGCGTTTTATTAGAACCGTCTCATCCGCATTATTATTAATAATTTGCTGCAGGTTTACCACAAATATTATATCAATTCTCATTTTTAAATATTTTATTGCAAATTATATGCCTGTAGAGAATATGGCTGCGGTTAGTGATCTGTGTGTGTGTGTGTGTGTGTGTGTGTGTGTGTGTGTGCAGCTTTTCTCTTCCTGTCAGTTTTAATATTTCAGAACTTTGCTTTCATAATCTCCAATCTACTTATGATGTGTAGTTCCGTTATTGACAACGAGGCACTTACCATCACTTACCACACACACACACACACACACACACACACACAAACACACACACACACACACACACACACACAAAGCACTTCAGGTCTGTGAAGTATCAGGGAATCTTTCTGTCTTTGCAACTGAAAGCTGTAAAAATACAAACATTCAAACTCCATGGTAATGTTCTGCAAATCATTTAAATAATAATAATAATAATAATAATAATAATAATAATAATAATAATAGAAAACAATATATCATTTTTAATATTTTATATTTATTTATTGATATTTAATGGGCCAATTGTTTTTTAAAGTTTAGCTTATCCTTTTATAATTAGAGAAAAAAGCTGGAAAAGTTTAGAAATTTAAATCGTGTAAATTGCAAAAAGAAAATTGATACTATAAAAAAATTTATTAGATTTAAAAAAAATTTTTTTTATATTTCTGTATTATAAAAATGTATTTATTGTTTCAAAGCTGTATAAAATGTGTATAATGTGGTTATGTTACTCTCTCACTAGTCACCGAGCCATTAACTCAAAATTAACAATTCAGCCACAATCTGCCACAAAAAAAAAATACACTAATAAATAATTAAATAAATAAACAAATCTGAACAAAACAGTTTTTTCCCCCACTTTTTACTCAACACCCAGCTGTGTTTGTTCCTCTTTTTTCATGCTGATATTTGGCTATTTCCCAGCATGCACTTCACCAGGCACACGGCCCTGCATGTATTCACCAGCACCCTGATGAGTTTGATTAACCTCTCAGTGTAAAGCCTGCGTGTGCGTCCCGACCGGCCTGGCGTCCCGTGTGGCGTCTACACCGCTCAGGGTGTTCAGTCATGTTTAGTGCGATACCAAACCGCAGGCTCGATCATATCATCATATTAATGGGACACAATAATAATCGTATGGCACAGTGTACTTCACAGGGTGACCCTACTCTCTGCTCCGGTCGAGGGAACTTCCTTTGACAAAATTTCCACTATTCGAAACACCCTGCCACGTCACATAAGCGCCTCGGGTACTCGTCGCTGCTGCCGTGGTAGTTTCACACTGTTGTTGTTGTTGGACCTTCGGCTGCTCCCTTGTCGAGGGGTCGCACAGTGGACCATCCGAACCGCTCACCGGATGCGCTGAATAACAGCCCGGAAATGTCACACTGCTGGAATTATATGTTAATTGAATTATTGAAACAAATACTGATACCGTTATAAAACATGAATACATTACTTCACTAATTTACAAGGTGTACAAGGAGAATATTATTATTGTGCAGTTTTCACAGATTACTATGATGTCGTCCTGGATAATAATGATAACAAATGTATCGATCCCTTTTCGAGCTCTTCGCTTTGATCCTGAGCAGTTTCACTTGTTGCTGTTTGGAATCACAATTAACACGCAGTGCAGGGCACATCAAAGGGAGCTTAGAGCCAATCGGAACACACCCTGCTACTGCATCTGATTGTATTAGCATTAGCACTAGCCTTAGCCATAGTTGTTGGCACTGCAGTTCATGTTTTGATTTTGATGACGGTAAAATTCCACATTAATAAACATCAATGTGTGTGAAGACCAGAAGCTGGCGGTAATGCCAAATGCCATAAAACAAGAAATATGTGTGTGTGTGTGTGTGTGTGTGTGTAAGGAGTCTCCAGTGTTAGCGCTGTATCACAGTCAGAGGTAGAGCTGTGTCTGTAGTTGAGGTGTAACAGGAATGACAGACTCAGGGTCGTGCTGTTAGAGGACAGTAACAGTGACTCAGGTGTGTGTGTGTGTGTGTGTGTGTGTGTGTATGTGTGTGTGTGTGTGTGTGTGTGACCGCATCACCTCGGCTTTTATTTCTGTTTAGTGAGAATCGTGTGTATTTATTCCTAACTTCAATACTTTTCAGCACACACACACACACACACACACACACCAGAGCTGCGTTTGTATGTTATCACACTGTGTGTACTCGGTCTGATCTGATCACAGCGCTCAACATTTACACTCTTTATTTATTGTTGTTGTTGTTGTTGTTGTTTTTTTCAGTGATTTTTGACATTTATTTATTTATTTATTTATTTTTACACTCTTTATTTAATGATCAGGATGTTCGTACAGAAACGTCACAACCGGCCCCGAGAGCTGCAAGCGCGCCCTCTAGCGGAGGATTTCTGTCCCTTCATACGCGCGTTGCCATGGAGACGCGTAAACACACTGCGCGGGTCAGAGAGAGAGCGCGCGCGCGTGAGAGGGAGCGCACAGCTGGATTTAACCCGCTTGGTGATTGTTTATTTGTTTATTTGCTTGTTTGTTTGTTTGTTTCTTTCTTTCTGACTGAGCTGCTGTGTGAGGATGGCTGAGCTCAGAGTCTACAGTCCGGGGGTCCGAGTGGGGAACTGGATAGAAGCACTAAACCTGGAGGAGGTACACACACACACACACACACACACACAGTTGCACCCAAAAAAATTTTGGGGGGCCAAAATGAGTAAAATTGCAGCTGTTTGTAATAAATCAGTGAAACAAGACCCCGTACACCAAACATACCTGGTGCTGATTCAACTGATTTTTTTAAGTTTTACAGATTAATACAGGAAATGTTTGTTCCAGAAAAAACTACTACTGAAATTTATACACATGGAAGTGACCAATCTCACTTCTCTAAATATATAAAGTCGCTAACTTCAGCTGATCCGGAGAGATGATTTTATACGAGTCCCAAAACAGTTATTTATATTCCTTTATGAGTATTGATACTAAACTCGGTGGAAGCTTCCAGAAGAATATGAGCTTCAAAAATTGTTGCTTAAATTAACGCACCCTGTGCGAGGATTTTTCAAATTAAACAAATCTGTAGTGTCTGTAACCATGTCAAATTCCTTCAGTGCCATATCTGAACAGTTTTTAGAATAATAAAAATAATGGCCTTTCATTTTGAAGCCTAAATTGGCCGAGTTTCATCTGAATGATGATTAAGATCATTGAAAGATTTAAATTCAAAAACGTTACAGACCCTAAAACATAAAAGGACATATGAAATATAAAAGTGTATATGCGTAGTTACAAACATCAAACCATGGATGAAGGAGCATTAAGTGACTGGTCATATGATCCTGTCTGAAAATTCACTTTCTCACCTTTTAGCACCGACACCATGTTCTGGCCGAGAGTAATTTAATTAATTTAATTAACAGAAAAACTAACTAGCTAACGAAGAGGCCTAGTTAGCTGGCTAGTGGAGACAAGACTGACAATATAAATTTAACAACAAAGTATAACAATAAAAAATAAGATAAAATGAGTAAGTATTATTAGTATATTGTTAGTTGAGATATTATATTAGGTCATATTATTAGTATTAAAGTTGTGTGAAGAGTTTGTCTCGGCCAGTCTGCACAGCCTGTGTTTCCTCTGATGCACCAGAAGAACAGAGAGCTCTTTCACAGAGGCCTTCTGGGTAATAGACATTAAACATTGGCTTGCTTGGAGAGCTAATTAATTGATATATTATTTGAATTTTACACAGAAGCCACGTGTTATATGTTTAAATTGCTCTTGTTCCAAACTGCTGCAAGTCTTAGGCCATAAAACATCATTTTTAATGGGGTTACTGTTTACACACACTTACACACCGGAGCTGAGTTGGTGTGGGTGACTTTAACACTCTCTCTCTCTCTCTCTCTCTCTCTCTCTCTCTCTCTCTCTCTCTCTGTGTGTGTGTGTGTGTGTGTGCAGGAGGCTCTGAGAGACTTTCTGCTGCGGAAGGAAAGAGGAGAGCTCACTGCCCAGAAGCACGGCATCCTGAGACACGTCCTCCTCTGGCCTGTAAGCAGCTCGCTTCATTTCTCTCTAATCTACAGACCAACGTGGAAGTGATGAATGTGATGTAAAGACAACACGACTGAGGCGTTCAGTACCACGAGCACACTGTAGAATAAAACACTTCCAGGCCTCTTTATAGCACCAACTTCCTGCATCACATCTCTTTAGCACGATAATAAACCCGGTGCAGCAGCAGCGCTGACGTCAGGAGGAAGAGCGCTGACGTCACAGCGTGAGCTCAGCTAGCGCGACTGTGACGACGTGAGAGCGTGATGACGCGGCGTATAAATAGAAACAGTGATCGCTGCGATAGCACAGGATTTAAACATGTGTGGGTCGTGCAGACGGAGGAAAATCATCATCAGTGTCAAGTGTTACACGCACACACACACACACACACACACACACACACACACACACACTTCTCCAGCACCTCCATGAAAGGATGAAATAATAAAATGATTTAAAGGGAAATTTTCAAAGCAAAAAAAAAAAGGGATGTGCTTAAAATAAGTGAAACCTGCAATGAGACACGAACCTGAAACCCACGACAGAGGGGATGTGAAAGCGGCTCGGGGATGTGAAATAGATGGAGGTGAATGACATTCATACCGTTATTTATTGCAATTATTTCTAGCTTTTCTCTGAGAGACGAGAACAAACTCTACTGTACGCTGTTCATTACACAGTGGAACATCTGTGTACTCAGTTCACATTGATTTGTTTAACGATTTTAACACTCGTCAGTGTCGCAAAGCAGCTTTACACAGTCATTGGGGGGGGGGGGATTCGGGAGGGGGGGAGGGGAATCGGGGGCGGGGGGGCATCAGTTAACACTTTCATAAACCAATACAGCTCTGGGAAAAAAAAGTCATAACTTGCAATAAGTCTGGTATTAAGTCACCCGACCACAATGTGAAAACTGGTGGAGACAAAACACATGAAAGCTGAAACTGCAAATCAGAGTTATTACTGCACCAAATTCTAATTTATTAACGTTATTAAAACAAAGCATTAACACAATTTGTTTACAAATAATTAGCATTTAGTTTTTTTTAGTTGTTAAAGCTCAGGAAATCCTGTTTGATGTGAGTTATTTAGCTTATTATGTCATTTCCTTCATA
>QNUK01001136.1:85000-112308 GCA_013621035.1 Clarias magur
TAGGTCCAGTTAGGAGTCCAGCAAACCAGCAAACATCTAAACTGGTCTACAGACTCTTTAACTGCACCTCTGATGGTGTAAATTGTCTACAATAATAAACACAACATGTTTATAAACATATCACTAAAGTCTGATATTTGAATTTAAATCATTTATATACGTATGTTTATCTTTCATACTTTCCTTAAATTCGTTTTTTGTTGTTGTTGTTGTTTTTTTAAATAAAGGTTTGTTGGTAGATCCTGCAATCACACACACACACACACACACACACACACACACACACACACCACTGTACGACTCCAAGTCATTTCAGACGTCTAGGAAACACAGACGACAGAAACACAAAACACCAGGAACAACAACAGACGGGATGAAGAGACGAAGAGAAGCTTTTTAATCAGACAAAACAGAAACATATCATTCATAAACAAACAAACGAGCAAATAAATAAATAAATAAATAAATAAATATTGTGCTCACAATGAAGCCAAAGAACATGATGAATTAAATTGTGTGTGTTCAGTTTATATCATTATGGCTTAGTGTGTGTGTTTGTTTGTATATTGTGTGTTTTGGTTTCACTAAGACAGGATTATCTGATCATTTTTAACAAAAACAGTTTAAAATTTTTTTTTTATTGTTTTAAGAAAAAGTTTAATTTAAAAAGTGGTTAATTGAGTTTAGAGTAAAGTGTCAGAGAATGACCCGAATCAGTACGAGACTCTGATTGAACACCTTCACCTACAGTAAGGCTGCGGGCTGCTACACTTCTCACACACACACACACACACACACACACACACACACACACACACACACATTGTAGACATTTCTCCGTCCAGCTCGGTGATTAGACCACAGACCCAGGTGGAGATCATTCCCAGGTGTGTTCAGTGTCTGTAACCCGAGCCTCTGCAGGTGTCTCCGCTCCATCGCCGCGGGGTGAAGGTCATATGTTTAAGTCTCTAAATGTTCAGTGTGATTGACAGCTCGGTGTTTATTAGTTTAGGTCAGTATTGTAGTCAGAAGGTCAGTAAATGATTAGTGGGACCTCGTTACGGTGATCCTGTCGCCTAGACACAGCTGGAGCATCAGTCTCGTCTCTCACACACACACACACACACACACACACACACTGTTTTAATAGTCTCGTCCCTGCCTCACCATCTTTCGAACATGGATTTGTATCTGTTTGTCTGGAATTTAAATTAAAATGCGTAACTGCATTTGCATCTGCTTCAGTCTTCACTTTTTTGACTGCTGCATTAGTGATGTGCAAAAGTCTTGCCCCCCCCCCCCCCTGTCATTTCTTCATATGTTGCTTCCAAAACTCCGGATCTTCTGGTATTTAAATGAAGTCTGGAAGTTCTTCCAGTTTTGTCTCTCATTATTAGTTTGTTAAGTGAAAACATCTAAAACCAGGTGAGGATGATGAGAGATGACGATCAGGCCGGTGATTAGTTCACATCCCGTGTGAGAGGTTGGAACAGACGAGAGGGGAAATGAGGTTTGTTCCCATTTCCGCTGTTTAATCTGCATAATTTATTCATTTTTCATTTAATATGAAGAAATGGGGAAGAAGACTTTTGCACAGAGCTGTATATGTGTGTGTGTGTGTGTGTGTGTGTGTGTTTTAGAGAGATACATTTTGCCACTGAGTCCATTCGCTCCACTGTGAGAGCAGGAGAGAGTCTCGGCAGCGAGCGCGCAGTTCACTGGTTCCGGCCGGGATGGACACGCCTCCTCCTGCCGGGTCGGTGTTCTGGAGAAAGATGAGAAAAGAGTTCTGTTCACACCCTGCAGCTGATCATTTCCCTCTGACCGCACTCACGCCCCTGAGCGTTTATCCCAGCAGCTATAAACACTCACTCCGTCTCCGGATTCACTTTATTCTCTCTTCAGGTTAATAAAACTAAAATATACAGTTTAGAAAAAACATCATCGTGTCATTTTACTGGAGAACTTCAAAGCAGCAGCACTGACACTGGAGACTCCTCCCACTGGTGTTACACATAAGCATGAACGAGCCGTTTCTATGGAAACGATACTGTTTTAGCGCATTAACATAAACCTGCACTTCTGTCAGAGACTCAATCAGACCAATCTCTCTGACCAATCAGAGCGCAGGATCCTGCATTCTTTACATTCTTTATTTATTTATTTATTTACTTACTTTTTAGTTAGTTTGACTGATTATTTATTCAAATTAAAATATATTATGATTTCATTTGATTGCTTTATTTACTTATTTTATTGACTTTTTACATAGTTTACATTCATTTTAGCTGCTTTCATCGAAGTCGTTTAATCCTGTTTGTTTGTTTGTTTGTTTGTTTGTTGTTGTTTTTTCTTATCACTGAGCAACACTTTGGTCAACTTCGGGTTGTTTTATAAGCGTGCCATGAAGAAATCTGTCTCGACTTTTGACCTGACTGTGAGTGTGTCATGGAGACGATCCCGTTAGCGTGTGTGTTCCGTCCCTGAGATGATGAGCGAGGTGTCCTGGGCGAGACACTCACGTTGGGCTGCGTGTAAAACACTGACTCGATCTTCCCATCGTCTCTCCTACGGAACTCGACTTCGTGCTCCAGGGGGTAGTAGCTGAGGGGCCGAGTCCAGGTGGGCGGCGGCTTCACGACCAGCACACGCCCACTGCTCGTTTTCACCACGGAGATCTGAGGAACACCAGGCCTTACTGCAGAGGGAGAACACACACACACACACACACACACACACACAGGACAGGGGGAACACGTTTTAGCTTCTGCTCATTTTAATACTAAAAAAGCGCTACAGACGTTCCTCTCACTAATTATATATATTCATCAGAGACACTTCGGCATAGGTTCATTTCAGCACACTGATGAGCCACACACACACACACACACACACACACACACACACACACACACACACACTTACTGATATCCCGGATGAAGAAGCTGATGATGATTTTAAAGTAGTGGCCTACATCAGACACGCCCTCGCCTAAGACCACGATGGGCGTGGCTTCCTCCGCGAACGGGTTGGTGGTGTGTGTCAGGTTGAACCTGCCCTGTGAGGAACTCAGCCAACAGCAGTCATTCCTACACACACACACACACACACACACACACACAGAGTAGAAGCTTATTGTAATATGAGTACACGGATACAATTGTGTGTGTGTGTGTGTGTGTGTGTGTGCAGTGAGACCTTTCATCACGAAGCCTGAAATATCTGTAGCCCTCCTCTTTCATGGTGCAGGAAATCGTGGAGGTGCAGTTAAAGGTTTCAGCCGTGCAGGACACAGGAGAGTCTAATAATCATCAAATCAAATCTAATTATAATATTTATAATATACAACCTCTTCTTAATGTCTAATAGTAAAACCGATTGATGTTTACATTTAAAATGAAGTCAAAATAACCATAAGACAAATAAATAAGAGATGAAACTGTATCGTTCTGCATCGTCTTATCAAATGAGTTTCTGTCAAACTTTAAATAATCATTTTTTATACATTTCTGAGTCCGTGTTTTTATTCACACACACACACACACACACACACACACACACACACACACAATGAATTTAAAGCTGATTGAGTGCCAGGATTCAGAAACAGTCAGATTACAGCGTGATCATGAACTAAACCATCAGATTCATTCTGAATGAGAGAAACTCTGCGATATTGATGCTCATTGTTCTGCAGACGTTATCTGTTTTATCTAAAGTGTCACTTGTTCATTTGAAAGGTTTCCTTAAAATGCAGCTCTGCTCTAGTCTATTAATAAACAGTCACATGGTTCTGGCTCCTGGTCATCGCACGACCGTCTGAAGTCACATGACTATTTCATGCTTGCGCTCAGGTTATGGCGTCTCACCGGTTACGGTGTCGGACATGTCCAGCAGGACGTAGGTGTAGTCCACTTCCTGTCTCCCGCTCCAGCAGGAGAAGTTCCCAGTCTGCTCCTCGTTAAACTCGTGCATCGTGATGGTGCGGCCGTCAAACACCAGGTTCTCGAACCCGACCTCTGTGACGTCCTCGCCATTAAACTTCCACGTCACGGGCGTGTTACCGGCTCGGTCACAGGTCAGCGTAACGTCGCTGTCAATCTTACCTGCCACAACTTCACACACACACACACACACACACACACACAACATAATGCATATATAAGAAATATTAAACTCCAGCAGATCTTTAGTTAATGTGTGTGTGTGTGTGTGTGTGTGTGTGTGTGTGTGTGTGTGTGTGTGTGTGTGTGTGTGATTTCTTACATTTTTCTGGGAATCTTTCCAACGCTGTGACTCTCATACTGCACAGGCAGAGAAAAGTGATGATGTTCAGTGAAGTTCTCATCTACACCACGGGGGAAAAAAGCGCACAGTTAGAGGCGGAGTCGTGGGTGGGGTTGTGGGCGGAGTCATGGGTGGGGTTATGGGTGGGGTTATGGGTGGGGTTATGGGGTGGGGTTGTGGGCATGGGTAGATTATGGGTTTAATTTTATATATTTTTTAAATTACATTTCAAGAGTTTGTTTTTTTATACACATGAATATGTATAATATTAATGAATATTTAATTTTCAGACGTCAGCAGAGTTTATTATTATTATCATTATTATTATTGTTATATTTCAAAATAATTTATTCTTTATTTTCTTCTATTTCCCTCTAAATATTTTAGTTGTGGAATAAAATTAATAATTAGTATTTCTCTCTTCCAAATTTTATTCTTGTTAAAAGCAAACATTTCAGTATCAAATTTCTAACCAAAAAAAAAAAAAAAAATCCAGAATAAAATCACACCAAATACTCAGAATAATATCTGAGGTCTTTTCCTGGTGCTTTGGGGCTGCTTGACTTTTCCACTGATGGAGTCCTGAGGTTTAGGGTTTCCCTCATCGTGCTGATCAACACAGTTTCATTTCTTCTGCAACGTTCAATACTCTCTCTCTCTCTCTCTCTCCATTTTCTCTCTCTCTCTCTCTCTCTCTCTCACACACACACAAATTGCCATTGTGTGTAAAGCACAAGACAAGAATTCACATTATATAGATGCACACCTCTAAATATAAACATTTCACCAAATTGTGTGCCAGTGCACAAGCTGCAACACACACACACACACACACACAGACACACACACACACACACACACACACACACACACACATACACACACACACCCTGAGGTTCTCAGATCACACTCTCACGCTGCCAGGCACCAAACATCTCGACTCAAGAATCAAGTGTGTGTGTGTGTGTGTGTGTGTGTGTGTGTGTGTGTGTGTGTCTAACAGAAGCTGCATTACAGCATTACATTCAGAACAAACAACAGATGAGAAAATCCTGCACTTCTATCAGACACCTCCTCTAACGCCTCACCTGCTGTTACGTCTCACATGTGCTGCCTTTATGTGTTTTACTCTAAAAAAAAATTTTTAATGTTTTTATGAATGTATTTATTTTTCTCATTATAAACTACACCATTGATAAATTAACAAGAAAAAATCAAAATGAACCCTAAAAATTTTCCAAACTCTGTTTTAAATAATTAACTACAACAACCGGAATTGTTGAACTGTTGTTTTTGGTTTATTTATTAACTATTTATATTTTATTTTTATTTTTTTTTATTTACTAAATAATTCGATTTTAAAGGCTTTCTCTAGGATAACTAGGTGATAAAACAGCTCATTTATCTTTTTTTTTTTTTTTTTTTTAAAAAGCTCCACTGTAAACAAATAATTAAATGCAGAAACAAAAAAAATAACTATAAAATAATAGAAGACTATAATCCAATAAAAACTGCCTGTAAGTGACCAACATAACAAATGTCTATAAGTTAATAGAATAAAAACTGCTAGAGGTGAATAAAATGAACAAAAACTAATAAAATGAGTTAATAAACTAAAACGTCTATAAGTTATTAAAATAAACCCTATTTTACCAAACAGCTATAAGTTAATAAAATGAGTAAAACCAACGAAACAGTTTCAACTTCACATTAAACACTGGCTGTGTGTGAGGGAATAAGTCAGTAGAATAAACACCAGACTCTACTCACTGTCGGCGCGCGCGGCTCGGCGATGCTCGTGCTCGGCGATGCTCGTGCTGTGTCTGCGCGCTCGGGCTCTTTTATGCCTGGGAGCGCGCGCGCCCTGGGGCACTGTGTGTGCGCGTGTGCGCGCGTGTGCGTGGGCGGAGGTGTGTGCGCGGGGAGGTTGTAGTATTTCCCCTGCTGCCAGCTGCACTCTGTGACCTGTAGGTGCGAACACACAGTAATCAGTGATGTGTGTGTGTGTGTGTGTGTGTGTGTGTCCAGTGTTTCTCAGCAGCAGTATTAATAACCCCTGCTCTGTCTCGAGCGCTACCATACATCCGGTATGTGACGGTTTCACTCGCGCCATCAGAGCAGCACGCGGAGTGAAGTCACTGCATCAGGACCGGAGCAGAGGTCCGAACCCTACAACAACAACAATCATCATAATAATAATAATCAATTAATAATATTATTATTATTAATGATTATAATAATAATAATAATAATAATAATAATAATAATAGATAAGTTATCATTACTCACTAAGAGCCCCAAACCCCCATTCAGCATGACGTCATTCACAAAACCAGCACGGGGGAGGGGGGGGGTGAATTTAAAGTGAAAGAACTCGAGTGTCCTGAAATCAACCCCTCTAAACCATCAGATTTGGGATGAACTGGAGCGTCCCGTAGTGTGTGTGTGTGTGTGTGTGTGTGTGTGAATTAACACAAATACACACACACACACACACACACACACACACACACACACACACACTAAAGCGCCCAGAGAAGAGTAAAACATATAACAGCAAACACAGGCGGATAAATCAGGAACGGGGCGTTATACAGGAGCATGTGGGTCTGATGGTCAGGGGGGCACATACTATTGGCCATGTGGTAGATTTCTTCCAGCCGTCTAATTTAAATCCCTGAACAGGCCGAGTGATGTATAGCTTAAAGGCGTCTATCTGGTGTTGAGTACTGCTTTAGTAACGTGTACTGCAATATACTACTACTAATAATAATAATCATAATCATAATCATAATAATCATAATAATGTTTATTAATAGTAAGATTTATAATTTTGTAATAAACGTGAGAAACACTGTATGTATACATACTGTACTTTATATCGGTCACACAAACGCTGCTATTAAGGGTCATGATGATTGCAGAAGTGATACGGAGATGAAGAGCCGGTGGAGGACAGGAAGTATTTCATTATCTTCACTTACACATTAACCAGTAGACTTGTTAGTCATTCTGAAAGACTGAAACTCACGAGCCCGTCTCACGAGCCTCCTTTCCTTCCCTGTTTCGAATTCTTTTCCCCCTTAGTATTAAAAAGAAAGCAAAAAAAAATCCACAGACGTGAATCTTTAGCATGAACTTTTAGCTGGGTTTTAAACTGATGGTTTCCCCTTGAGGGCAGAAAGTGATAAGAGCTGCTGAGAGGTGATAAGGAGGATGATAACGATCTGCGGTCAGCGCGCTGCAGTCAGAACTGCTACGTTTCCTCCACAGTGGCTTTGCTTTGCAAATGAGTCAAAGTCCTAATTCAAGGCCCATGTGGACTTTCCAGGTATCACCTCCCTGGGTGCGAGTTTTGCCCCTGCTCAGGGGGAATAAACAAATGAATCTGCATCACTGGCTGTCTGTACGTGTGTCCGAGAACTACAGACCAGCCTTTTATTAAAACCCACTGACATCATTCTGGCAGATCCCCATGACGCCCGGTGTGTTCATCTGAACATGCAAAGAAAGTTCTTAAACTTAAAATAACCTTTTATATCATTATTTTTTTTCTTCTTCTTTGATTAAAGGCATATCACCGAAACCACAGCATTTTGGGTGAAGTTCATTAGAGCACTCATATCTCATAAATACTTTACCTTCCTGTTACAGAACCTCTCAATATTCCGCTACACTCTACACTGGGCGTGTCACCTACCGTACATCTGATTCAAACATCAGACTGTGATACTTTTTATGACGCACAAAACTGCTAGAAATTGTAATGATACTTTTAAAAACAACGAAAGAAGAGCAAATGTAAAATATTTGACTTAATTCTACAACAAAGAAACATTTTGATGCATTGTAAGGATTCAATACCTTTAAGTCAAATCAGCTGCTTTATAATTGCTATTTTTAACAAAAAAATAAATGAATCATGTACGTCACACGTAGCTCGATAAACAGATTCATAAACATGGTTCAACCCTGAGTTGGTTTACCAGTTATTCAGCATTTTACTCAATAACTACACTGCACTACTACCTGGCAGTGATATAAAGGCACCAGGACATCCAGTGCGCCACTGCTCACCGCGGTCGAGCTCCACGGAGGCCCCGCCCCACATCCCACAGCACCCAAAGGATCTGCTGCCGACATCCCGGCCCCAGACACTACAGTGTCCCCGAGGGGCCCCGCTGAGCCACACCCCCAAGGGGCCAGAGCCTCCCAGTGGCACCAGGGGAACACAAAGCCAAAGTGGTTTTAATGTTCATGGTTTTAATGTCATGGCTGATCCATGTATTAATTGCACAAATTCTGCTGAATCTGGCAGCAGGGTGGCGGTAGCGGTCAGCACTGTTCCCTTGCACCTCCATTTCCTGGGTTCGATTCCCACATCAGGTCTGTGTGCTTGAAGTCTGTATGTTCTCCTTGTGCTTAGTGGGTTTCCTCCCACAGTCCAAAGACACAGGGAGTAGGCTGATTGGTGTGCTCAAATGGCCCGGTGTGTGTGATTAGTGTGTGGATGTTGAGCGGAGGTCCTACCACAGGTGTACAAAAGGGAATAAACACAACGGTCACCACTGGCCTCCACGGCCCCTATTGGACTACAGAGGTTCCCAGATGGATGGATGGATGGATGGATCTGTGTAATCCAAATGCAGTGAAGAATGAATTTTTCTCAAATTCAGTACTATAATGTAATCTATCTCAGATGCTGGAGTAAATAAAAATATTGGGGAAAAATAAATCAATAACTCATCTAATCAATATTCACATGTGCGAAGCTGTTTAGGCAGAAGCGTTTGTTATTACTGAAAACGGGAGCGTCCCTTCTTCTCTTAATAAAAAAACAACAACAAACCATTTACCAAGTATCACCTCTTCTACTGAAAACAGGAGCTTCCCTTTGTTCCCCTAAAATAATAATAATCATTATAATCATAATCATAATCATAACCTTACTTTTAAAGGATTCCTTAGCCCCTCTAGAAGGAAACCTGTATGCAGCTGAACTGTTACAGCAGGTAGCAGAATGTGACGCTAATTTCAGACTTCTGTTTTGTGCAGGAAAGATTTCAGAAGTAGATCAAAAACAAGATACAAACGTTTACTTAATTAGACACCTTTTTTCTATTTGCTGTCTAGATCAGATCTTTTTAAACACATCTTTAAAAACCACCCGGAGAATTTCAGAAAGTTAGTGCACCCCTGGTTTTAATTCCTGTCTGTCCTGGGATGTGATTGGAGAAACAGTTGTTGTATTGTAATACAGCTTGGTGAAGGTTACGCTAGCTGGACGTCGCGTGCCGTCGGACCCTGGAGCAAAGCAAACGCTGTGTATATCTGATGTTCTGTGTGACTCAGACACACCGTTTACTTTACATAATGACTTCTTTCCTGAATCCATAAAAAGCTAATCAGCCCTGTAGGCCAGGCGTACAGTACATCCTCACCCCACTCCACAAATGAATAGATTACGCATTTTGTATTTTTTCTTTTTGCGCTTTCTTTGGATATGACTCACTTTTCTTTCGAGAGAAATAGGGAACTTTGGTCAACTGTTCTTCTTTTTAAGTTCATACTGACTTCGTAGAAGGTGAAACCCAATGATATTTATTTATATTTTCCTCATATCACACCAGTTTCATTTTTTTTCTTCTAGTTGCATTTTCTTCTTCCAATGTGTGTGTGTGTGTGTGTGTGTGTGTGTGTGTGTGTGTGTGAGTGTATTTGCACACCGCCGTTCTGTGATCAGACAGCATTCATACCGTTATTTGTCACATATGTATTATAATACAACACCCTGAAAGTCTTTTCATTACAAATCTCAGAGGTCAGAGGTCAGAGGTCAGAGTCAGGCCTGGAGCAGAAAGGACTGTAAGCGCTTTGCTCAAGGGCGCAGCAGTGGTGGAGCTGGGACTTGAACTACCTTAACACACTGAGCCAACACTGCCCCATGCATCATTATTACACACACACACACACACACACACACACACACACACACACACACACACACACACACACAAACACCTGGTTGGGCTAGAGGGGTGTCAATACTTTGTGTAGCACAACAGATCCATCCATAATACCCTGAGCTGTATATAGGTGACAGGTTAAAGTGTGTGTTTTGCTCTTTAACACTTCCTGTTTCTGTTAAGTGGACAGTGAACTGTCAGCGCTCTCTCTCTCTCTCTCTCTCCGTTACAACACTCATGGAATTTAAAAAATTTCTGCATGTCTTTGGTTTCCTTCAGGCTTTCATTCATGGAAGGAGCTTGGAGAAAACACCGTGTTCTAGTGAGCACCAAAATCCAGATGTTTCATCCACTGCTGCTTTGAATCAGTCATGAAACTTTAATCTCTTTCATTTATGGTCTCATTTATTCTTCCATAAAGTGTTTTAATAAAAAAAATAAAAATAGCAAAAATGAGAGAGTAACATACAAGTAACATAAAAGTGTGTGTGTGTGTGTGTGTGTGTGTGTGTGTGTGTGTGTGTGTGTGTGTGTGTGTGTGTGTGTGTGTGTGTAAACTTCCTAAAACAGATTGTTGTTCCCCAAGAAACACCTGGGAATTACTGTAAAGTCTGTACACAACTTTATAGACACACACACACACACACACACACACACACACACACACACACACACACACACTTTCTGAAACAACTGGAATCCGGACCTCAGTGTCCTCATAGCTTGTTATGAGCGTGAGTAGACTCGCGGGTCAGTGGTGGCCTGTGGTGGACGGCTAATCAGAAGGTCCTCGGGTCGAGTCCCAGCATCACCATGTTGCCACTGTCGCAGTAATTTGCAGATCCACACACACTCTCAGGAGAGGATGAGGAGCTTCAGGGGAACTTCAGGATTCTTTTATATTCATGTTATAAGATTTTATAAATAAGCGGTACATGTGTGTGTGTGTGTGAGATAACACTATTGAATTCATCATCATCATCATCATCATCATCTTCTTCTTCTTCTTCTTTGTTGTTTAACGGCGGTTGGACTCCAGTAGGTCACATTACAGCAGACTGTACGTCTCGCTCTCCCGCCTCTTCCCGGCCTCTTAAAGAGGATTTTCCAGTCCAGCTTCCCTTCAAAACTGTCCGATGCTTCCTTCCCTGATCTTGTCGACTCGTTCTGGGTCTTGAACTCTTCATCAGTTTCATCTCTCTCTCTCTCTCTCTCTCTCTCTCTCTCCTTAGCTTCCCTGTCCTCTTCTGGTCCAGTCTTCCTCAGAAAAATCATCATCATCATCATCTTTCCATACAGCTGCAGTTTTGAGTTTTTTCTTCCATGGTGGGTCACTCTACAGAAATGGATTCATGTGCGTAAATCTCCTGAAACGTGTTTCTTCTTTCACAGCTGGAACGGCTTTAACAGCAATAACTTACTTTTAAACTTTATGAATTCACAAAAAGTAGAGCTTAATGTAATTAAAAACATTTTAATAACTGGTTCTCGTCCTCCGACACCAATGATGGTAATTAAATTAATTCTTATTTTGTGAACAATAATAATGATTAATTATTAAACATAAACAGTTTCATTATAAAATGAGTAACACCAGTGACGGACCGAGAGGCTTTGCATAGACCTGAAAAATATATTATGACATTCAACAGATTCGATACCTGATGTAGCTTTGGCATTTGTCCAGCGCTCTTCATCTCGTGACCTCTGACACAGGAACAACTTCAAATTGTCAAATGTATTTAAAAATAAAACTCTTTCTTGTGTAACAGTGAAAGCAACAGTATAGTTTGCGGTGACTGATATTTACTTCATCTCACTTATTACAATCAGTTATTGTTTCATGATTTTAGGGTTTAACTTACTTATTTATATTGATGTTATTGTGAATCAGATTTATTTTATGAAAAAACATCTTTGGACGAAGAAAGTCTTTACTCCCTCTTCCATGTACAGAATATTTAATTGATCTCCTGTAGACGTCGTAAGTTTGCAGGGTTTATAACGTTTAGTAAATATAATGTCCTTTCAATCATAAACTACATTTTATTACGTTAATGTCCAATATTCAGTCGTACCACTTTTTTAAAGGCCAAGTTCAAGGAAATGTCACTCTGTTCACACGGCGGGGAAAATAATCACTTTTTTCAGATTCTGTTTCCTCAATTACAAAGAAATAAAGGGTCTATCGTTTTTTTTGTTTGTTTTGTTTTGTTTTTTAATCGTAGGTTTACTGTAAAGGATCGAGACCAAAAATCCAGAATACAATACACTAAATAAATGTTATAAATTGAGTTGAATTTTAGTGAGTAAAATAAGTATTTGCTCCCAAACCAACCAACAAGACTTCTGGCTCCCACAGACGGTCATGTGCTCATGTGGTACACAGATTCATTGAAGATGGCGCTCCTAACAACAACTCGTTATCAGTTCAAAAGCCACCTGCCTTCTTCCAGTCAAACCTCACCACCGTGGACAAGACAGAGCTGTGAAAGGACATGAGGGACGCGACTGTAGACCTGCACAAGGCTGGAATGGGCTACAAGACCATCAGCAAGAAGCTCGGTGAGAAGGAGACACAACTGTTATACTGATTATTCACAAATACAAAATAACCACCAACATACAGTACAGAGCAAAAGTTTGGACACCCCTTCTCATTCAGCGAGTTTTCTTTCTCGTGTTCTTTCTTGTGTTCTTTAGCCCAAACGCGTCTCTTCTGCTTGTTGCCTGTCCTTAGCAGTGGTTTCCTAGCAGATCTTCTAGCATGAAGGCCTGATTCACACAGTCTCCTCTTAACAGTTGTTCTAGAGACGTGTCTGCTGCTAGAACTCTGTGTGGCATTGACCTGCTCTCTGATCTGAGCTGCTGTTAACCGCCGATTTCTGAGGCTGGTGACTCGGATGAACTTCTCCTCCGCAGCAGAGGCGACTCTCGGTCTTCCTTTCCTGCGACGGTCCGCATGTCAGCCGGTTTCTTTGTGATGCTTTTTGTGACTGCACTTGTGGACACTTTCAAAGTTTTCCCAATTTTCCGGACTGACTGACCCTCATTTCTTAAAGTAATCATGGCCGCTCGTTTTTTTCTTCACTTAGCTGCTTTTTTCTTGCCATAATACAAATTCAAACTCTTTGAATGAGAAGGGGTGTCCAAACTTTTGCTCTGTACTGTACCACCAAGGCAATAAAGGAGCGGCTGAGGAGGAAGCGTGTTACGGTAATCGAGTTGTCAGTCTAGTCAGTCTCCAGACCTTAATCCTATAGAAAATATCACAGGAAAGTCACAGGCAAGAAACCTTAAAGATTCCGCGAAGATCTGTAAAGAAGAGTGGACCAAAATCCCTCCTGAGATGCGAACCATCTGTTAACCAACTACGAGAGACATCTTACATCAATGCTTCCCAACAAGGGTTTTGTTTGGGGATCAAATACTTATTTTACTTACTAATATGTATAACCTTTTTATCATGTGCTTTTCTGGGTTTTTAGTTGATATTCTGTCTCATCCTTTACAGTAAACATATGATAAAAAAGAAATTCTAGACCCTTCATTTCTTTGTAAATGAGGAAACGGACAAAATCTGTCGGGATGAAGTGATTATTTTCCCCGCCGTGTGAACAAAGTGACATTTCCTTGAACTTGGCCTTTAAAAAAATGGTACGACTGAATATTGGACATTAACGTAATAAAATGTATTTTATGATTGAAAGGACACAGTGTGTTCTCTGAAGTCATGTGTCTATCATGTTACTTTAGTTTTGCATTTGGGGAAAACTAAGTGAGCTTTTTTGTCACCATGTTTGAAGAACGATGCGGTGTAGATCTATTGTTCCTGTGCCAAAATAGTTCCTGGAATGAATCCTGGGTTAATGGCGGCTGTGTCTCCCTACGGCATCACATGAGCTGGAACTCAGTCGTAGTGGTGAAGCTGGAGGTCACACTATACACTGGGGTGTGAAAGTCCATCTGCCTGGAAAGAAACGAATTGTTCAGACTAAGATCCTGACATCACTCTGTCAGAGGTTTTCCACTCTGTCAGAGAATAAAAATAAATGTGAAAAGGTTATTTCAGGCTCTAAGCTGATTACAGATGTGGTTCTGGTGGAGTCATTGTGGAATGGTTTGGTAATGTTGGAGTATCGTTATAAGTCATACTGTACTATAACATATTAAAGTGACTATGCTGACCTTATAAAGGTCATGACGTTTCATTAAGCAGTAACGTTATCATGCTTGTGCAATCACACTTACACAGCAATAATGATATTAATGTAGTAAAAATAACGTTAGTGTAATAATACTTTAGTAATAACATTTAGATGCTTTATAGTAATACTGTAGTAGTAGTAGTAATAATTATAATAGTAATGTTAGAGTAATTATAATATAACGATAATAATAATAATAATAATAATAATAACAACAACAACAATGATGACGATAATAATAATAATAACAATAATAATAATAATGTTGTAGTCATGATAAATTTAGAGTAACAGTGAATCTGCGCAGCTTTCTGTCTGTCTTTCCTTATTCCTCTGTTTCTCTGCTATTCTGCCTAATTGTGCGTTTTTTCTGCTCAGTGTTTACAGCAATCATGTGAACTCTAAATCTCTTCCTACAGGGAAAAAATAAGCTAAGAGGGAACAAAGGGAAATACGAATTTGCGCGAGAGCTGCGCCACCCGAACACACCACTGTGTTTAAACCGAGTTTAAATAAAGTTTTTTGGACGAAACGGAAGTGCGTCTGCGATTCAAAATGGCGTCTCCCTTGTGGGTGTAGGAGCAGCGTGATGTTACTCAGTTCTGTATAAACTCGAAACGTTTTAAATCGTCGAGTGTGTGACAGGAAGCAGATATCTGGTGAGAGGACGTGTGTTTCTTCATTACTGCTTGTTTTTAACGCTAAATTCATTCGTACTTGGTGTCGATGTGTCGCTGCCGCGTGACTGTGAGGCTCAGCGTGCTTCACTTTAATAATTACAATATTAATAATAATAGTAATGATCAGCGTGATGAGGATCTTTATTGTTAATCAGATCCTGATGTAATTGGTCTTATTTGATCTGGTTCCTCTATTATCCGTAATCTCCCCTTCACTCTGTTGTTGTTGTTTGTTTGGATGTTTGTGGATAAATAATCAGTGATATTTCTCATGTACTCAAGTTTAATAGTTTTATAGAAACACTGCAGCTTCTGGGTTTAATCTGATTTAATAACATTTTGTGAAGGAACATCATGTGCTAACTGCAGTCATTCAGAGTAAGTGTGAGTGTGTGTAATTGTGAAGGTATGGCACGTGAGACTGATGTGTTTACATTAAACTGCTGTTTACATCTGATGTATTAATACAGAGATGATTATAATTATTGTACAGTTCTGTAGGAGTGATGAACAGTTTCTCATCTTTCAGTCAGAAGCTCGTCTCCGTAACCAATCAATCAGTCCAGATAATAAAACACTCAATGAGTTTTAATAATATTTGTGTGTGTGTGTGTGTGTGTGTGTGTGTGTGTGTGTGTTCTGGTGTTAATCAGTCAGGGACAATTTCTTCTTCTTTGTTGTTTAACGGCGGTTGGACTCCAGTAGGCCAGATTCCTCCCACGTCTTCCCGGCCTCTTAAAGATGATTTTCCAGTCCAGCCTCCCTTAAAAAACATCCAACGCTTCTTCCCTGATCTAATCTTGACTCGTTCTGTGTGTGGAGGAGCACTCCTCCACACACTCTTTCTTCTTGACGTGCTCAGAGTTCTGTGGGTTGCATCAGTGTCACCTATAGATGTATCTCTCTCTCTCTCTCTCTCACTCTCTCTCCCCCCTCAGCCTCCCTGTTCTTACATTTACTGAACACCTCTCACAGCGCAGGCACGTAAATAAATCGTTAGTTCCTGCTCTAATCTCATTAGTTATTTTCAGTCCTGACATCAGTTCTGCAGCGCTGAGGCACTGAACGCTAGCAATCTCGATAGCAGCTCCAGCCGACTCTCAGCGAGGGTCGGGTCATGTCTACTAGTGCTGGTAATCACCAGGGGGCGCTCTCGATACGATACTCCCACCACCACCACTATGCCTCTGTGTTGATTTGATTTGTACTGCGATTATTTCTATAGATTTATACAATTTGTTTTACATTCCTTAAACAAATTGTTCTGGTGAATAATCCTCTCCATTGCCTTCCAGGGTGTGAATAGTTTAGAGCACCTGTAGGATAATAGCGGAACTGCAGCATTTTACTCCCGTATTTATAACGTTAATAAAAATTACATTTTGCAGTCAGTCTGGCGATGCATGAATATCTGCCATGCATAACTGAATATGATTTATTTATTTATTTATTTTTCCATCTATATTTTTTATGTCTAATTACGTAACATGTACAACATGTATTATGTGTGTTTGGCCACTCCCCCTTTCAGCATCGTTAATCGAAGGAATGACCAGCTGACGTAACAGCATGTCCTGGGATTACATCCCATAACATCGCCTGTTGTTTTGGGAGCAAACGAGTCCGGGATGCGCGTAACGCTGTAACCGGGGCGAGTGCTGTCGAGTCGCTAACCCCAGCTTCCTCTCCTCCGTCCCGCAGGTCTGTAAATTCAGGCGATCCTCATCTCTCAGCCATGGCTGCGTTCAAGCCGACTAAAATCCTGAGCTACCCCAAACTGGGCGAGCGCGTGACCGAGGAGACGCTCTACTGGAAAAACTACAAGGTGAGAAAGACTGAACCCATGTGACTGACTTTAGGCTGTGTGTGTGGATGCGGGTCAGTGCTGCGCCCTCTAATTCACCTCTCTCGCCCCCCCCCCTCCCCCTCAGGCTCCGGTTCAGATAAAGGAGTTCGGCGCGGTCACACGGATCGAGTTTTCGCCCCAGCCTCCTCACAATTACGTCGTGACGGCGTCCACCAGAGTACGGCTGAGTCTCTCTCACACACACACACACACACACACACACACACACAACACACACATATATATATATATATATATATATATATATTATATATATATATATATATATACACACACACAATGTGTGTGTGTATATACACGTGAGATGGTGATGGTGTGTGTATGTGTAATGTCAGATCCAGGTGTACGGCGCTCACTCTCAGGAGCCGCTGCGCACTTACACTCGCTTCAAGGACACGGCGTATGGCGGGAGTTTCCGTGGCGACGGGAAGCTGCTGGTGGCAGGAAGTGAAGAAGGGCTCATCCGTCTGTTCGATATCGGGGGCAGGGTCGCCCTGCGGCAGTTCACAGGACACTCCAAGTACGTGTGTGTGTGTGTGTGTGTGTGTGTGTGTGTGTGTGTGTGTGTGTGTACAGATGCCTTATTCACTGCAGGAACCATTTCAGGAACTGTAGCTGGATCCAGGTGTGGTGTGGAGTTTAGAGCAGGCATGGGCAAACTACGGCCCGTTAAACGTTTTGATAACAGAACTTTCAGTGCTTTAAAATAAAATGGTCATTTATTTGATTTTCAGCGTTTAAAGACTCGTTTCTAAGTCAGAGATTTTATTGTAATGCTTTTCTTCATTTTCATTGGAAATTAAAGCACATGTTTTCTCCATATCCCAAGATGTGTATTTTTCCCCCAATGAGGTGATGCTACCAAAGCATGCCATCTATCTGCTCCTGATTCGGCCCCTTTGTCAAATGTTAGAACTCAATGTGGCCCACGAATCAAAAAGTTTGCCCACCCCTGGTTTAGAGGAACTCTGTGGCGTTAGCAGCAGTGGGCGGAGCTTATTATACTGAACATCTGATTGGTCCAAAACAAATCTCTCTCTCTCTCTCTCTCTCTGTCAGAGCGGTACACGTGACCTCGTTCCTGTCCGATGGTTACCGCGTGTTGTCTGGGTCTGATGATCTGTCGTGTCGGGTCTGGGACGTGGCGAGCGGAGCAGAACTCGGCTGTTACACAGAACACACAGATTACATCCGAGCCGCGACCGCCAGCAAACTCAACCCCGACGTCTTCATCACCGGTACACACGATCTCATACACACACAGACACAAACACTGAGACATGATCTCACACACACACACACACACACACACACACTGAGACATGATCTGGCACACACACACTGATGTAGAATTGTACATCCTCAGCATGTTAAGTCATGTGATATTCACTGTTAGGAATTTGGCAGACGTTCTTATCTGAGCGACTTACAGACAGCTTTGAAGTTTACGTCACTGGAGAGATACTACAAGTTGAGAAGAAATTAAGTGTGTGTGTGTGAGAGAGAGGGGGGTGTGTGTGTGTGAGAGAGGGGGGTGTGTGTGTGTGAGAGAGGGGGGTGTGTGTGTGTGAGAGAGGGGGGTGTGTGTGTGTGAGAGAGGGGTGTGTGTGAGAAGTGTGTGAGAAGAGAAGGGGAGTGTGTGTGTGTGAGAGAGAAGTGTGTGTGTGTGAAGAGGGGGGGGGTGTGTGTGTGTGTGAGAGAGAGTGTGTATTATTGTGTGAAGAGAGGGGGGGTATTATTATTATTGTGAAGGGGGGGGGTGTGTGAGAGAGAGAGGGTGTGTGAGAGAGAGAGGGTGTGTGAGAGAGAGAGGGTGTGTGAGAGAGAGAGGGTGTGTGAGAGAGAGAGGGTGTGTGAGAGAGAGAGGGTGTGTGAGAGAGAGAGGGTGTGTGAGAGAGAGAGGGTGTGTGAGAGAGAGAGGGTGTGTGAGAGAGAGAGGGGGTGTGAGAGAGAGAGGGTGTGTGAGAGAGAGAGGGGGTGTGAGAGAGAGAGGGGGTGTGAGAGAGAGAGGGTGTGTGAGAGAGAGAGGGTGTGTGAGAGAGAGAGGGTGTGTGTGAGAGAGAGAGGGTGTGTGTGAGAGAGAGAGTGTGTGTGTGAGAGAGAGTGTGTGTGTGAGAGAGAGTGCGTGTGTGAGAGAGTGCGTGTGTGAGAGAGTGCGTGTGAGAGAGAGTGCGTGTGAGAGAGAGTGCGTGTGTGTGAGAGTGCGTGTGTGTGAGAGTGCGTGTGTGTGAGAGTGCGTGTGTGTGAGAGTGCGTGTGTGTGAGAGTGCGTGTGTGTGAGAGTGCGTGTGTGTGAGAGTGCGTGTGTGTGAGAGTGCGTGTGTGTGAGAGTGCGTGTGTGTGAGAGTGCGTGTGTGTGAGAGTGCGTGTGTGTGAGTGTGCGTGTGTGTGAGTGTGCGTGTGTGTGAGTGTGCGTGTGTGTGAGTGTGCGTGTGTGTGAGTGTGCGTGTGTGTGAGTGTGCGTGTGTGTGAGAGTGCGTGTGTGTGAGAGTGCGTGTGTGTGAGAGCGCGTGTGTGTGAGAGCGCGTGTGTGTGAGAGCGCGTGTGTGTGAGAGCGCGTGTGTGTGAGAGCGCGTGTGTGTGAGAGCGCGTGTGTGTGAGAGCGCGTGTGTGTGAGAGCGCGTGTGTGTGAGAGCGCGTGTGTGTGAGAGCGCGTGTGTGTGAGAGCGCGTGTGTGTGAGAGTGCGTGTGTGTGAGAGCGCGTGTGTGTGAGAGCGCGTGTGTGTGAGAGCGCGTGTGTGTGAGAGCGCGTGTGTGTGAGAGCGCGTGTAGTGTGAGAGCGCGTGTGTGTGAGTGTGCGTGTGTGTGAGAGCGCGTGTGTGTGAGAGCGCGTGTGTGTGAGAGCGCGTGTGTGTGAGAGCGCGTGTGTGTGAGAGCGCGTGTGTGTGAGAGCGCGTGTGTGTGAGAGCGCGTGTGTGTGAGAGCGCGTGTGTGTGAGAGCGCGTGTGTGTGAGAGCGCGTGTGTGTGAGAGCGCGTGTGTGTGAGAGCGCGTGTGTGTGAGAGCGCGTGTGTGTGAGAGCGCGTGTGTGTGAGAGCGCGTGTGTGTGAGAGCGCGTGTGTGTGAGAGCGCGTGTGTGTGAGAGCGAGCGCGTGTGTGTGAGAGCGCGTGCGTGTGTGTGAGAGAGAGAGCGCGCGTGAGAGAGAGAGCGCGCGTGAGAGAGAGAGCGCGCGTGAGAGAGAGAGCGCGCGTGAGAGAGAGAGCGCGCGTGAGAGAGAGAGCGCGCGAGAGAGAGAGAGAGCGCGCGAGAGAGAGAGAGAGCGCGTGAGAGAGAGAGAGAGCGCGTGAGAGAGAGAGAGAGCGCGTGAGAGAGAGAGAGAGCGCGTGAGAGAGAGAGAGAGCGCGTGAGAGAGAGAGAGAGCGCGTGTGAGAGTGTGTGTGTGAGAGTGTGTGTGTGAGAGTGTGTGTGTGAGAGAGAGAGAGAGAGAGTGTGTGTGTGTGTGTGTGTGTGAGAGAGAGAGTGCGTGTGAGAGAGAGAGTGTGTGTGTGTGTGTGTGAGAGAGAGTGTGCGTGTGAGAGAGAGAGTGTGCGTGTGAGAGAGAGAGTGTGCGTGTGTGAGAGTGTGCGTGTGTGAGAGTGTGCGTGTGAGAGTGTGTGCGTGTGTGAGAGTGTGCGTGTGAGAGTGTGTGCGTGTGAGAGTGTGTGCGTGTGAGAGTGTGTGCGTGTGAGAGTGTGTGCGTGTGAGAGTGTGTGCGTGTGAGAGTGTGTGCGTGTGAGAGTGTGTGCGTGTGAGAGTGTGTGCGTGTGAGTGTGTGTGCGTGAGAGTGTGTGTGCGTGAGAGTGTGTGTGCGAGAGAGTGTGTGTGCGAGAGAGTGTGTGTGCGAGAGAGTGTGTGTGCGAGAGAGAGTGTGTGTGAGAGAGAGTGTGTGTGAGAGAGAGTGTGTGTGAGAGAGAGTGTGTGTGAGAGAGAGTGTGTGTGAGAGAGAGTGTGTGTGAGAGAGAGTGTGTGTGAGAGAGAGTGTGTGTGAGAGAGAGTGTGTGTGAGAGAGAGTGTGTGTGAGAGAGAGTGTGTGTGAGAGAGCGCGCGCGTGTGAGAGAGAGTGTGTGTGAGAGAGCGCGCGCGTGTGAGAGAGAGTGTGTGTGAGAGAGCGCGCGCGTGTGAGAGAGAGCGCGCGCGTGTGAGAGAGAGCGCGCGCGTGTGAGAGAGAGCGCGCGCGTGTGAGAGAGAGCGCGCGCGTGTGAGAGAGAGCGCGCGCGTGTGAGAGAGAGCGCGCGCGCGAGAGAGAGCGCGCGCGCGCGCGAGAGAGAGCGCGCGCGCGCGAGAGAGAGAGCGCGCGCGCGCGAGAGAGAGCGCGCGCGCGCGAGAGAGAGCGCGCGCGCGCGAGAGAGAGAGCGCGCGCGCGCGAGAGAGAGAGCGCGCGCGCGCGAGAGAGAGAGCGCGCGCGCGCGAGAGAGAGAGCGCGCGCGCGCGAGAGAGAGAGCGCGCGCGCGCGAGAGAGCGCGCGAGAGAGAGAGAGCGCGCGAGAGAGAGAGAGCGCGCGAGAGAGAGAGCGCGCGAGAGAGAGAGCGCGCGAGAGAGAGAGAGCGCGCGAGAGAGAGAGAGCGCGCGAGAGAGAGAGAGCGCGCGCGCGCGAGAGAGAGCGCGCGCGCGCGAGAGAGAGAGCGCGCGCGCGCGAGAGAGAGAGCGCGCGCGCGCGAGAGAGAGAGCGCGCGCGCGCGAGAGAGAGAGCGCGCGCGCGCGAGACAGAGAGCGCGCGCGCGAGACAGAGAGAGAGAGAGCGCGCGCGCGCGCGAGAGAGAGAGAGCGCGCGCGCGCGAGAGAGAGAGAGCGCGCGCGCGCGAGACAGAGAGAGCGCGCGCGCGCGAGACAGAGAGAGAGCGAGCGCGCGTGTGTGTGAGAGAGCGAGTGGATCTTGTAGAAGTGCAGAACTGTCTTGTTGTAAAGGCCTTGGTCTCTCTTCATGGTTCTGAGTCACAGGTCTAGAACTTCTCCATTAGACCTGCACCAGAACCACACCAGGGAGTGTAGAGCTGTTACTGGACCTGGTGAAATATCTGTGTGTGTGTGTTTACAGGACAGTGGGGACTACCCCCTCACCATGGCGGGTCCGGTGTGGAAGAAGTTCCGCTGGGGGTTCTGTGAGTTCATCAGTGTCCTGGTGCGTCAGTGTCAGTACAGCATCATCTACGACGAGTACATGATGGACACCGTCATCTCTCTCCTCACCGGCCTGTCTGACTCCCAGGTCAGGGCCTTCAGACACACCTCCACCCTCGCAGGTCAGTCTCACACGCGCACACACACACACACACACACACACACACACACACACACACACACACTCACACACACTCACACTCACTCAGACACACCTCCACCCTCGCAGGTCAGTCTCACACACACACACACACACACACTCACACTCACTCAGACACACCTCCACTCTCGCAGGTCAGTCTCACACACTCACACACACTCAGTCAGACACATTCACACTCACTCACTCAGACACACCTCCACCCTCGCAGGTCAGTCTCACACACACACACACACACACACACACACACACTCACTCACTCACTCACACACTCAGACACACCTCCACGCTCGCAGGTCAGTCTCACACTCACACATTCACAAACACCTCCACCCTTGCAAGTCAGTCTCACACACACACACACGCACACGCACACACACTCACTCACTCAGACACACCTCGACCCTCACAGGTCAGTCTCACACACACACACTCACACACTCACAAACACCTCCACCCTTGTAGGTCAGTCTCACTCACACACACAGAACGAGTTTTCATTTTTTCTTATAGAGAAATGCACTTTGATAGATGAGTGTTTTGCTGTTAAGGTGTTTTGATATACGAGCACGCTTCCGGAACTAATAATGCTCTCAATGCAAGGTTTCACTGTGTATACTGGGGTTTATTCTGAACTGATAAAACTGTGTGTGTGCCAGCGATGAAGCTGATGACGGCGTTGGTGAACGTTGCCCTGAATCTGAGCATCAACATGGACAACACACAGAGACAGTATGAGACTGAGCGCAACAAGAGTCTGGGGAAGAGAGCCAACGACCGCCTGGAGCTCCTCCTGCAGAAACGCAAAGAGGTATACACACACACATCTATATACAAACACACACACACATCTATATACAAACACACACACACACATCTATATACAAACACACACACACACATACATCTATATACAAACACACACACACACATACATCTATATACAAACACACACACACACATACATCTATATACAAACACACACACACACACATCTATATACAAACACACACACACACACATCTATATACAAACACATACACACACACATTTATATACAAACACACACACACACACATCTATATACAAACACACACACACACACATCTATATACAAACACACACACACACATCTATATACAAACACACACACACACACATCTATATACAAACACACACACACACACATCTATATACAAACACACACACATCTATATACACACACACACACATCTATATACAAACACACACACATCTATATACAAACACACACACATCTATATACAAACACACACATCTATATACAAACACACACACATCTACATACAAACACACACACACACATCTACATACAAACACACACACACACACATCTACATACAAACACACACACACACATCTACATACAAACACACACACACACATCTATATACAAACACACACACACACACACACACACACACACATCTATATACACACACACACACACACACACACATCTATATACACACACACACACATCTATATACAAACACACACACACATCTATATACAAACACACACACACTATATACAAACACACACACACAATCTATATACAAATACACACACAATAATATTATCTATATACAAATTACACACACATCTATATACAAATACACACACACATCTGTAGGAAGCAAACACACACACACACACACACACACACACACATCTATATACAAACACACACACATCTATATACAAACACACACATCTATATACAAACACACACACATCTACATACAAACACACACACACACATCTACATACAAACACACACACACACATCTACATACAAACACACACACACACACATCTACATACAAACACACACACACATCTACATACAAACACACACACACACATCTATATACAAACACACACACACACACACACACACACACATCTATATACAAACACACACACACACACACACATCTATATACAAACACACACACACACACACATCTATATACAAACACACACACACACACATCTATATACAAACACACACACACACACACACACACACACACATCTATATACAAACACACACACACACAACATCATATAACAAACACACACACACACAACCACACACACCACACATCTATATACAACACACACCACACATCTATATACACAATCACACACAATCTATATACAAAACACACACAACAACACACATCTATATTACAAACACACACACACACACACTACATCTAGTATAACAAACACACACACACACACACATCTATATACAAACACACACACACACATCTATATACAAACACACACACACACATCTATATACAAACACACACACACACATCTATATACAAACACACACACACACATCTATATACAAACACACACACACACATCTATATACAAACACACACACACACATCTATATACAAACACACACACACACATCTATATACAAACACACACACACACATCTATATACAAACACACACACACACATCTATATACAAACACACACACACACATCTATATACAAACACACACACACACATCTATATACAAACACACACACACACATCTATATACAAACACACACACACACATCTATATACAAACACACACACACACACACACATCTATATACAAACACACACACACACACACACATCTATATACAAACACACACACATCTATATACAAACACACACACATCTATATACAAACACACACACATCTATATACAAACACACACATCTATATACAAACACACACACACACNCACACACACACACACACACACTCACTCACTCACTCACACACTCAGACACACCTCCACGCTCGCAGGTCAGTCTCACACTCACACATTCACAAACACCTCCACCCTTGCAAGTCAGTCTCACACACACACACACACACACGCACACACACTCACTCACTCAGACACACCTCGACCCTCACAGGTCAGTCTCACACACACACACTCACACACTCACAAACACCTCCACCCTTGTAGGTCAGTCTCACTCACACACACAGAACGAGTTTTCATTTTTTCTTATAGAGAAATGCACTTTGATAGATGAGTGTTTTGCTGTTAAGGTGTTTTGATATACGAGCACGCTTCCGGAACTAATAATGCTCTCAATGCAAGGTTTCACTGTGTATACTGGGGTTTATTCTGAACTGATAAAACTGTGTGTGTGCCAGCGATGAAGCTGATGACGGCGTTGGTGAACGTTGCCCTGAATCTGAGCATCAACATGGACAACACACAGAGACAGTATGAGACTGAGCGCAACAAGAGTCTGGGGAAGAGAGCCAACGACCGCCTGGAGCTCCTCCTGCAGAAACGCAAAGAGGTATACACACACACATCTATATACAAACACACACACACACACATTTATATACAAACACACACACATCTATATACAAACACACACACACACACATCTATATACAAACACACACACACACATCTATATACAAACACACACACACACATACATCTATATACAAACACACACACACACATACATCTATATACAAACACACACACACACATACATCTATATACAAACACACACACACACACATCTATATACAAACACACACACACACACATCTATATACAAACACATACACACACACATTTATATACAAACACACACACACACACATCTATATACAAACACACACACACACACATCTATATACAAACACACACACACACATCTATATACAAACACACACACACACACATCTATATACAAACACACACACATCTATATACAAACACACACATCTGTATACAAACACACACACATCTATATACAAACACACACACATCTATATACAAACACACACACATCTATATACAAACACACACACATCTATATACAAACACACACACACATCTATATACACACACACACACATCTATATACACACACACACACATCTATATACACACACACACACACATCTATATACACACACACACACATCTATATACACACACACACACACATCTATATACAAACACACACACACATCTATATACAAACACACACACACATCTATATACAAACACACACACACATCTATATACAAACACACACACACACCTATATACAAACACACACACACACATCTATATACAAACACACACACACATCTATGTACAAACACACACACACATCTATATACAAACACACACACACATCTATATACAAACACACACACACACACATCTATATACAAACACACACACACACATCTATATACAAACAAACACACACACCTATATACAAACAAACACACACATCTATATACAAACACACACACACACACATCTATATACAAACACACACACACACACATCTATATACAAACACACACACACATCTATATACAAACACACACACACCCACATCTATATACAAACACACACACATCTATATACAAACACACACACACACACATCTATATACAAACACACACATCTATATACAAACACACACATCTATATACAAACACACACACACACACACACACTCTATCTATTACACACAGGTGAGTCACACACACACACATCTTATTATACAAACACACCACACACACCCAAACACAACATCTATATACAAAACACACCACACACCACATCTATATACAAACACACACACACACCACACACACACATCTATATTACACACAACACACACCAGCACACACATCTATATACACACACACACACACACACACACACACAACACACACACGTCTATATAACAAAACACACACCACACCACACATCTATTACAAACACACATCTTATATACAAAACACCACACCACACACACAACACATATATATACAAACACACACACACACATCTATGTACACCACACATCTAATAACAACACACGCACACACACACACATCTATAATACAACACCACACACACATCTTATATACAAACACACACACATCTATATACACACACACACACACA